>CANSZD010001586.1:237500-604503 GCA_947648045.1 Beta corolliflora
GCCCGGCCCGGCCCGACCAACGGGCAATTTTTTTAGGCTTGGCCCGGCCCATGATCACCTCTAGATGGAATGTACGAGTTGATAAAGCTCCTTTACGTTTGTTTGTTTGGTTTAGGTTTGATTGTATTACCATTAGGCTGTACTTTATCTTTTAATTAATGTACGATTTCTCGTTGTCAAAAAAAAAAAATTTAAAAAAAAAATTAGTTTTAGTTCATTAAAAGTTAATCCAGTTCAACCAAAGTAATTCGGTACAACAAAAAATTTGTGCAATTTAGTAAAAATTAGTAAATTATATAAGAAAAACTATAGAAAATCTTATAAAAATAAGTTCAATTTAACAAAAATAAGTTCAATTCAGCATATATAAATTCATTCCAGTAAGGATAAGTCCGATTGAATAAAATTCAATTACAAATTAACAACACTATAAGATGATCACGAAGGATCATTATCCTTATTGATCAACACCTTTACTTACATTAATTTTATCTATTTATTGGTATTATGGTTTGGAATTTGTCAATATTATTAATGAGGCTAAAAAGCTTGCTATATTATTTTTCATCATGGCATATTTATAATACAAATTATCCTAATAGAACTAGAACTAGGAAAATAAATCCTAAACAAAATATGTTTATCATACATAATCTTATCTTTATCCCTACACCCCCCTCCCCCTTCAAGTTGGACCAGATAGATCAAAGATGCCCAACTTGAATAATAGAACATCAAATTGGCGCTTTCCAAGTGCCTTGGTGAAGATATCTGCCAATTGTGCAGTAGTATTAACATAAGAAGGAGCTAGTAAACCTTCAGTAATAGCATCACGAACAAAGTGACAGTCAACCTCAATATGTTTTGTACGTTCATGAAAAACCGGATTCTTAGCAATATGCAAGGCAGATTGACTATCACAAAATAAAGGAATAGTTTTGGGATAATTAACACCCATACTAAGTAACAAAGCTTTCAACCACTTTAACTCACAAGTAATAGCTGCCATAGATCGATATTATGCTTCAGCAGATGAACGAGAAACCGTATTTTGTTTCTTAGTTTTCCATGAAATAGGAGAAGAACCAAGAAAAACACGCCATCCGGACAAAGACCGACGAGTGATAGGACAAGCTGCCCAATCGGAATCACACCATCCCTGAAGAGTTAAATCACTGTCAGCACGCAACAAGATGCCTTGGCCAGGCGTGCCTTTCAAATATCGGGCGACTCGCAGAGCAGCCTCCCAGTGTGCAACACGTGGAGAATGTAAAAATTGAGACAAAATATGCACAGAGTATGACAAATCATGGCGAGTTACGGCCAGCTAAAGTAAACGTCCAACTAGACGCCTGTAAGTAGCAGGATCGGAGTACAGTGCACCATCATTCCAACCAAGATTATGATTTTGTCCCATAGGGAAACCACAAGGTTTGGCATCTAGTAAGCCACGCTAAGAGATAATATCTAAGGCATATTTTCGTTGACACAAAAATAGACCTTCAGAGCAACGGCCAACCTCAATGCCAAGAAAATATTTTAAGCACCCGAGGTCCTTTATTTTAAAATAGTCACTAAGATATGCTTTGAACAACTTAAGAGCTGCAGAATTATTCTCAGAGATAATTAAATCATCAACATACACAAGAACATTAAGTTGCACTGCACCACGACTGTAGGTGAATAGAGAGTAGTCAGAATAAGATTGTAGAAAACCATACCCTTTTAACTAAGGCAGTGACAAGTTTGGCAAACCAACAACGGGGAGCCTGTTTTAGACCATATAAAGATTTGCGAAGACGACAAACTAAATTGGGATTAGGTGTCTCAAACCCGGGAGGAAGTTTCATACATACTTCTTCATCAAGATAGCCATGTAGAAAAGCATTATGAACACCCATCTAATGAAGTTCCCAATTTTTAGAGGCAGCAATAGCAAGAAAAGCACGTACCGTAGTCATTTTGGCCACAGGAGCAAAAGTCTCATTATAATCAATTCCAGCCTCCTGGTGATTACCAAGAACAACCAAGCGAGACTTGAGACGTTCAACTTGACCAGTAGATAAAAAATTTGTTCGATACACCCATTGACTACCCAAGGCCCGTTTTATATTCCAGGAGGAAGAGGTTCTAATGACCATGTGTCATTTTCTTCCAAAGCACGAATTTCATCACTCATAGAAGCACGCCAACCTTCATGAGTCATTGCTTCCTTATAGGAGAAAAATTGTTGCTGGCAATTAGGTTAGCCAAAAAAAGACGATAATTTACAGAAAAATTGTCACAATTTATATAATGTGCAAGAGGATAAGGAGTACCTGAGGAAGCAGTAGGCAACGGAGTAGGAGTAGATGGACTTTTTGTAGTAATGGAGTGCGTGACATAATCACGTAATCTGACTGGAGGGACCAAAGGAGGCCCAGCAGCGGAAGTAGGTGAAGCAAAAACACAGGAAACATGCCCAGTAGGAGGAGTATCCAGCACAAAGGGTAAATCAGGAGAAGAGGGAGAATGGGCCGAAGAGGAAGAGGGCCCAGACGCACTAGTGGAAAAAAGCTTATATGACACAACACAACTGATCCGGTCATATCCAAAACCGGATCAGTTTAGTAAATTTTTTTACGAGCAAAAATTGGGTGAATTAACTGATCCGGTTAGGTATTGAACCGGATCAGTTGACAAAAAGGATACGGTCCTTTTTGTCAACTGATCCCGTTCAATGCCCGGACCAGTTAATGTTTGGTATACATTGAGCGCTGAGCCCACGAACTGATCAGCCCAAAAAAACAAAACGGCCCAATGCTCTCCTCCCCATTTAAACCCTATCTATTCCTAAGCGCCTCACTCAGTTACTCCAGTACTCTCTCCTCTCAATTGAAACCCTAAACTCCACCCTTGCTCTCTCCTCTCACCAGCCCCCCTTTCTTCGATTCCTCTTCCCTCTCTCATCCTCTAACCCTCCGACGAATCGCAAGTTCGCAACACCGACGAATTCCCACCACCACCGACAAATTCGCAAGTTCCCTCTACTCCTCTGTCCTCTTTCCACCACCGACGAATCGCAACAACGACGAATTAACTTCACCGGATTTCAAACGCGTGCCAACCACCAACCGCTAGATTTCCGTTGCTCATCACCCAGATATACAACCAACACGCCGAGACGAACTGAGGAAGATGAAGATAACGTTGTATTAAATCTCGTCTTTTTTTGAATTATTTTTGGTTTTAGCTTTGTAATTTTTTTCGATCTAATTTTGTTTGTAATTTAGGGTTAGATTTGTTATTTTGTGGATGTTTCATTTTATTTTGTTCGATTTCGCGGTTCGGTGCTGTTTGATTTCGTTGTTCATCGTTGTTTCATTTCTACTTTTTTATGGTTTATAATTCGATTAGGACTATAAGTTCATTTCTTTATTTTGGATATATAAATATGAATTTCTTCCTTTCTTCTTTCATGGATGTGGATGTTTGGCTGTTGTTTTGTGGTGTTTATTTTTTATTTCACAATGACCCAAACTGATCCGGTTTTTGTTGAAAACCGGATCAGTTATTTAGTTAACTGATCCGGTTTTCATCAAAAATCGAATCAGTTAACTAAATAACTGGTTCGGTTTTCAACAAAAATCGGATCAGTTAATGCGTAACTGAAAACCGGAGCGGTTAAAAAACATCAACGGCTGCTAGCCCAACCGCTCCGGCCCAAAACCGGATCGGTAACCCCTATGTTGACCGGAGCAGATGATGTTTTTCCACTAGTGACGGTGTAGGAGAATGGGCGGGTGAGAGAGCAGGACCAGTAAGAGCTGCGTTTTGTGTTGAGGCGCACGCGAGCTGGGTAGGGGAGTTAGGCCCAATGCGGGCAGCAGGGGGGTTAGTTTGTGGTGGGCTTGGGTTGGAGGGAGTAGGGGATTGGACCGGATCAGGAGAGAGGGGCATATAAGCATCAAAGTCATCATCCACAAAATCATATTGAGGCACAAGTGTTGTGGGAGAAATATTAGTGTTTTCAGGCACTTTAAAAGGAAAACCTTTTTCAAAGAATTTTACATCCCGGGAAACAAAAAATTCCTTAGAATCCAAATCAAACAATCGCCAACCCTTCTTACCATTAGGATAACCGATAAAGATGCACTTTCTACTTCGAGAGGCAAATTTATCGCCCTTAGTTTTTTTATTATGTGCAAAGCATAAACATCCAAAAGATCGAATGTGCGTATAACTAGGTGTTCTGCCAAAAAGAAGCTCAAAGGGGGTTTTATTATGAAGAATGGAAGAAGCTAGGATTGCGATTAATAAGGTGAGCAGCAACAAGAACACTCTCCCCCCAAAAATAAATAGGTTGATGGGCTTGAAAGCGTAAGGCACGAGCAACATTTAAAATATGTTGATATTTTCTCTCAACACGACCATTTTGTTCAGGTGTCCCCACACACGAGGTTTGAAATAAAACACCAGTGGCAGAGAAATAATCAAGGAGACAATTAAATTCAGTGTCGTTATCACTTTGCACTATCTTAATGGTTTGGGAGAATTGACGATCAACCATAGCAACAAAAGACATAAACATGCGAAAGACCTCAGTTTTATCAATAAGTAAGTAAATCCACACAGCTCTATAAAAATCATCAACTATGGTTAAAAAATAACGAGCACCACAAGATGAAACATGTCTGTAAGGACCCTAGAGATCACAATGAATCTTTTCAAAAATCCTACTTGCTTTATTAATACTTAAAGGAAAACTATCACGGGGATGCTTAGCACGAAAACAAATCTCACATCCCTTTTTTAAACTACCCTTACAAAGTTACAATTGTTACTGGATGAAGTAATTTGAAGACATTTTCCGAAGGGTGACCCATGCGATTGTGCCAGAATTCTAATGTAGAAGCATATCCAGTAACAGCCACATGTTGAACAGAGTCCACGACATCGAAATAATAAAGTCCATCTGTCCTGGTTCCCGCGCCAACCAGCTTCCTCATTGGGTCTTGTATAGCACAAGTAGAGGAGTTAAATTGGACAAAGCACTGTAAATTATCAGATAATTGTGAAACAAAGAGGAGATTACAACTCAATGTAGGAACATAATGAACATTGTGAAGAGTGATGGTAGGAAATAAGCAAACGGAGCCGGTTTGAGTAGCGAGAACCGTTGCGCCATTAGGAAGACTTACGGTACAATCAGAAATATTAGTAACATCAATCAACCAGGAAGATTGACCAGTGACATGGTGTGTAACACCCGTGTCAATAATCCACAAATTATTAAGGATTTTACCGCTCAATCGATCGTCTGGGATTTTGGAATTACCAAGTAGAGCCGCAAGTGCATGCCATTGAGTAAGGTAAAGATTGTGTCAGGCCCATCAGCAACATTGGGCCCAACAGAATTAGGAGATAAATTAGAGGCGGCCCTGAGTAGCAGTGCTATTAGCACGAGCAGAATTAGGTGAGGGACGACCTCGACCAGTACGAGCAATAGTGGACTGCTTGCCGCGGGCAGCAGAGGCGGTGGTACCAGAGCCACCAGAAGAAGTGCTGCCACGATTCTTTTCGAGCCACCAATCCGGGTGACCGTTAATCTCAAAACACATAGAGAGATCATGGCCCTGTTTATGGTAGTGGGAACAAACAAGTTTACATTTTTCTTCTTTGGAGAGATAGGGTCGGCCAGTAGAGGAATCGAACTGAATTGCAAAGCCCAACGCATCAGATGGAGTGGGAAGAGTCGAGGAGGCAGCGAGACGAAGCCGTTCGGCCTGAATAAGAAGATGATATGCCCGATCCAAAGAGGGAAGGGGATCTTGAGTCAAAATTTACTGCCTTGTTTGTGAATAATAATCTGGGTCCAGGCCCATCAAAAAATCATGGAGCATAGCAGTTTGTTGGCGGGTAGAGTGCTGGGCACCGACGGCGCACGAAGAACAGCAGGTGCACAAGATGAGTGGTTCATGGTGATGTAACTCCGCCCATAAAGAATTTAATTTTCCATAATATTGAGAAATAGACATTGATTTGGTTTGGTCACAATTCGCAATAGAAGCGCGAAGTTGTTGAATTCGGGGTCCATTGACGACGACAAATCGATTTTGTAAAGAATCCCATAGTTTCTTGGCATCCCGGAATTTGGTGAGCGTAGATTTCACCTCTGGATCAAATAGTATTCATAAGCCATGAGATTAACATGGCGTGAATGGTGGTCCAATCAGCAGGGGTGCACGGATCGGCAGGAGAAGTTATAGTGCCATCCAAAAACACAAACTTTCGGCGAGCTTCTAAAGCGGTTTGAATATCGCTAGCCCAATCGTCATAGTTGTCGAGACGAAGGCGAGTAGGAGTAATAAAGTCGCTAGGACGATCTTGGGAGCCAAGATGATATGGAGAATTTGGTTGAATTTTAGGAGTGTTGAGCCTCACCGCCGATCATGGTGGTCGACACAAAGAAAAAAAAATCAGGTTCTTGTAGGTAAGTTTAGTTTGGCTGTAATACCATGTCAATATTATTAATGAGGCTAAAAAGCTTGATGTATTACTATTCATCATGGCATATTTATAATACAAATTATCCTAATAGAACTAGAACTAGGAAAATAAATTCTAAACAAAATATGTTTATCATACATAATCTTATCTCTATCCCTACATAATTGGATGCTTTGAGCCTTTGATTAACATGCACCAACGGACCAATAAGAGTTCCTACATTTTATGAGTGCTACATAAAACTGAAGCAACAGACAAAGATCCCAACTACAAGGTCACGCAAGCTATGAAATTAATACTTTTTAGTATGATTATAATTAGTAATAACATTTAAACTTACATTTTACGTTCAGATCACGCACATATATACACCACCATATAATAAGACGAATATACACATCTTCAATTTCAATCTCATCGATTGCATTAAACTACAAAATTATACTATGTACTTGCTACTAAATCCATACGATCATTTAATATAACTTATTTTTTGTTTTTAAAAAATCAACCATAATTATAAACACTAAAATAAATAAAAAAGATGTGACAGTTTGACCAGTCTAACGGCAAATATTGGCAGAGGGTCTCTGCTACCCAGAAACAAGTTCCCCATCAACAACCAAAAATACACAATTACCACAGGTTTGGAAATGGCAGTCTTCGAGGTCTCTAATAAACACTCACCGGTCATAATTATAGATTTATAGTATAATATTACTATAATAATAATAATAATAATAATAATAATAATAAGATACTAAAAGCTAATTTGGGGTTGCTGTAGTTTTCATCTATTTGCTTGTTTCTATGTTCCATATCCCAATGGCAGATAAGCCAACCAACACTAACTTCTCCCTCCTCTTCTTCTCTCGTCATTCAGCTGTCTGTACGTACCACGTGAATGCCATTAATATTTCGATAAATCACATGGGATTCTTATGTATTTGCCAGCCTTCTCACCCTCTCAACTTAATACCACTCCCGCCTCTACTCTCTCTTATCACAAAGTTTTAGGTAGGTGTATGAGTCGGTTTAGTTTTCAGAGAAGACGGTTATAATTATCTCCTTATCTTATTGTCAATTCATTTTAGAATAGGATTTCGTTATGTAATTTGTTTATTGGATTTTTGCTAATAATCCTAGTTTAATTAGTGTAGGAGGATTTTTCTGAAACGTATTTATTTGTGTTAGTTTTAGTCCTATATATGGTGTTGATCAAATGTGCTAACGAGTCAAACCTAGCGTAATTCCGCTCAACTTGTAACACTTGTATTTAAGCTCAATGCAAGCTTTTTTAGGCTTAAATTATCATGCTTAACTTGCCTTACGTTAAAACTCAACTTAATTGAGTACAAAAAACTCAAAGTAAATACCTCCTTTTTAGAAGGTTGTTAACCTACTTTAGTATTTCATTAGTTTTAAACTTCCATTCTGCAAAATTTTACAACTTATACCTTCTCCATTTTTTATTAATTGCAACATATCTTTTTATATGTCTTATTTACCAAGGATGTCTTGACCCAGTGGTTAAGATTGAGGTGCTGTGAACAGTAGGTCACATGTTCGAATCCCCCCTCCCCTTCTTTGTACTTTGTACTTTGTATTGCCTTCGTGGCTCCAATGGATAAAAAATACATATCTTTTTATGGTCAAACTTGACAAACTTTAACCGTATATATATTCAAATATTATCAATATTAATTATCAAGTGATATATCGTTAAATTCGTCCATAGGTATTTTTCAAATATCAACTTTTATAATTTCACTTATACATACTTGACGATATTGATGGTCAAGGTTTGCATTGGAGTCCGTGAAAAAGATATGTTGCAATTAAAAAAGAATTGAGGAAGTGATATCTAGAAAAAATAGCTTAGAAAAATAATTCGACTGGTGTGCAAAGTGTTTATATCGAACTTGACAATACTCAACTCAAAAAAAATTGAGCCGAACCTCGATAACTCACTAGCCAATTAGGCTCATTAGCTCCCCTAACCTCATATATGTGAGATGTCACATATAGCCATACCGAGGAACAAATAGAAATAAAGAATTCATTAGCCCAAGTGATCAACCAAACCCAAGGATAACCCAACTTTTCTTTGTACCTATATAAAAAAATTCCACGCACTGATGAACATATAATATATTGTTGGATAAAACCTCGATACTCACTTTCGTAGATTTTTTAGTGGGCTTTTGTGCTTCCTTATTTTCTCCTCCAGTCCTCCATCCCTAACACAAATGTTCCCAATATCTAGATAACCAAACTTTAATGGCAACCTCTGACATGACATTTTGTTAGGAGTGTAATACCATCATGCATCCACGAAACTGCAGCACGTATACGCTGGTTGAGTATATAAATTTGCAACTCACATATAGAAGTATATAGTGTATATACATGTTTACGTAATCTTATTATTATAAGATCAAATTGCCTTCTAAACTTCGTTGATCTTGAAACCTTGTTCATTGGTAATAAATTTATGCACCTAAATGGGGAAGGAAGGTGGTACATCTTGGCTTAGCGCTGTAAAAAAGGTTTTCAGATCTCCTACAAAACTATCTCCGAAGAAAAACTGCAAAAGAAGAGAAGAATTTTCCAGAGAGGATGAAGATGAAGGAAAGGTGATCGATTTATGCTTTTTTTTTTTTCCTGAAATGTAATCAAATTAACAATTTTCTGCAACTATTACTCAAATGTTTGGTATGATTTTTGGTGTTCACAGAAAACAGAGAAAAGAAGATGGATTTTTAGAAAGCTTATAAGTCATAATCAACATTATGAGGCTAATGTGAGTGGCAATGAAAAGCCAGCTAAAGCAGCTGTCGCAACTGCTCAAATAGGAGTTAGAGTTCAGGAAATAATACCTGCGTATTTGGCTAGAGAATACTATGCTGCTTTAATTATTCAGACATGTTTCAGAGGCTACTTAGTAAGTCTTTCCTACAGTCTTTATAATATTTGCTTCGATTTATTTTTGGTAAATATTTTCTCGTACAGTTCTCCAAGGTAAATTTGCGTGTAAAAGGCAAATTGATAGAGAGTATGCTTGTATTGTGATCGAGTGATCGAGTAAACATGGTGTCCTGTACTTTTAGGTGCACAAATACTTTCAGAAAATAGTTTTTCAGCTTTAGTATCTTGTTCTATAATCTATGCTTTAATATCTGCGTAATTTCTCTTTAGAAAACTTGATTATCAATCTAAAATATCAAGCTTCTTTTTCACTCTTATATGGAACTTTACATCTAGAGTCGTCTTAAGCTCTATGCTTTTCCTATTTTTACTGAATTTAAACAGTGTATGGGTAAAAACACAGTTATATCTTTTACTAATTAAAGATGATTTCTATTGATTTTTAAGTGTCAATGTTATACAAATGCAGCTATTGATTTTATAAAATTATTTTTTATCGAATATCGAATGAAGTCAACCTCATCCTATTGTATCTGCTTCGGCATTGTTATTGTTGTACTAGACTTTTAGGTAGCACTAGTTAGTGTTCACTATACTCCAATGGTGAATATTGTTCATTATGTCATTCACTTAAACTTTCCTAACACTGATTGCTTAAATGAAGGCAAGGCGGGCGTTGCGCGCATTGAAGGGGATTGTGAAGCTTCAAGCATTAGTGAGAGGCCATAACATGAGAAAGCAAGCAAAGACAACACTCAAATGCATGCAAACCCTTCTTCGTGTACAAGCTAAAATTCGTGAAAAATCTCTACCAAGGCTTTCGAATGATCAAACCCGGAAGTCAATGTATGCTGAAAGCAATAACTTATGGGAAAAGTACAAAGACATCCACCAGAGGAAAACAATGGTAAGGATCGATCCCGGTACCTTTTAATTACTAGGCCCAAGTTTCATTCACTTTTGGGAATTGGGATAGACCATGACCTATCCTATGGTTTTTGGAAATCTATCAAAAGTTGAATGCTGGCGTTAGATTGTTAATACTGTTCTAAGAGTGCTCCATGTTTTTTCTTCGGACCCTCACAGTTAGGATTCTCTCTGTATCTCTTCTAATTCATTTCCTATCTTAAGATCATGACACTTAAACTAGTAAAAAAAAAAATTCGAAAACTCCTATTTCCTCCTTCCAAACATTTCCAACTATTAATTTAGGAAATGATCCATACATTTCTTTTAGAAAATTGATAGGATCCCAACTCATATTTGCAATAGTGGTTTCAAATTTCCATTGTTTTTGTTTCGTGACATCGCCGATTTTGAGCATTTATTTCTCTTTCTAAAAGAAATACTTTTAAGGCTCGGCTTTTCTGACACAAATCTTTGACTCTGCCATTGTTCTACCATTTGTTTTATAGTATGAAGATGAGCATAACATCGAAGATCGATACAAAGTCAATCCGTACACAATAGAAGATATTGACGCGATATTGCAAAGTAGAAAGGACGCATCTTTAGACCGTGAACAAGCCCTTGCCTATGCTTTATCTCAACAGGTTTGCCACCTCACTTTTTAAACTTTGTTCTCAAAATATTTTTCTAGGAACATATTTTCTGATAAATTAAAAGATACACCGTTGAATCCACAATCAATACAAAACTTTAAAGTTTCTATATAGATTGTCATATGGGCTAGTGATTATCTCACGTTGATGTTTCTTTTCTATGTATATCAAGATACGAAGATTCGACCGTAAAACATGTGTGAAAGATGAGGAAAACAAGGACAGTGAATGGCTCAGTCAATGGTTGGAATCAAAAGAATACAGTGAGAATAACAACAGATTAACAACAACACAGAGAATAGAAGCTATAAAAGACATTGACATGGAATCATTACAGCCTCATCTTAGGACACCAAGTACAAGAAGGCATAGTCTACATGTTGCCTCCTCTCCCCTCAACAATACAACACGCCCGATGACCCCATCTCTACACGAGATAAGGCCACGACAAGTTCAATCAGCAAGCCCGCGGTGTGCTAAGGCTGGGTTTAGAAGCCACTCAGCTGCAAACACCCCTAGCTTACGCGTAAGCTGTCCAACCGCGACCACACCAAACTACATGGCAGCCACAGAGTCAGCAAAGGCTAGAGCTAGGACTCAAAGTACACCGAGGCAGAGACATTCGACATCAGATAGAGAAAGAGGCGGTTCAGCGAAGAAGAGACTGTCATTTCCTCTTCCTGAGCCACACTATAAAGGCAGCATTTACACGGACTATAGTCGCTTTAGCCAGAACTTAAGAAGTCCAAGCTTCAGAAGTGTTCAGGAAGGTTTGCATTGTGTTGAGAAAGGAACCACATGTTCTTCTTCTTACACTGATTTTACTGGGGGAGAAATTTCCCCTGCTTCAACAACTCATCTAAGAAGGTGGGGATCATATTATTAATGTTGTTCAGTAGGATTAATATCTAGTGTTAATGGGCTCAAATCAATCCAAATATGTTATCTTGAGAAATTAATTATAGGTCGAAACTTGAAAGGCTAATCATAATCAAGAGAGCCTTATGTTAATTAGAGCAGCTACTTATGTTTAATGTTTTTGATTTGACTAACCACAAACTAGGCGATGCCCAGTTTCATCATATATATTATAGGCAATATAAATGATGTCTTGCTAGAATTAAGATAGGGACTGTGCATGTAATGTTCAAAATTATCAAAAAAGAGAAGAAATGGTAATACTATTTTCAATCATCATTTGATGGGTTTTTAAAATTTGTAGGGTGTAAAATGTGAATAAAAGGATGTATTGTCTCCTTTTTTTTTCTTCATACTAACTAATACCTTTGATATTTTTAACTCATAACGTCCTCACGATAGTTAAATCACAATAGAAGAATTAGGATTGGCTCAAACGGTGAGAGCCTTATGTAAAGGCAGCTTAGAGAATTTACTCTTACCTTTTTTTTTAAAGGAGAATTTATTCTTACCTAATTAAAGAAAGTTAAATCACAATACAAATAAATGTATGTATTGTCACTTCTTTGCCGTACGGAGCAACACCTTTGATATTTTAAACTACAACTCTTTGATATCTTTATAACTATCATATGCTTATATTTGGGAAAAATATAGTCATGTGAGATCTTGGTTAGATTCATCTCAATGTGTAGTATCCAAATATCAATTTTTGTAATTTTTGCTTATTGATAATTAGAGATATTAAGATTAATTGGATATAAATAAATAAAAAAAAGATAAATATTTAGTATTTACCGTTCAAATAAGTATATGCATTGTCACTTCTTTGTCGTAGTGACTAATACCTTTTTTTTTTTATGTAAATCATGATATTCCCATGATAGTCAAATCATACTGTCTCCATTTAAATATGGTACCATATTATTCAAAAATTATCCCAAAGGTATGTTTTTTATCACCTGGTACTTTACAATTGTTCATACCGATAGTTATATATATATATATATATATATATATATATATATATATATATATATATATATATATATATATATATATATATATATATATATATATATATATGTAAGATAAAAAAGCATTAGGAGATCCTCCGCTCGAGGGGAACTCCTAATGCATCGGTTACAAGAATCTTTGAAAGTTCAGGAGCATTACAAAGATCAATAGTAAAAGAATATGTAACTAAATGTCCTACATTTGCTTCAGCTATACCTTAATTCATCATCAAAAGGTATCAACTTTGATGTATTAGTAGAAAAGACAATGTACTTATATGTTTGTGTATAAACAAAAGGATAGGAGATAATAGAGATGACCACTGGTGCGGACTGGACGGGCCAGTCTGTGAGCCCTAGCGGGCCGGGCTGAGATTTCACGGCCCAAGACCAGACCGTGAAATTCACGATTTGGGCCGGATGGTCCACAGGCTGAAAAACCTTGGCCCACACCGGCCTGTTACGGGCTTTTACGATTCATGGAGCGGTTTGTGGGCCTAGCGGGCTGGACCGGGCTGGCAGTCCGACATGGTAAATTTTATTTATGTTTTTTTAAAATTTTTGAATCATTCATTATTGTTACATAAAACCTTTAAAATTAATTAAATAATATATTCAATTATTTATATTAATGAATAATGTCATTATTTTTTGAATTGGATTGAATTATAATATATGCAATTTGATTAAAATATATACAATTTGATTAAAATATATATAATTTGATTGAATAATTACTTGGACTGGGATAATCCGGTTCATGGGCCGGGCTGGGCCGAATTGGACAGTTTTAGTTGCGGGCTTTCGCGGGTTGGGCTAAAAAATACAACCCACGATCTACCCACCAATTTCACGGTTCGAGGCGAGCTGGACTGGGCTTTTCGCGGGCTCGACCCACACGGCCCACGAGGTGGGTTGGGCTGAATTGACTCGCACTGTTGGCCATCTCTAGGAGATATGACTAATATTAAAATTGAAAATGACAGACAAACAAGCTTAATTAAAGAAAAAGATTATCCAGGCTTTTTTCTTTTGTTGAGATCAACTTGCGTTTAAAGCTTATTTGTACTTATAGATGACTTATGGGCCGGATCAGTCCAGCCCACCCTCGCCCACCCGCTCCCCAGGGCCACCAAGCCAGGCCTATCACCAACCCGCTTAAAAACTGGCAAAACCCACAGTCCAGCCCATATTGGCCAAGAAACAAAAAGTGCCCAATATAGCCCACTCAAGTAATTTTTTTTTTGATTCGGTAATTTACTGGCCCAAACAGGGTCGGCCCTCATGAGCTAAGGAGTAATAATGGAATCCCGATCCATATGGAAACTTTCAAAGACTGAAAACTAAGGATTTATACCCAGAAGCAAATATCCACAAACTCCCCAAATTTGGGGTTAATGAGAGTCGAACTCCGACCATGAGGTTGGGAGGTGGAAGCTTCAACCATTAGGCTCCGACATGATTCTCGCCCGCACAAGTAAATGCCTAACGACTAATTAATCTTTATACATGAAAAACCAGATAGAGGCAAGAACTCGTCTGAACTACCTAACCTATCTGGCCCACAGGCCACAACCCTAAAAAATCCCACCCACAGACCAGTTCTGGGTCATGGTGGCCCGGCCCAGCCCGCCGAATTGCCATTACTAGGTTGTCACAAACAAATTCCAAAAATATTCATAGTTAGTGATGTAATGAACAGTAAAGGTCTCAGCATATAGACTGATAGTCTGATAGACATAGCCACATAGGTAACAGAAAGGAAATTAGGCCAAATTACTGAAAATGACAGATGATTAATGCAATACAGCATCTCCACTGTCCATCATAGCTAAAACAGGAGAATACACCATGACAGAAATAGAGAACCAGAAAATAAAGATACAATATAAACAACTTTACTTTTAAAAGTGGTTTTTTCCCCTTATCTATTACCCAAAACTCTTAAAAGATTGACTCCAGCCTACAAAAGAATCAACAGATTGCTAGCTAGCTAGTGGTGAACCAGTGGACTTGCACTAATGTTGCTATCCCAGAGTAGTGGTGCTAGAGCTTGTGCTATGTCCATGAGGTGACACCAACTGATCATCTGAATGACTACCCATTCTTCCATTCCCTGCTCCAGACATCCCAAGGCACAACGCCTCGGCCAACGGACCACCAGGTGGTGAACTAATCCACGAGTTCATCCAATTGAATGGCTGATGATGATGAGATGCCAAAGATAACGACGACCGCTCGAGATGGTCTTTCGTGTTGTCATCTGAGGTATGATGATCGTGATCAAACCCAGCCGACATAGACAATGTAAGGGGTAAAATGGAATTAAGTGGAGAAGAAGGGGTAGGACATTTGTTAGTAGTAATACTATTGTTATCATTATCAATAGTATTAGTAGCATCTTTAGGATCAACATGATCACCTAAAGACCAAGCATCAATAAAAGGCCTAGAAAGGAGGCAACTTTGATGATCATCAACAGCTGATGCTCTTGTCTCACCTATTTGTTGTGTATAAAGACAAGCAGGAGCAGTAGTAGCATTAGGTGGTGCAACATCCTTCTTCATGAACCAATCTGGGTACCTAAAGTTGCATTTTTATAACCAAAAGGGAAAGTTTTAAGTCAAAACACTCAAAAATAATCCCAACTCAAACCCCCTCCACAAATGTGAAAATTGTTATCCCCCACCTTCACCAAACATCATTTACACATGAAAAAACAAAATACTCCTCTGACCTACCACAAAAACAGAAACCCCAAAATAAATTCACTCACTACTCCTTATTCTCATTTCCCCAGATATAGTCCAAATGGATAACAGTCAGGATCATTTAATGCATGAATTAAACTGATTATGACCTATGACACCCAAATCAAATCAAGAATTCAAATTAAAAAAAAAAACACCCAAGTAAGATCCTATAAGATTCAAGAACATTTCTTTAGGTGGGTAGAAAAGCCACATAGTGTAGACAATATTCGATTCCTAATACTTTACCAACTAAACTAGCTAAATATCATGATCAACAATATACATGGAGTATAAATTCTTAAAATAAAAGTAAAATTAAGATGTTTTACTAATAACCTTATGATCGAATCCTATCTACATCACTACGGACTCCTCGGACTTAAAAGAATAGAAGGAAAGAGATATTTACCTGGGAAGAGAGTTGAAATGGGAAGGAGAAGGCAAGTCAAAAGAAGAAGAAGAGGGTTTAGGGATAGCAAAAGGAGTGAAGACAATAGGGTTACAAGTTGTTACAGAAGGAGTTGTAGTAGTAGTAGTAGTAAGTGGAAGTGGAGGAGAGAGAATAGAAGGTGAAGGTGATGATGATGATTCCACAGGCTTTCTTGAACGAGAAGGACGGCCTTTGTGAGAATGTCTTTCACAGTATTTTTGGTCAGGTGCTACATCTCTTGAACATCTCCATTTCTTCCCATCTGTTCTTCTACACCTCCATGGTTCTGGATCACCTCCTCTTCCTGTTACATATCTCATTTCTACCCCTGTTTTTCTCACCACTTCTTCATTCATTTCCAACACCCAAAAATCATAATTCAATTCAATTATAAAAATTAAAGAGAAAAAAGATGGAAACTTTAAAATAAAAATGATACTAACCAGAAGATGTTGATGATGATGTTGTAATTGTAGAAGATGGGTATTTTGAAAGAGGAATTAGGAGTTCAGCTGGTACAGGCATGGAAGCCATCATATATTTGTATATAATTGTTTGTCTCTCTAATTCCTGCCTTTGTCCTGCTGTAAATGTCAATCTTCCTCCATCTCCTAACACAAAAATTACCTAAAGATTAGATTTTTACAATTGCATAAAGAC
Organism: Beta corolliflora; assembly: GCA_947648045.1. NCBI lineage: Eukaryota > Viridiplantae > Streptophyta > Magnoliopsida > Caryophyllales > Amaranthaceae > Beta > Beta corolliflora. The sequence goes on from CANSZD010001586.1 coordinate 254,257, forward strand.
AAGTAAAATAAACCCAATTGAAAAACGAATTGTGTAAATTACCAAATCGAGAAATTTGATGAAACCCAGAAATTGTAGGACTAGAACTTCTATTTTCTTGACGATTTTGACGAGTTTGAAGCCATGGAACTGCAGTAATGGAATCTCTCCCACCTGAAAAAGATGACTGTTGTTGCTGCTGCTGCTGCTGCTGCTGCTGCTGCTGCTGCTGCTGCTGCTGTTGTTGTTGTTGTTGTTGCCATGGTAACTTTAAACCTAAACCAACATCGCAATAATCTAAATTTATCTCACCTTTGTCCAATTCCCAATTTCCATACCCACTTCTATTTCCACTTGCCATTTTTGTTTTTAAAATGCAAAGAGAAATCCAAAAGAATTAGGTATCTTTTCTGAACAAAAAAAAATTGTTCAGTTTGAACAGAAGAAATTAATAATTTTTCTCTCTTAAATTACCAATACTTCAGAAAAAGATTTTCTTTCAGACCGTCTGAGCTCTGTTTTTCTTTTTATTTTTTTGAGTTGCTCCTGTTTTTGGTTTTATATTGGAGAGAGAGAGAGAGAAAGAGGGTTGAGCTTAGCGGTGGCCGCCAATGTCAACTATTCAGCTTTCTGCTTCACTACTATTTGTAATTGTTTTTAAATTGAAGTGTTTTGATGAATTGGGGGGTTTTGAAGATTATGTGTTTATGCTTCCTATGCTTCCAACATTCATCCCACTGCTGCAGAAACAGACAAAACTAGTAAACGCTGCTGTGTGAGGAGAGAGAGTGTTGTCTGTGTGTATGTAAGGAGAGAGGTCTAGTAGTCTAGTGTCATTATCCAGACTAGACCTCGCAACTTGGATATATGGGTTCCGGTTCACTCTAATTTGTAAAGCGGCCTATCTGGCCAAATTTTAGGTAGCTAAACTAGTTATTACTTATTAGGCATTTAGGCGTGGGCTATGTCCCGGATAAGAAAAATTTTCATTTATTAATTAACATGATAATACTAATAGCCCGTTTGGTAAGAAACCATAAATGGTGAGAATGGTAATGCATTATAGTGTAAATTTGTACTAGAATTCCAATGTCATTACCTATGGTAATGCTACTCCATCCCAATATATCTATTTTCTTCCTAAAATCTTCATTACTATCCATTACCACTTGGTAATATGGTATTGGGTGGTAATGAAAATTTATAAAGGGAAATTCATGTTTTGTGATAAAGTTTCATTTCCCATGGTCAATAACATGAGAACTTCTTTACAGATTTACACTAAATATCATTACTATTACCACTATTTATGACCACTAACCAAACGGGCCGTAAATACCACTTGGTCTAGTGGTTAAAACTTTAGTATATGAACTTGAGGTCACGGGATCAAAGCCTATACAATGCAATTTTTAATTTTTTTTTTTATTGTACATGGATTACATGAAGTAAAACACCCTTAGGGAGAGTGCCACGTGGCACCGTTCCTTGTTTGGGAACGCCTTTTAATAGATTTATATAGATATTCGTGATATGTAGAGATGGCAGTGGGGAGGGTCAAGTAGGAAACCCGCCCCATCCTCGCCCAATTAGAGTGGGAATAGGTCTAGGTTTGGCAGGGATGGGGATGAAAATTGTACCCGCAATGGATGGTGGAACGGGCGTGGATTCTATGCTATACTCGCCCCATCCCCTTCCGCGCCGCTTCTCCTTCATCTTATATCCTACTCTCTATTGAAAAACATATTATATATTAGAATATTTATTATTAAAATCCAATTTATACACTTATATTATTAATAATTTTATTTTGCAATCGTAGTGCTCACAGATTGTTTGAGATTATTGGGAGGATAGTTGCGGGTATGAAGTGGGTACGGGAACCTATGCGGGTGGTGGGGCGGGGATTGTTTAAATATGTATCCATTGGGGCGGGAATAGGTCTGGAATTTCCCCCCGCAATGGTTGGTAGGGAGTGGATGGGGACGAGGATTTTATGCGGGTGTGGGTGTGGAGAGACCATCCTCCGCACCCGCCCCGCCCAATTGCCATCCCTAGTGATATGAGCTCATATAAGTTGCGATTTTGTGTAGTATACATGGTTCAAAACTATCTTATCTTTTACTAATTAAATTTAGACAAATAGAGTTGTCTATTATTTATTATGTATTTAAAACTAAACATATCACATTTTTTTTTTTTTTGCTAAGCAAGTAAGTATATATTTTGATTAATCAACCTCAATTTTACAACCAAACTAATCCAAGGGGAGACAAACCAACTAGGTTGGACCCCCTTATCCGAGGATTAGACCAAGCTATACAGCAACACCAAGTTACAATCCTATTTACAAGCTGTCAAACCAGCTCATATCTTTCCTAGAGATTTTCTGTGGTAAAACTAATCTCACTCTAGTCTTAACTATATTCTTCATCTGAATACAAATTGTTCTAATGCTAGGAACACATTGTTGCCAGTATACTTTGTTCCTACTTCGCCATATAAAATAAACTAAAGCAGCTATCCCAGCTAAGATAACTTGCTTCTGAAACTTTGATCTCCTTGAGTGCTGAATCCATCTGATTAGTTGTTGTAGATCATCAGTATTAGCATTGCATTGCACCAACCTTTTCGACTCAATTAAGCCTACAACAATCATGTGGCATTTGAAAAATAAAAGATGATGATCTTCATTTTCACTGCTGCATATAAGACACAAGGGATTATTACTGACCCCTAATTGAGCAATTCTTGTGGTAGTCTGAAGTTTTTCCTGAACAGCCAACCAAAGAATGAATCTTTGTTTGGAAAGATTCAGTCTATTCCAGACCACGGTATCCCAGTTTACTCTAGTTTGCTCCCCAATTAATTTCTCATAGACTGCTATCACTGAATACTGAGTGATGCTGCTGAATTCTCTTCGAGTATATACCAGTTTCAATTGTTCCTTGACTTGACATAATTTCTTCCAATACCAGCTGGCTCCAGAAGAAGGGACATAAACCCACCAATCTGCATTCTTAATATATACTGAATTCACCCATCTGAGCCATACACTATCTTTATTGGTAGAAATAGCTAGGGGTGTGCATAAAAAACCGAAACCGAAAAACCGTGACGAAAAACTGAAAACCGGTCTAAATGGGTGGTAACCGTACCGATAAAAAAAAGTTTTAAACGGTATGATTACCGAACCGGTAAAAGTAACGGTTAAACGGTACGGTTACGATTATGATTTTTGAGTAAACGGTTAACCGAAAAACTGAAATATTTTTTTCCTCTATTTCATTATTTTGAAACTTTTTCCAACAATTACCTTAATTCTAATAATTGTTTCTAAGTAACAACAATTAGAGGAAGTATGTGATTATTTGGAAACTTTAGTACTAAGGCCCTGTTCTTTTGAACTTATTTTGGCTGAACTGAACTGAACTTATTTTATTTTGGCTGAACTGAACTTATTTTTGCTGAACTGAACTTATTTTTACTTATTTTTGCTGAACTGAACTTATTTTGGCTGAACTGAACTTATTTTTGCTGAACTGAACTTATTTTGGCTGAACTGAACTTATTTTTGCTGAACTGAACTTATTTTTGTTGAACTAAACTGTATTAACATAATATTATCAATACTTATTATTATAATAATCAATAAATATTAACATAATATTATCAATACTTATTATTATTATTTTATTATTTTATAATAATAAATAATAAATAATAATAAAAATAATAAATAATAATAATAAATAACAAATTATAAATAATAATAAATAAAAAATAATATAACAAATAATATATAATAAATAAAAAATAATAAAAAATAATAAAAAATAATATTAATAATAATAAATAATAAATAATAATAAATAATAATAATAATAAAAAATAATAATAAATAATAGTAATAAATAATAATGATAATAAATAATAAATAATAATAATAATAAATAAAAAATAATAATTAATAAAAAATAATATTAATAATAAAAAATAATAAATAATAAATAATAAAAAATAATATTAATAATAATAAATAATAAATCATAAAAAATAATATTAATAATAATAAATAATAAATAATAAATAATAAATAATAAATAATAATAAAAAATAAAAAAAAAAAAAAAAAATAAATAATAAATAATAATAATAATAAATAATAATAATAATAAATAATAAATAATAATTAATAAATAATAAATATAAATAATAAATAATAATAAATAATAAATAAATAATAATAAATAATAAAAATTAATAATAATAAATAATAATAAATAATAAATAATAAATAATAAATAATAAATAATAAATAAATAATAATAATAATAATAATAATAATAAATAATAGATAATAAATAATAAATAATAAATAATAATAATAAATAATAATAATAATAATAATAATAATAATAATAATAATAATAATAATAATAATAATAATAAATAATAATAAAATAATAAAATAAGAATAATAAATAATAAATAATAAATAATAATAATAAATAATAAATAATAAATAATAAATAATAAATAATAAATAATAATAATAAATAATAATAAATAATAAATACTAAATAATAAATAATAAATAAAAAAATAAAAAATCAAAAAAAATAAAAAAATAAAAAATACAAATTCATCGTTATTATAATTATAATATTATTATTAATAATAATAATAATAACAATAGTAATAGTAATATTGAAAACAAAAATAATAATTACAACATTAGACAAGACTAAACTTATTTTTTCTGAACTGAACTTATTTTGGCTGAACTGAACTTATTTTTGCCGAACCGAACTTATTTTGGCCGAACCGAACTTATTTTTGCCGAACCGAACTTATTTTTACTTATTTTTTGCTTGAACTAAACTTATTTTTGCTGAACTGAACTTATTTTTACTTATTTTTGCTGAAAATAAGTCCAAAAGAACAGGGCCTAATATAAACACTATAATTAGAAAATGAAGTAAATTCTTAGTGTTATTATGTCTTTCAATGGATTTATTATCCACTTTATAAAACATTTTATATTAGAGTATATATAATATTAAAGTATATGCACAAAAAATTAGAAAATATATATTTACATTAAGTAAAATATAATATTATAATTTGAATAACGATTAATGGTTAACCGAAAAACCGTACCGAAAAAAACGGTTAACCGCTAGGCGGTAACCGGTCTAAACGGTTACGGTTCGCAAAAAGAGCGAACCGAAACTTTCGGCTACCGAACTGAAATGTTGTTTCGGGACGGTTAACCACCCATGAACACCCCTAGCCATACTACATGGCCCATGCTAGTTGGGCAAAAAAAATTAGTACATCATAGATAGTATGACACTGCATAGATAGTAGCAGTGTAGAGTAAGTCAGGCAACCGGAGTGTTGGATGGTACAAAAACTTAGATGCTTGCTAAGGATGTTGAACTACGAAACAGCTAAAAAAGCAGGGTGTCCCCTAGGAACACAAACCTTATAGGCACAAAAGGGTATGTGTTCCGAATAGAAGCCCTGTGTCTGCACGAGGCAGGGTACACCAATTATTCCCATGAAAGGGCTTTTGGAACCCAGCTTAGATAGTGGTTCCTTGATAGAGTGGCAAGAGGGGCCCAATTTGAAGGTAGAAGTACGTTTGTAACACCCCGTAATATTCACTCTTTATTTTTGGCGTTTGTTTACATTAAAATGATATTTTCCGTTAAAATAAAATAATTTATTACTAAAACTATTTTGAACATGTATAATTATTTAGTTGTTGCATTATGTGGTTGTGTTTATTAATTTAAAGTGTATATATTTATTTAGGAATTTTATTTGTTATTATTATTAATGTGCGTATTTGTTTTATAATATAGTTAGTAATTTTTATTTTATAAATTTAAGTAACGTGTGATTTTATCTTAAGCGTTAAATATATTTTATGGACCGACCAATGTAACGAATTCGCAAGCCCATTTGTTCTATCATGATGTACGAAAATTAGGAGGGTGTTGGCTTGGATGAGCATCTTCCATTCACCTTTGTAACCACCAAAATATGAAGAGCCAACGTACCCCCCCTCCCCATTCATCACCCATCAATTGCCAACATTAACCCCCTTCATAATCACCCTTTAAACCATTGCTTAATGAGGTTAATAATCAGGTTTTTCTGCATTCTAACCCCCATTTTCGCCCAACCCTTAGAGAGGAAGAGAAAGAGTTCTTCTCTCTTCTCGGATTTTCATCCATTTTTGCACACCTAACTTGTTTGCATCATATCTCCTTCGTCTCTTATCGGAATTGGACGTGTGAGTAGTCAAAATCCATCTACTCGGAAAGATCTTGCTCGTGGTATAATTTGTTTTTGAATAAAGTGAAAGACGTGACTGCAGTTTCTGTTTCAAACAGACGACTCATCCGGTTTTCTTGGAGTTTTCGGGAGCAATGTTATTCTCTTCTTTCTTTGCCATTCTAGTATTATTTTCCACCTAAAATCAAGGTAACTATCATCTATTCTAGCACGTTAGGATTAGAGTAGTGATTTTGGTTTTGTTAGGATTTATGTTAGTTAGGTAGAATTTGTGTTATTAGGCTTAGAAGTATGCTAGGGTGTTATTAGAATTGTTCTTTGCTATTTTTTATTCATGTTAGTATCATGTTAGGATTGTATAAAATGTTATTCTTCATGCCTAATGTTATGCTTGTGATTTTATATGTATTATTATCATGAAAGTATTAGGAATTTGTGAAAATTTAGTAGCATGATGTTAGGGTTAAGCATGTTTGTTGAATGTTGTTTAAGGTTGGGTGTGGTTTTGGATGAATTCTTGTGGTTTTAGCTATCTGGGAATTATTTATTTTGGGCTATGATTCACGTATTTTGTGATTAATCATGTTAGAATAGTTAATATATGTTGAATTATCATGTTTGGGGGCTATGTAATTTATGTCTTAATCCTCATGTTAAACTAGTTAATTTCTATGGTATAATTATATATTGGCTTGGGTATATTTCGTTTTGATGTATGAGTATTTTTTTTTTTTATAGGGGAAAAAACCTTAAGCTACCCTCCTTAATCGGAGGCCAACCTAAACTGTAACACCTCGTATTTTTATACCGTTTAGCAATAATTTATATTATTTTAGTTTATAAAAAATATTATCTTATTAAATATATTTTTATTTTCCATTTGACTTTACCTTAGAAAGGGTTAAAAAGCTAAATCCTAGATTTCCTAGGTTAAGTACCTAACTAAATTATGTTAGTAGTATAAAGAGAGGAAAAAAAAAAAAAAAAAAAAAAAAAAAGTACGAGTTGTACAACAACTCTTCATTCTAAACCCACGACATTGTTTTTTTCATTCCCTGTACTCCATCTTTCTTTTCTCCCTTCTTCTACCTTTCGTTTCTTTTTCTTTTCTTTTTCTACTTTCTCCATCCAAACACCACCATTAAAGCTACTAAGTATTTATCAACCATCTTCATCTCCAGTTCGTTAGTTTCCAAAGAGAGGATTTAGTTCGTGGGCTTGCGGATTTCGGCTTGAAAATAGGATCGAAGAACAGTTTTTTCGGGTCTTTTATGGTGTAGTTTCACCCTTATTACTTCCCCTTAATCAAGTAAGATTCTTTATCATGTTCTAATTTCGCTTTAGTTTAATTTCGAATTGGGGTTTTGTTAGTTAGGGTTCTTGAGATAAATTAAATTGGGGGTTTTGATTTTAATTGTTTGGGTGTGTAATTGAATGAATAGGATGTTTATTTAGGTGTTTAGTAGTTAGTTGAGATTAATAGAATGTTAAGTAAACTTGTGTTCAGAGTAATTAATAGTGTATCTCGTTTGAATTACCCGTCAGTTCGTAAAATGCGGTTTTAAGCAGTTTCTGGGCATTTTTAGCAAAAATACTGTTTCACAAAAGTTGTTCGTATCAAAATTTTACTCAAGATAGGCTCAAGAAGCGCTTGATTTGGAGTTCGAATGAGGAAGTTATTCCCATTTTAAGTTTCTGCTGAAATTGATAAAAAGTATAGTTAGTTTCGGATGTTTTAAGTTTCAATGTTTTCTTATGAATGTTTTATTAATGGACTTTTAGTATTAGAGTCAACTCCATCCTTATTATTTGACTATCCAAGTTTATTGCTCAGGTTGCTTCCATTGACCTTTAATCTATGAACTTTAATTTGTGACTTCTTAGATTGTGACAAGTTGAGTTGTTTCCAGTTTAGTGAAAGCCTATTAACTAGCTTGGGCTATTTTTAGATGAACTGTATGAAGTATAGTCTAGTGACTTATACTACATTATTATATTGTAGATTGCGGGTTCGTAAAATAACCTTTTTGACTTGTGATTGAGATTGGTTGACTGTGGTTTGCTAATAAGGTAAGATTTCATACTAAGCTTGTACAGATTATTTCAAAAAAATATTTCATATTGATTTGTGATTTATATTGAGTTTGGAATCATTTTTTTTTCTATGTTATTTATGGAGCTTTAATTGTTTTGACGATATTTATATCAAAATAATTTATGAGATTATTTAAGAGAATTATATTAAAAGGAGGAAGTTCCTCGTGAGACAAGTTTGAGATTATTAAAAGGAGGAAGTTCCTCGTGAGATAAGTTTGAGATTATTAAAAGGAGGAAGTTCCTCATTGTTACTAAGTTTACTAAGATTGTATAAAATGTGGGGTTACCGGTAAGCGGTATTCCTCGAGTATGGAAAGTAGGTTGAGTTAACGGTGTCTCAACAATCTATTTAGTAGTTGGGAGTATATTGATCAATACTCTTGCCAATTGTTTTCCTTCTCGGTTCGTTATCGAGTTAGGGGTATGCATACTAGGGGCTTTGGTGTTTACCTTATCCAGTGAGCCTAGCTAGCTCATTGGATTTTTACTACTTCCTACTCACAGATTTCAAAGGAGTTATATTTGAAAGTTTTACATAATGGTTTAGAAAGAAAGTAAAGTGGATTTGAATTATTGAAGGTTGTCTATTATATTCAAGTTGAATGTTGTACAGGTGAAATGATTTTGTGGAATACTATTTATGTATTCCACCTGCACATTGGATAGTTCAAAGTTGTTATTGGTATGAAATCTTGCTCAGCCTTTTGGCTGATACTACATGTCTTCAATGTGCAGGGCTTGATGGTGACTAGCTTATAGTGGGTAAGAGCATTGACTTCACCTACATGTAGATTTATTAAAGTTAAGACTTCCGCTGCAATAGTTTAGAATTATGGTTTGTTATAGGAGTGTATTAATTAATTACATTTTCTTTTAGTTGTAATTGTTAATAATTAATTTATATATTAGTAGTAGTACCTTTCGCCTTGCTGTTATTAAATGTTTAATAACCGCGGCATAACAGCTCTTGAATTGTCCATGCTTTGTACTCTGATATGTTTTCAAAAAAAAAAGTGGAAATTTCGGGTTGTTACATAAACTGATGTATGAGTATATGTGGTGAAAGTTTGGGTGAAATAGCATACCTACTACTGTGCATGAGAAAAAGAAACAGAAGGCCTTTCACGGCCCGCGAGCTATTTCATGACCCGCGACCAGTTTGGACAATGTATGTTCAAAGTGTCATATATCTCTCGTTTTACCTCGAAATTGAGCTTATGACTACTTGTTGGAAAGCTATTGAGATAAGCTTTAACATGCATTTGGAATTTCTTAAAAATACTTTGTAGTCTGAAAGTTATGTCTATTTGAAGTTACTTTATGTGTTTAAAACCATTTCAAAAGGTGTACTTTGTTGTGTTGAAGCACGTTAAGACTTGTTTTGAGGTGAAATCTTGTTATATGGAGCTTTTTGAAGAATGGTTGCATGTTTTATTTATCTATTTTTATTATTGAGTTGAATGATATATTTACTTATAGTTATATTGTGAGTGTCTTATTTATTTTATGACGGTATTGTTGTTTGTAATTTTAAATTGAGAGTATAATAATGTTGTACTTTTATAAAACAATATCTAAGTTGTCGACGTTACAGTACTCGAGGGAGAATAATACTGTCTTTAGTACCGTTTCGCCAATAGTTATGTACTTGGGGTATTATAACTAACGTTGTAATTAACCTTGTATCCAAACTCAGACAACGAGAGTGTAATAGTTTGGAGTATTTGATTTTATTGTGTATTTGGTGTATAATTATGTTTTAAAGAGTGTTTATTCTTTTTGGTTGCGCAAAATGATTTTTATTAGTATTAGTATCACTATTACTTTGAGAAGAATAAATATTGTTGAATTGAGACTCTTGGATTGCGATCCTAGTTTCTGCTGATTTAGGTGTAAGGCGTGAAGGGCATCCTTATTATTTATATTTGATGAATAAATTATAGTATTTATTTGTAGAAATATTTTATTGAGATTAAGATATCCGGTGGGATAGATGTAGTCCCCGGTGAAGAACATGTCAACCACCTAGGTTGCGATTTAGGGGTATTACCTGGGTTAATTATTGTCGTCCGAGAGGTTGGGAAGTACTGAGCTGGGTACTATCCTGCATCGGGAGTTTGGTCATTCTTAGACACAGACAGTAGGGAACGTAAGCCCATAGGCTGTCTGAAGATTTCGATCTGACAAACCTTAGGAAGTGGGTTGCGATCCACTGACGTTCTGCTCTTTCTCAAAACCTATTATATTATTTTGTTTAATTATTTTGGAGGTTTATGCTATGGATCTTGTATGATTATCTTAAGTTCATTATTGTTGATTTACTTATTGTTATTAGAAGCATATTGTTGTGTAGTAACATTTATTTTAACTTTTCTTAAAATTGCTATTTGAATCCTATATTGGGCTGGGAGAGCTGTTAGTTACTCCCCACTGATTGTGGATATTTGTTGTATATTTTGCAGGTTTTGTTGATGGGGATTTTCTTTGATTTTGGGCTCGGGTTGAGATGTGAGCATTAAAATGTTAGATGTTTTAGGCCTAGACTTTTCGTTAATTTAAGAGTTAGTTTTCTCTTTTGAATATTAATCTAATTATTTTAATTTATTTATACTATTTATTTATGTTGGTTTTATCACTTAGTTATTTAAACGCACTTCTTGTAGTAGTGACATTCCCAGAAGACGATGTTTCCGCCGTCATCCTATAATACTATTATTATTTCTTTCTTTTCCGCTTTGAAATTCTCGGGGTGTTACAACGTTGCTTTAATCATTTCTTTAATGGTTTCAAAACCAGAGTGCCCTACAAAGATGCATGTGTATTAACAAATGTGTAAGAATTCCCACGTGCAAGCATAAAGAAGGAATAGGCCTAATAAAACAAGTAACAAACCAAAGTAAAATCAGAATTTAAGCCGATATTGATAATGCAGCTTCTCTTTTGTCTTAAAGCGGAGCTAATTGAGTTAGTGAAACATTTTAAATCAAGAACTAAAAGCGTTCAAAGGTGTAACTTGTTGTAGATGAACTAGAGTTGTCTAGGAAAGAAGGAAATAAAGTATGTGAATGATATTGGACTTTATTATAGTGTAGTTGGGCACTTAATATGCCAAACACTAATATGAAATGGACATCAAAATTACGACTCTCGGTAACAAATAATGTGGGCCTATTAGCTGTTTAGGTCTACCCCAATGAATGCCCGATCCTATACTAATAGTCAAGGGTACCTAAACAATTAAAACGTAAGGAGCAAAATGAATTAGCTTGTTTCGTGTCAAAGCGAGTAGTAGATGTGTTAGCAAAACTTACATCCTTCACCATCGTATATATGTTCCGCAATTGAGAGCTTGAACAGACGTTGCACATTCCTCGCAAAATATTGTGAATGTCATTGTACCGAATTATCAGCTGCATCGAACTTGAATGTAATTATACTTTCACAGCATTATAAGTTAGATAACTAATTGGTAGCTAGATAATGGTGTTGAAAGTAGAGCTATACTTCTTACCTTTCAAGAGCAAAGGCAATCATCTCGGGGCCGAATCGCACGAGAATGATTCTCCGAGAGAGTACTCAAGGGCGTTTTCCACACCGTTGTTGCCTAACATACACTACAATATTGGATTGTTCAGTTCGTGCACATGAACATGTAACCAGGGCCTTTCTTCTGGAGTGTGGTAGTGGCATGCGCATAATGTGTATAGGTAGATTAATGGCAAAGTGTGTACAATTGGGCTTGACCTTTAAATTTATCCATGATGGACTTCTAAACTATAAGAGTTTATCGCCTTGTACATGTTTCAAACATGTCCGGACTAACATAGAGTGTTATATAGTGAGCATGGCACAACTGACCTCTCTCAGTTTTATATCTGTAATTGTTAGTATAACTCTTTTCCCAGTTGGATTCCTAGCAGTTGTAACCCTTGCACGGCGGGCTGAGCATGGTACTGGCTAGAGGGGATCGAGTGCAAATAATTACAATGTGCGGAGCGCAACTGCATTTTTATCACTTGGATTTGTAATGAACCGTGTTGACATGCTCGTTGACAAAGAAAAACTTGAATAATGCAAGCAGGGTGGTCAGCAAGCGTATGTGTATTAATTGTTATAAACGATATGACAATGACAAGTACCTTTGTGGGTCGTTGCCTTCAAAGTTGTGAAGCCCATGACGATGTATGAATCAAAGCATTGCGGTTGATAGCGTTAGAATCCTCGAGGGCTAAATCATCCCAGAGTGAGATGTTCATGGGTTGTTCAAGGCCGAAATAAGGTGTGACTGGAATATTAGTATGCACAATACTGGATTCTAAATGGAAATGAACACCCACAGCAGATATTAAATGCATAGGGAAGGGAACAACCTATGATCAGTGATTACGAGCTCGCGAACTGTATGTTCAACCTCGTAGGATGTTGTTATAGTCCTTGGTTTCTCAACAAAGAGGACAATCCCTAAAACATCTGGGTGTGCATACAAGACTGGTAAGTAATGTTAGAAAACGTATTTGGTAAGATGTTACATTCGAGGAAGTGTACATACCAAAACGGTCAAGCATCATCGTAGTGTGTGGCACAAAGAAGAATGGATCTATAACTTGGGAGAACTTCTTTGGCCTCAAGATCAACCGTTTGTATGATTGTTTGACCACCAAACTCATCCGACGCCCATTATCCCTCTTCGCATATGGGGCTTGAACGAGCTTGAGTGGAGCGTTTACAATCTCATACTCATGTTCATGTTTCGAGATATTTGAAAACGCATCTATTTGGTTTTCAAACAAAGCACCTCGCATCTTGTTTCCCCGCCATGTAGGTTGGTACATAGGGGAAATGTAAGCCACTATTAGATTTAAAAGATACATAGTATACGTACATACCAATATAGTTGGTGTAGGCACTAATGGCTTTCCCAAGCTCAGTTTGCATGCATACTATGAACAATGTATGTTGTACATATCTAATGTACAATGGTTCAACTTAATATATCATATTTATGCGAACAAGTATTTGCACAAATTATAAATCAGCTATCCATTAAGTATACCTTTTCATCTTCTAGGACAAGTTGCTGGTATCTGGCTTTTTTATTAGATGAGATCAACACTCTGGACTTCTCCTTGACTTTGACCCTCACTTTGTACACTTTGGTAGTGGGCGTTAGTTTGTCAAGGTAAGTCTTCTCTGCCTTTTCGGGATTCATCCCTGCTTTATAAAAACAACAATGCATGAATATATGGCTAGATGGAGGGCAGATACAAATATAGGGGTAAACAATGTAGGTTTTCCATTTTAATAGGGACACAAATTAGTGATGGTATCTATTCGTTGGATACTTGACTCGAAAAGATGGTCATTACTCGATTGAGCGGGTATTTCGAGGGAAATGGGGCCTAGTTAATGCGTACGATTAGGTAGTTATGTATTTAGTTATATAAGTTGAGTAAGCGAATTCGTAGATATACATGGTGAAATTAATAATTATCTTAAATGGTGTTTAGCAGAGTAATTTTACCTACAACTAATTAGTATGTGGTATGTTTCAAGTCAAATTATATAGTAGCATGTAAGGACGATATTAACAGGGGAAGGATTATTGTTTCCCTTTCTGCCAATCATGTCCAGGATGGTGGTATATAGAAAATCTATGTGGTTTAACATGATATTTACTTTTAACAAGAAATGTAACACACTCTAAGGTGTAAACTATGGTGGTATATAGAAAATCTATGTGGTTTAACATGATATTTACTTTTAACAAGAAATGTAACACACTGCTCTAAGGTGTAAACTATGGTGCTCGGTATAAGCTAGTCTATTTCATTGGTAAAGTGTAAACAACAATGAAAAGTTTTGCCACAATAGTTCAAAAGTTTTGGAAACAGTACAAAGGAGAAGGTATTATGGGTTAGATGATTGTTTTAATAATCAAAATTGGCAGTCAAGATGGAGAATGAAACAGAAAATGTGCTCGTACAGCTTAGATGTGGTTAAAGAACTAGCAAAACCAATAGGCAAATAGTAGCAAATGCAAAGAAACAAGGCATGCGCACCACAATAAATATAGCCATTAATATAGGGAATACATAGAACTATGACAAAGGGAATATTCAGCAGAAGTAAGAAAGTGTACCTGCTATTGAAGTGGAGGATGTAAAGCAGCTGTAAATTCACAGTTGAATAAGATATAAGTTAAACAAGAGGTTAAACAATGACAAGTAGATAGTGTTGCAAGCAAGTTAAGAATTTCAGAATAAATATGGCCATTAATGAAGCACAAACATGAAAGTACAACAAGGGAATAGCTAAGAGAGGGAGAAAAAGATATACCTGTTGTTGAAGTTGAGGTTGTGGAAAAAGGAAAGGGGTGCAAGAAATATACACTGGCCTAGAAAGGTGTGCTGAAAAGCCTTAGACAAACGGCTGAAAAGGCATGGTGTTTGGGGTAGGTTACAAGCAAAAAAGTACACTTCACTGTAGCAAAAAGTATGGTAGGAGTGTTGTGCGCAAGCTATCTTGCTAACAACAGGGGATTTACTTGTATAGATCCATGTGCTATCTATTATATTAATAGATATAAGTACAAATGGGAAGGTAAAAGTAAATAGGCTACCACATTAGAAGAAGTAGGCAAGAAAAGGCAGTCATTAGGTGGAAGCTATTCACATCAAGTGTAATTTTATTTTACTTTTAAATACCTTATTTTACTTTCCTACTTGCATATACTATTCCTTAAGACCAATGCAGGATAACATTAGAAAGTTAGTTAAGTTAGTAGAGATTTTAGATGACTATCATTATCCACTGTTTTCCTAGAAATAGATGTAATATGACAGAGGATAATAATTCGAAATATATGGCATTTTTTTAATTTGGAATATCAAGGCAATATGGAATATGTGTGCAAATTAGGGGGTGCATTTCACACTTCTTGTCAAGTTCCCAACCACGTGCTATTATAGCCACTCGTTGCGTAGTTTTTAGACACCGACTAAGTCGTTGCAGCGTATCTGTTATGTCAACTATAACACAATAGCAAGATATATAATATGTGCAATTATGTGGCACGAGAAGTGTGTAAGTCTAATTAGTAATATGTATTCGTAAAAATATAAAAAAAAAAACTAAAAGAGAACCAATTACTGATCCAAATGTCAGGAAGTATTTGATCCTTTGAGCAATAAACTTATGTCTGGCCAGGTAGAAAATCTATAGTTCAATTTTGGACATGTGCTGCAAAGGTAGAAAAAGATATGTTATGCTTGCTAGGAAATATGTTACACTTCTGGTTTGCAATTAGATATTAGATGAACAAAGGCAATCGGCTGTGGCAATTAACCGACGTACATGCAAATGTAGTTTAGGGACAACGATATAAAGCGAATAAGGGCATACCTTCCCGCCCAGGCGAAGGCAATTTCGTGCCACTTATGCGTAGCACACACGTACGTTAAATTGTAAGAGTTCCACTTAGATGGAAACGTAGGTATAAGCTGGCCAACTAATTTTAAGTTTAACTGGGAATACATGGATTGGTTATAGTAAAACATGTAGGCGTGGCACATTCACAATAAAGCAAGTCGCAATGAAACAGCTGCATATGTTGCACTACTTGAAAAGACATATGATGCATAGTTGTATTTATTGTGATGTGCATCACACTAAATTTCACTAAGCAAAAACAAGTAAGTGTTTGATAGTCATGGGTAATTGTCGATCAACACAAATACACATTGGATTAGGATGAACATTCACTCTAAGTATGAATAACAAAAACAAAGAGCTCCTCTCTAACTTCCAACGCGTATAACTGGTGGAATATACATGGTTGTAAAGGGAAAAATAAGTATATCAGTCGGTATGCATAATGAAAGAAACTAACTATAAAGTCACAAGGGAAACAATTAATCGAGTCAAGGGCATGTACGTATAGTAACATAGCTCGCCAATGCAAGGAGTAGTGTTTCAGAAGATTCCAAGTACGCAGGCAAAAGGGTAATGTCAAAACAAGCGTACTGAAGTGCCTGCAATACAGTTTGAAGGAAAATAAAAGAATAATCGCAGAAACGGTGGTTTATAAGATTAGAATGTTTGTGTAGGAGTACATAACCTTTGATGGGCATGAACTATGCAATGCCAGCCTGGCTTCAACACCGCAAAGCCGGCGATATTTTCAACAAAGCTATCAATCTGGTGTGGTGGGGATGGTTTTGCAAGGACCATGACTTGGTTTGAATTACATGCACGTGAAAGGCCCACCGCCCATGTACAGCCGGCCATGTGAGAAACAAGGTTGACGAAGGTATAGGCCAACTTGTTTGAGTGTTTGGCCTTGTGATTTGTTAATTGTCATGGCGAAGCTTAGTTTGATAGGGAATTGTTTACGTTGAAACTGAAATGGATATTTTGTGGAAGCGTATGGTCGTAGGTTAATACGAGGTAGTAGAACATGTTCTCCCTTGTGGTGCCCTATTGTAATTCCACATTCTATAATGTTAGGGAAGAAACGTTTGCAAATTAGGCACGTGCCGTTACATAGCCCGGATTGAGGGGGACTAAATTCCCGAGTAGTATGACAGGCAATTTTCCTTTAGCACTAAGTTGTGGGGCTCATTCCACCCTGGACAGAGAGTGTGAAGGAACTCAGGTGGGTATATATTACAGCTACCCTCAAGAAGAACATCAAAACTCTTATAGACTTAAGCTTCCCCTGGGAACCTTTCAATTAGACGAGCATTTATTTCATCAACATCATCATTGACTGGAGTTAAGATTGCTCGCCCGTGAATGCTTCTTCGCGGAATGGAACAACGTCAATCTCTGTAAATACACTCTTGACAAGTTCGCCCAATGAATCACCGTCCTCGTTAAAAGGAATGAACATATGGCTTGGAACGGAACCCGTGCACTTTCATTAGTTTGGAATCGGCCATTTCCAAGAGTTAGCAAGGAATTTGCAAACACAGGATCCGTACGAGCTTGCATGTTGTCGCAAGGCTGAACCGCCTAAATTGTGGCCACAATACGTAAGAAACAAGGATTGATTCAACAACCTCCCTCTATGATTTTTTAGGGACCACATGTAGTACTTGGCGAAGTCTCCACCAAAGACATCAACTTTACCTCCGAATGGGAGGTGTGGATTACATAAGTCGCGTAGCAACAAATCGATGGATTCAATATTTTCTATTTTCGCCATGGAAGCTTCATCCCAAATGATTAGAGACGCTTCTCTTAACAATGCAACGAGGCCACTTTTGTTTTGAAACATTACATGCTAAGGAAATGGTGGGGTCAAGTGGGATTTTAAACCTTGAATGGGCAAAGGGCGCCCGTTGCAATGTTTCGACTCTACTATGCCCGAGGTTACCGTTGGGAGCACAATTTTGCCAAGCTTCCGCACACTGCATACAATGCACAAGATAGAAATGTTTTACCGGTGCCACATGGGGCCGTCAACAAAAAACGCACCAGTGTGTTAGTTCGTACATGGTGCATTATGCAATCGAATGCTTCTTTTTGCTTGGGGTTCAGTTTGTCTTGAGTCGCTATATAAGCAACGGGTATAGGAGCATCAAGTGCATCAACTATATCCTTTACCCGTCTTATTTCATCTGTTTCAGGTTATTTAAACTGGTCAAGATCAAAATCTCTAAGGGTTTTTCCCATTTCTTCTAGATTATGCTCAACTTCCCTGATAGCTAATTGGGTTGCTCTGTGTTCTTGATTATTATTTTGTTGTTTGAAATCTTCGGATAAAAAAAGGGCAATACCGATGCCACAGGAAGCCTGATCACTTGGTTTGCAAAAAAGTAAGATTGTTGCAAATAAACGGCGCAATGCACGAGGCATGTGGCTACCGATAGCTTCTTCCATACAATTTTGGACTATATCATCTTGTTCGAGCAAGCCAAGTTCCAATGCAAATGCTTGGAACGTTGCACATTTATGGCCATTCACCGTGCAATGTGTCTTTAAATGATGTAGGCCCACGAACATGTGCGAGGAGTAGGCGTAAGTAAAAGCGCTCACCCTCTGACGGCGAAACAAATGTCATCCTACCGATGACAATTTTCTGCAAGACTCTTTTGGTCCATGTTTTAGCTGAGGGTTTCCATACGAAGTGCTCGGTGAACTCTGGATACAAATATTTCAGATCATCTGGGTTTGTAGCGTTGACCTTGAAAAATTCAGTCAAAGAAGTCATCAACCTCTTGCCATCTGAAATTATTGTGGACAGTGGTTAATCTGGCCTGAACTGTACTGACTGTGCATTTGGAAGATGCACTTGGAGCGCAAGAACAGGTGGACTCATTTCAAACAGATCGAAGCTAAATATTCTCCAAGCAGCCTCACAAGGGGAAACCCACCGACCCGACTAGAACCTGCTCAATTTCATCGTGTGGTTTGGTGGAATTAGTCATGCGGATACATTAAAAGCAACCTAGTCATGCCCTTTGTACACATATTTATATAGATACTTAACAGCTTGGATAGTTGAGCAGACCTCAACATTCAAGTGGCAATCGAAAAGCGCAGAAAGATAAGCATTGTACGATATGACCCACCTGTTATCCATCTTGCACTTTCTTATTTTAACAGATTCACCAGTGTCTCTTCTTCGATACAGGGGTACCCACTTTCAGCGAACACTGTGTGTGAAGTAAAAGGTTTAGGATATCCATATTTGCAAAAACCTTCTGAGGATTTATGTTTCATACATGGGCAATCGGGATTAGTCGCGCCACATGGACCATGCATATTATGAGCTAGGATAACCTTACGCAAGTGAGGAGTATCAGTACTTGGAATTTCAGCACAAACATACTTGTCAAATGACGCTGGATCTTTAATCTTATGAATGTGCTTCAGAATAATGAGCAAATGCGCATGAGGCAAGCCACGTTTCTGGAACTCCACGACGTAGACAAATGCTGCAACTTCACTAAAACAGTTTTCTTCTGTAATTTTTTTTTCAAAGCAAGCAGTTTTGCCCGGAAGATCCGAGCAACCAAGCCAGGTCTGTTCTGTGCTTGCTCACCTGGTGCAAGTTCTACCTTTGTTTCTGGCCAATTGGGGTTACATGTTATTGTGATGAATAGATCTGGCTTCCCAAAGCGTTGCACAAGACTTATTACATTCAAATCACGTCGTTGCATATCCCTAGGACTACCTAAGAAAGAAGGTGGCAAGATAACCCGGTGGCCCACATTAGAACCACTCGTCTCACCACCCGTGAAGCTGTCGAGAATACCCTGGTACAGTTCGGTCGGTATAGTCGTTTGATTTTTCCTGAAAAAATCTAAAAGCGTATTCTCATGCTTCACATACATATCAACAATGTCTAGTTGAAGCAATCGACACGCCCTAAGGAGGTAATTTCCAAGCCAAATCTGGAACTTGTAAGCATAGTATTCTCGACAAGAAATGTGCTGCCCTCTAGTGTTCTGACCAGACCGTGCATCTACAAATAGCATGACAATTAGAATATAGCATGTATGTGACTCACATGCACAATAAAGGGTTACCATGGCAGGAAACAAGCATACAGTCAGTGTGGGACTACTTACCAGATGCTTGTCTGGTCAAGAAATCCAAAACTTCTATTACTGCAGGGGAGTTGATAGGGTTAACTGCCGTATCTACTTGCGCTCGACCACCTTTTGACATTTTTTCAGCCTTGGTGCCAACCACATGCACCATATGGGTAGATAAGTGGATACCGAAGTGCATCATAGCATCCACAAGAAGTGCATAATTCTATAGGACTCACTGACTTCCCATGAACGACAATATATGGGTCGCTATATTGGCCGGGTGACGATTCTTTAGTCCATATTACAAAGCAACTTCTTCAAAGAAGAGGCACATTATAAATACGCTGATCAAGTACCGGATCCTCGCTTATTCGGATTTCTGTATTTTCAGCTATGTCAATTTCTTTTAGAGATTTAAAAAACTTAATTAGCACATGGGTTGTACTGCATAATGTCCATTATTATGGCTATAACATCAGTCGAAGTTCGGTGGAAAAGACCTAAACGGTTTCCACGTTCGTGTTGAGCGTCATAGAAATATAATTGTAGGAATTTTGCTTTGTTGTCAGTAGAATTAGGGATGAGGTTAGGCACAAAGTGGTACATTTGCCCATGGAGTTTGAAAACGTAGATGCCTTTTTCAGTTGATGATTCGAATTTTCCACCAAGCAAGCTGAAAGCAAAGAGGTTATTAAACAGCCTTCCATACGTCCTGAAATGGGATCATCGTCTTGACTTGTGAAAAGTCTAAGAAGCTCTGAAGGGTAGGCATCGGAAGCTATTTCTATTTCACCACTACTGCAACAAAACCCGGGTGGCTCATAGGTAAATTTTTTTGCCAAACAAGACGCAAAAATGTGGTGGTTGTAATCTCCGGGCGCAGCTTGGAACACACTGGCCCACCATTAAAGCTGCCTGGACTGGAGGTGTAATAAAATTGTTGTAGAGAGAACTATAGAAAAGGGAAATATACAAAGAACAAAGGAGCCAATGGTAAGTTACGTATAGGTTCGTGTTGTCGCCGTTTTCTCCGGGTTCTCATCGGTGACGGGTCACTTTGAGGTGTTTGCAAATGTCTCTCGTCTATGATGGATCGAGATAACCCTCGTCCCCGGGTTGAGGACAATAAATCCATATTAGGAGACATGTATGTATTCTCCCGCAACGACCGCATGCGCTTGGATGTCCGTGTTTTGGACGACGACGGAATATTTGAAGGATCTTTGTAAAACAGGAAAAGGTGGGTGAACAGACACCACGGACCTACGTGAGGGTTACGATTAGTTGCGTGTTAATGCGGGTCATAAAAAATTTAAAGACATTCGGAAGGCAATAAATGAATACAAGGCAAAATAAATGTACATGGATGCAAAGGAGGGTAAGATAAGTATTACCCGTTTGTAGTCAGCAGAGGAGCCTATGCATTCCAAAGAGTTTATAGCTGGTCCACCATTATTGAGGACATTGGAGGCAACACAATTGCAAATCACCAAGGCCTTAGATGGGGTTATTGAAGACATTGAAGGACATTAAAGGCAACACAATAAGAGAACAATGGGCACACAATTAGGGGAAATGCAATACAATCAATATAAGGTAAGAAAGACAATCGCCGTAAGCTTAAAATTAAATGTAAGCAAAAGCAATAGATACGCAAGGTATGTATGACACAAATGGAATGGCAAAACACACTTGTATTATCAGGGTCGTCTCATGACATATGGAGGCCCTGTGCTATCCATCAAATTGGGGCCCTTTTAAAAAAAAATTGTAAAGAAGAAATTATAATTTTTTTTATATTATTATTATTTATCATAAGTCGTTCCTTAACGTTTGATCATAAACAAAAAACTAAAAAAAAAAGTAGGATCTTTTATTCAAACGAAGCCATCCTTCTAGCATTCTTTGAGCATGGTCGATTGCAAGAATGGTGGTTGTTGCATAAGGCTAACAAAAGCTAATTTTAAATTTATCGAGTCATTTCATTAATATTAGACATCAAGCTTGTGAAGAATTACATGACAATTATGAATATATGATACAATAGTATTATATTGGTCTTTGCACTACATGAAACTATCTCGGTACACGTTTACTCAAACAAAAAATAACAACAATAAAGGCTAACAATAGCATGAGGAAATTAGAAGAGTTTGAGACTCCGAGTAAACATAGCAACAATCACTCTTTTTCCTCATTAAGTCTTTAAATCACCATAATAAACTGAAATAAACTTGAAGTCTTAGACCCAAGACAAGTTATAAAATTTCAAAATTGCTTAAATCTCTACTAGATAATGGCATAAAAAAAAAAGTGAAATTACCTTAAAATTGAAGACTTTGATAACAAATTAGCCCACTAATTCTTGTTTTTTCACCTCCCACAATAAAAATTAGAGACTTTAATTTGTTCTTCCTGCATTGTAACTTGGAAACCACCGGTGGAATCGATTTTTTTGGATGATTCCTGAAATCGATTTCTTGGATATGAGTTGAGACGAGTTGAATCTAAATCGCAAAAAAAAAATTCATCTTTGGTGTTCTTGAGGAGAATTGGAAATATGGAAGGAGTAATGAGATTGAACTTTTTTTGATAAAATTTAACATTGGAAATGAGATAATTTCCTTGAATAAAGAGAGTGATTACTCAATTAAATATGGGAAGTTATGATTTTGGGGGGGGATTTTTAGGTAAGAAGAGGAGAGAGAATTGTGGAAGGAAGAAGATGGAAGCCTCAACTTTTTTTTGCACCGGGATTCTCACGAATTCTTTTTCCTTCCATTTGCCATCGAATTTGGGCCCCCAAATTTTTAGGGCCCTGTTCCATTGAACCGGTTGGACCGGTATTGAGCCGGGCCTGTGTATTATATTAAATAGTAATACATGAGAGGTCAGCCTAGCACACTGGCTTACATAGAGAACAAAGGAGTAGCATGGCCATTTTAAAAATAAAGACAACGTACAACAGACTAACATGCCCGCACTACCCTAGAGCATAGTAAAACCGAACGGGTGTTATAGCACAAAAGGGGCACCGTGCACGCTCGGCCCATTGCTTCAAACCTAAACAAAAGGGAGCAAGCAGTGCAAGGGCTAAAATGGCTTCTTACGCTTCATGATCGTAGTAAGCTCCGGGTGGAACAATAAGGAGCGGGACAAGAGAGCCCTGACTCCATTGACAAACGAGCTTCCAAAAGATGGTCCGGATTTGGATTTGCTTGGAGGGGGAGGAGGAGAGATAAGTGTAGGTATTTGATATTCTTGACCACGAGGAGTCAAGCAGTCCTTCTCCACGACCAATGCACCGGGTGAAGGTCATCAACAATCCCCAAGCACACGTTCCCTAGCAGCCCGTAGCTTTCTCATTCAAGTGAGTATAAAAACAGAAGATAGGATGCGTACTTATAGTTTGCATCATTAAGTTCAAAATTGTACATGCGCATTAGGTGTGCAATGGCTTTTTTAGCAACGTCCCCGTTTGCATCACAGCGTGTATCACAAGAATCGCCAAATATACACTCCATCCCATCTCGCATTGGCACCATGTTTGATTGTTAACCAAGACGTGTATGAGTACCGACCAAAACAAATTGTTTCTATGGGAGTAATGAGTGCTTGAGAATGTTTCGACAACAAAGCGCGTAGAACATCCATATAGTTGAGGCACACATGTTTAGGGTGAACCTTGATATCCATGCATTGGTGCTCATGTACAACAACATGTGTCCTGTTTCTTTTCAATCCGCTCTAATTCAACTCATTTCAAATAATAAAGGAGAGCGCACCGCTCAAACATTTGTTTCTTGGGTCGAAGTGAAGTCTTCAACGCGAACATGGTAGAGTTTCATTTGTCGACACACGGCTTGCTCAACTACTTTCTCACATGATTCGTGTAATGTAGATGCTTTCCCACCAACAAACACATAACGAATTGGCATGCATTCCGTCAAAGACAGCTTACGCAAGCATTATTCTCGGGCCGATCCACAAAATCATAGATGGGGCTTGGGAAATGCATGCACCGGGTTATTTGTTGTAACGGAGGCCTGAATGGGATCGAGATGATTGTGGGATGGCATAGCCATAACCCGTAAGTGCAAACAAACTGATTTAAAGGGTTCCATGGCAATGACAGGGGGAAAAGAAGCGCCAAGTGCGCATGTCATATAGTAACACTATGCAACACGTGGTTGCTAATGTCATGTGACCATGTGGCAAATTCCATGCAACTAATGTGCAGTGTGACAAGTATGTAGAGAAGCAAGGATGAAGACTATGTGGCATCGCACACGCATTGGAGAGATAGGTGTCGAGGTCATAGCAACACTACAGACAAATAAATCTCTAAACAAACACTAAAAAGGCAGCTTAATATGCAATATTGTGAAGGTGATACAGGGAATATATGGGTTACTCTTTTACACTACTATAAAGGAAATAATTAGCAAAGGCAAAATTACTAATCATAGGAAATTGTATATGTGGAGCATATGCTGACATGATTATGGTTAGGAAAAGGCTGATTTACAGGAGCTAACCGCAAGTAATTATACAAAGCATTCACGTATTAACAAGGCATAAGCATATTGTGTACAAATATATCAACAGGATTTCATGTTTCAAACGTACACTGTTAGCAAAAGGATTAAAATTCATAGGCAAGCAACCAGCAGGAGTACTATGTAGGGAAACAATAGAACGAAGGAAACGAGGCCAATACAGATATTGTATAACAAGGGCATTTTGCGTTGGTACAGTTTTAAGTCAATAGCAATAATCAGAGATAATACCTCTGTATATCAGTTTTAAAACTGGTACCACAAAAGAGTTGAATGCATAAAATCAGCCAGGGAAGCCCTACAAGAGAGAACACAAAAGTTACGAAGGGAAGTAAGAGAAGGGATAAGGAGTACATGTTTAACAACAACAACAAAGTGATATGTATATTCCTAACATGTATACAGATGTGTGCTCCATGAAACCACATGCCATAGTGGAATATACTCCACATATAAGTTGTATGACAATTAAATTCAGATGTAGCATACAGGTTCAGTATTTTAAACACAGGTGATGCATAAGCTTAATAAACAAACAACACAAGACACAAATTGTTCAGAATGTAGAACATAGATTAGAAAAGCTATACAGTCTTCTAAAACATAGAAAGTGGGTTTATGTTGCACACTTTCACTGTATTTAAATGGAATAGTGGAAAAGGTAATGAAGAAACCTGGCATGTAATTTGATCTTAACTCTATTTAGGATGCACTGACATACAAATGAGTCTAAATGGTGCAGACAATTACATTTCAACGACTTAAACTGTTTATATCTTATATTTAGTATGCAGGATAAGCAAGGAGATATGTATAACCAGGATGACAAACATAGAAAACCAAGTGCAGAAACTAGAAGACCCTTAACAAGAGTGATCTGCCATATTTGATTCAACGTAGCTCATCAAGCCATTAAGGATCAAACAACCACACATATATACACGGTAATCGTAAGAACTATACACACAGCATATTAATCATTCTAACAAGCAGTGTGTTCTTTTGAAATCCGTTGTTGAACTGTTGTATTTAGTGGAAAAGTATAATAATTACTGCACAACTTCATTTACTTCCCTTTGACAAGAACAATAATCAGTGTGGAATTGTGTCAAGAAATCGAGTCCAATGTCACTGTCAATTTTGTATTAAGATTATATAGAGTTGTGTTTATAATGTTTGATAGTTGTGTATTGTCAAGTAATAGTATTGCAAATGTTCTTGGTAAGATATGTCATGTATGAATTTGTTGCATCAATTAGTAGATATCACAATCAAATTTCTATAAAAAAAAATTCAATTTGGAGATAAAGGAGAAGGAAGAAGTAATACCAGATGGAAACAAAAGAACTACACATAAACACAAAAAAACGGATAAACAGTCTTTATATATAGGAAAGGAAGAAAGATGTAGAAGGCTAAACCTATAAACCCAAGGGCAATTGAGTAAAAATGAAGAAGCTGAATCACGAAAAAAAAATGATGCTGGAAGTACCATGGTTCAGCAGGACCTCCGGATGTGAAGGGGTGTATTGGACGCTTAGGAGGGGGCAACAACCTACCCTACGCAAGCAAGTGGGTACCAGCTGGGAAGTACCCATGAATACAGGGACCTTCATCACATATATCGAACAGTCAGAACCCATAAATACAAGAACTTTGCTTATATTATCCCCAAATACATCTTGTTAAGTATTTGTATCTGTGCAATTGAGATATACTCCCTCCGTCCCTAAATAGAGTGCCCATTTTTCCATTTATGTTTGTCCCAAATAGATTTCTCATTTCCTTATTTGGTATGGGTCCACCAATTAAAATATTATTTAGCTTTCAACTTTTATAATATCACCCACTTTCCCATATGGCCCACATTCTCTCTCCTTAATAAACAATTCATATAAAGTGTATCAACTTCTATATTTAATTATGATTTAATACAAATAAGATCCTACACATGATTTCTTCTTAATACTTGTGCCCAAAAGAAATGGGCACTCTATTTAGGGACGGAGGGGGTATAAGTTAATAATCAACCTGAAAGGTATGAAAACACATAATTGAAGTATACCTTGCAAAGTATGGAATCAAGCAACTAATTGAAAATATTCAATTTAATGTTGATTTAAATAGGATGGCAACAAATATCCCAAGTTTAAATTAGAAGTGTGTAAACAAACAATGCTAGAAAATATTGAATCGATACTGCTTTTACATAAAATGGCAATAAATATTCAATTGTGCATTTTTGTAGATGTTTGAATGATTTCCAATTGGTAAATTTTCATTACCCTTTATATTGCAATTCGTTTGTTTACCATTGAGGTTTTTTCCTCAACTCGGCCTCGACGAAGGAATGGAGGGGGGAATCCATTTCGGAATTACGTAATTCCTTTGAATTGATGGTTTATGAGGTTTTGTTGTTGTTAGCAAGATTAGAGCTAACATAGCCATTAAAGCTAAGAAAATCACTCGTGGAATGGGATATTGAGGCGAGGACGAAGCCGTAATTTCCCTCCCTTTTACTCACATGGACAGATAGAATCACGTGGGCCACATCCGAGTGAAATGCCCACCGTTGTTTAGGCAGTCGAGGCCCTTAACGAAAGGTCCACAATAACTGGAGTACCCGAGTCCAATTGGGAGGAGTTATCCCTTGCATTTCCTTAGCTACAGTGATTTGCAAGGATTCCTCACTCGCACCACTATTCATATGAACAAAGTGTTGGGACTCCTACTTTTAGAAGGGTAGTAGATAGACGTCTTGTTCAAGGACTAAGGTAAATTGTGGTCGTTAGATGAAAAGCCCAAACGCCAAACCTCACCGTTTATGGCCGATATACCATAAGATCTTTGTAATAAGTACTCTCATTAACCAAGCCATCCACGTCCCTCATCCCACTCGTTTGCTTTCTCTTATCTCATCTAGTATGATCTACCTCATTATATCACACTAGTGAGTAGTGACTAGTATTACGCTCGGGATATTTTTCACCAAAAGACAAAAACCACTTATTTTGTTTTCTTTCTCTTTTTTCCCTTACAACACCACACCCCTTCCATACAATAATCCACATTTTGTTGCTCATCATAATCAAGGAAAATATTAAAAAAAATATGAGAGAATTTTGTACCTTGTGTTGTGCATAATGTGGCTACATGCCCAAGCTATTCCCTCCATCTCTTAGCTTATCCGCTTCATTAGACACAGTAGTTTTAGTATAAATAATAATACGGCTTTTTCACCATATACCTCCGACAAATTGAAAAATTCACCATATACCCTCAATGTTTCATATATGCACCATATACCCCCGAAGTTTTCGAAAACGTTCACCATATACCCTTTTCCTAACCGCCGTTAACTCACCGTTAGCCGTATTTACGATTTTGCCACCATTAACCCCTAACCCCTAATTCTAACCCTAATCCTAACCCTAACCCTAATTCTAACCCTAACCCTAACCCTAACTCCCCTCCCCCTCCCTTCCCCCCCATGCCCCACCACCCCCCCCCCTCCCCCCCTCCCCTCCCCTCCCCTCCAACCCCGCCAGCCCCTATCCCACCCCCTCCCCTCCACCGCCGCAGCCCCCCTCCTCCGCCAGGCCCAGCCCCCCTCCCCCTCCTCCACCGTTGCGGGAATAGTGGGAGTGGATAGGAAGGGGGTGGTGGTTAGAATTTATGTGATGGACTCGGTGGTTAGGGTTAGGGTTGGGGTTTAGGGTTAGGGTTAGGATTAGGATTAGGGGTTAATTAGGGTTTAAAATAAAAATCAGGGTTAATAACTAACGGAGTTAACCGCCGTTAGTCATTAAGGGCATTTTGATGTATTACCATGAAACTCAGGGGTACCTTGTGTATCTTGAAAAGTGCGAGGATACCTCGTGAATTTTCTGAAAACTCGGGGGTAATTGGTGAAAAAACCGCAGATTTTATTCACATTTGAATATATAAAAACACAAGTTAGGTTGCATGAATACTATTTATATTTCATAACACTACATGAACACTATTTACAGATTTATGAACACTATTTTTTAATATTGCATTTTCCAAGGACAACTTTTTTTTAGATTGATAATTGTACCTTTATTCTAGTTGGGTTGCATAAACACTATTTATATTTCATAAACACTATTTGTTAGTTGCATAAATACTATTTGTAGTTACACGAACACTACTTGTAGTTGCATGAAGTCCATGAACACTATTTATTGGCATCACATTTTCCGATGTCACCTTTTTGTTTGTCAGACAACTTTATCTTTATTGTCCCATATGCATTGACAACTTTACCTCTGCTAGATGTTCATCATTTCTCGAGGGAGTATGTTATATTGCCTTGTTTTATTGTACCTTATGTTATGTAATGCTTTACCATATAAAGATGGAACCGAGGTCCTCGTGGGAGCCCAATGGTGGGTGCTCCCACCTCCCAACCGCGAGGCCCGGGTGTTCGACCTCCTCATCACTCCCCAATTTGGGGAGTTTGTATAAATGTTTGCTTGTGGGTATAAATCCCTCTACCCACCCAATGAGCTCGGTGTGCCCCGGCAGCTAGTAGCCTAGCGGGGGCTGGTCTTCGGACCAATTATCTTTCCTGAACAAAAAAAAAATATATATATATATATATATATAAAGATGGAACCAGACATAACCACGATCGAGCACGCACAACAATTTGCCAATATTGTGCTTATGAGATCGTGTTATGATGTGACGTGCTTCACACTAGCTTAGTCGAGTGCTAATCTTATCCAACTCTCTAGCAATAAGGATTAGAAAAAGGAAATTAGCTATTTGGGTAAGCTTGGACTAGTTAGTTAAAATTTTGTCTCAAAGAGCACTAAAGTTGATGCAGCTTTTAATTTGTAATTGTACTTGATATAGAGATATAGAAGTATAGAACCTAGGATAGAAACGAGTCAAATGGAGGTCGATTTTGGACAGGCTCGGCTTGGCTCGAAAAAGGGTAAGTCCGATCCAACTCTGGCTCGAAGCTTCTCTAACTCGATCGAGAATATGAGCTCGGCTCAAACTCGCGAGAACCAAATAAAGTGTTGACTCGACTCGTAGCTCGACTCCGCATCAATAAATACGAGCTCGACTTGTGGTTCAACTCGAGTGTTCCTTTATAAATAAAATACTTTAAGTATTGTTTCCGAACCAATGTGGAACAAATTCAATCAATAAGACATAAGTATAGTTAAGGAATAATATTCATTTATAATGAAAATAAGACTATTGTTTGATTGTTTTCTAATTTGATATGAATTTTACGTAAAGTAGCATCATATAAAAGATTTGTACTTGTTCACGAGCTTTGGAGCCCAGTTAAAGATAGTTGGGGCTTGACTATCTCGATTTAAATCCGAGCTTGACTCAAATCAGGCTTTGACCAAACCGAGTTGGCTCACTTGCAAGCTTGGGTCATTAAACTACCTATAGTCCTACTCCTACACCTATTCTATTCACATGTAGCTAACTAAAAGTTAGCTTGAGTTGAGTTTGTGATTAGAAAAGTATGAAAGGTCAAATAGTAGTAAAATTACATACGCTTGACTTTGAATATTTTTTGGCGTGAAGTATAACTGTAAAGCATTGAAGCCTGACAAAAACAGTAACAAGGTCAGCCTCGTAGGGCAAAGACTAAAATATCCAAGTCTTCATCTCTGTTAAATCTGACTGCTATTTGACTAACGGTCACCGTCTCATAGCTTCGTCACTTCTCACTCGTCACCTCTGCGGCTCTGCCACCAGTTACGTTTCGCCGTTAACCTAACATACTATTGCTACTTAGCCACCTAGGGCTAGGTAGTAGCATTACTCTTTTAGATATCAGTAGGATTTATGAGTCCTGTTACCAGATATGAATAATATTCCACCCGTTTCTATGTAATCTTTATTAATCAATACACACTTCATCTCAAGTAATGGAGCTTTTAATATGATTAATTCCTGAACAAATTTTTCTTGGTTGGTACACATCTGGGTTTGGATCAAGTGTTTATTGTTTAGAGTGTAGCTACTTAGCGAACCGTTCGATGGTGAACGGCTTTGTTAAAAGACCCCAATACTCTTACTTCTTTTTTCTTTTTCCCTTTTTTTGTTGTACATGAATGGCTTTGTTTTTTTTTTTTTTTTATTGTGCATCAAAGTTAATGTAGTTGTGCAATATTCGCATATATATGTATATGCAACATTTGATGGGTGAATATTAGTTGAGGATTGTGCATTCTCTATGTAAGGTTGTGCAATATTTGTTAATGGTTGTGCATTCTCTATATGTCAGGTTTGGTTGTGCATCAAGGTTACTATGGGTGTGCATCAAGCTCAGATTAGTTGTGCAACAAGGTTTGTTTGGTTGTGCAACAAGGGCATTTTGGTTGTGCAACAAGGGCATTTTGGTTGTGCACGAAGGTGAGTGTGATTGTGCACCAAGTTCAGATTACTTGTGCACCAAGGTCAGTTCGGTTGTGCATTAAGGTCACCATGGTTGTGCACCAAGCTCATATTGATTATGCAACATCGACATTTTGGTTGTGCATGCACGAAGGTAAGTGTGGTTGTGCAAAGAAGATCTCGATTAGTTGTACATCAAGGTCGGTTCGGTTGTGTATCAAGGTCACTATGGTTGTACAACAACGAACATATTGGTCTGACAAAGCAAGGACATCCGAAAATTCTAGTTGCTAAAAAAAGAAAGGGTAAAACAGACAATATACTTTGTTGTTTGGTACCAAACAGCTTTGTTATTTAGCCTTTTTCAAGTGTTTATCTTAAGTCAACTTCGGGTAGTATTTGAATCTGGGATGCTATTATGCAGAATCCTACTGGCTACTACTCTAGAAACTTGATTATAAAACTTTAATATGTACTCTAAATCAAGCTAATTAAATTTAAATGATAGAAAAATAAGCCTTCTATACACCAATTTGTAAAAGTTTACAAATAATTTTAGGGTTATTCCCACTGGTAGGCTCTTATTCTTGAGAATTCCCAATGGTAGATTCAACTTTTTTTCTTCTTCCCATTGCTAGGCTAGGCTAGGCCTCAATTTTCCTAATTTACCCAAATGTAGCATTAATGAGACTTAAACGTTAATTTCATGTTTAATATTAATACTTATGTTAAGTTTTGGCTAAATCCTACTAACCATGATTTATTTAGGTCAAAGAGTAGGTCAATATTAATCTTTATGATAAATCCCGACCGGGCCTAGCTAACTACGAGTTCAAGGTGTTCTATGGAACACGGCCTCACATCACTAGTGCATAATTGGCCTAAAGTATCACCCCAAAAGTGTTACTTAAAGGCCTAAAAGTGCTGCTTTAGGCAATAGGTAACACTTTTATAAGTGAAGCATCTGTCAGTGCTACCTATTCTCTAAGGTAACACTTTCCAATGCTAATGTTTCACTTTCTCAAGTGTTACTCAAAATTATCTAATGTAACACTTTTTTAAACTAATGTAGCATTTTTATAGTGTTACTTATAATTCTTTATGTAATACTTTTTCATCTATAGTAGCATTTTTTATGTCATCTCTTGAATTATAGTAACACTTTATCAGATGTTTTGTATCATTTTAAGTCAGAATATGTAACACTTTATTGATATTACGCAACACTTTTTATTAGCTAGCTTTATAGTAACATTTCTATTTCACATGTCTCATAATGACATTTTTTAAACCAATGCTTCTGGTTTGGAGGTGAATAAACACAAATCTGAAGTTTATTATACTGGAATGTCAGATATGGAAATCAAAAGGGTAACTGATGTGAGTGGTTTTACAAGTGGTTCTTTGCCTTTCAAGTACCTGGGAGTGCCTATTTCCACTTCTAAACTGAAAGCAAAGGATTGTCAGGGTTTGATTGCCAAGATAGTTGGAAGAATTCGAACTTGGAGCTCTAGGAATCTTTCCTTTATAGCAAGAGCACAACTGGTGAATAGTGTTTTATTGAGTATCCATGTCTACTTCGGGGCAAATTTTCATCATTCCTAAATCTGTGTTGAAGGAGGTTAACTCAATTTGTAGGTGCTATCTCTGGTCAGGCACTCACAATGATACTAAGTCAGGTTCTGGTGCTTGGGCTAGTATTTGTAGAACAAAAGATGCAGGGGGGCTTGGTTTCAGGGATATTGATTTATGGAACCTTGCTGCTGTCTGTAAACTGGCATGGCATATTGCTCAGGGCAAAGAAACTCTCTGGGTAAAATGGGTTAACAACATTTACATCAAAGGATCAAATTGGGGCTATTATGAAGCTCCTAGTGCTTCTAGCTGGGCATGGAGGTATGTGTGCAGAGTCAAGAATGATATGAATCTGAGAATGTAAGGGAGTCAGTGGCTGTAAGAATTGAATTTCAGTATCAAGAAGCTTTATAAGACCATGTGTGCAAGTACTAATCCAGTTCAGTGGAGCAGATATGTTTGGAATAGATTCTCTATTCCCAAACATCGGTTTATTATGTGGTTGGCTCTTCAAGACAGATTGAAGACTAAGAAGAGGCTGATGCAAATAGGTGTTTGTGCAGATGCAAGATGTTATCTCTGTATGCAACAAGATGAAGATCTTAGTCACCTATTCATTGGGTGTATTTTCAGTAGCAGATGCATCCAAGCTATTATGAGCTGGATTGGCATTAGATGGCAGGATAGGAGCTTAATGCAGATCTGTAGATGGCTGAATAGCAGATATAAGGGCTCTGGTTTCATAAGGAAAGTGGGTACTCGAGCACTGAAATGAGAAAGGCTTGTAGACTCGTAAGGCGAAGGAACTTAAGAAGCAGCACCTGAATCCTTTAATGAGGAGGCCTTTTGACATAACTCACCTAAATTGTTTTCATTCATGGCCGGAAAAACCCCGGTCACCATTGAGGCCAATTTCGCGAGAGCATCCGCGAATGGGTTGTCTTTCCGTTAGCGAAAGAGGAATAGATGCTAACCCAGAGAAAGTGGAGGCGCTCTTGTGTTTGAAGTAAGCCCTTTCCCTTTCTAAGGTTTTCCATTCATCAACGCCAATACTCCCCTCAATCTAATAAATAGAATGAAAAAAAAGAATTTTTAGGCTATAGACCTAATTTTCCTGGGATTGTAGTTCAATCGGTCAGAGCACCGCCTTCCTCTAACAGATTCAATGGCATCGCTTATTCTTTTTGTTTCAAGCATGAGTGACCAGTCGACGAGAGGAAGAAGACTTTTTATCTCCTTGGTAATGGCTTAATCTATAGATAGAAAGCCTTATGATGGGAAACTATCACGTTAGGTTTGGAGAGAGAGAATTTGACAATTTTGGGGTAAACATAAAAAAAAAAAAAAGGTTCTTATTAACGTACAAGCACTCTCTATGTCGAGTGTAAATTCGATACCTCCTTGCTTCCCTTTGTTCGCTTCTTCTCCACCAAACACGGAAGTTTAAGGATAACTGTAGGTCGGTGGCTACCTAAGGAAACTCCGATTCGATCTGCCCCCCGGCCAACGGGCGGCTCGCCTGAATGTAAAGTATAAGAAAGATTCCCAATGGCCAAAAGCTATCAATCCTAGGGGAGAAGGCAAAGGGGGAGCAAGATAACGAAATCATTGGTGGAGACTGCCTCAACAATGTGTATCGTAGACTTCTGGAAGCCTTGCAGGCTAAAAAGGGGGAAGACCTCTCCTTAGCGGATTATGACCCCGTAACTTCGGGAGAAGGGGTGCTCTCCTATCTATTGATTAGGAAAGCGGCACATACCAGGGGGTCCAAGATTTTCCGCTTGATTCCGAAGACCAAACAAAGAAAATAAAAGATTTTTTGATTCGTATCGATAGAACCTCGTGGAGTAGATCCCGCATCCAACTAAGTCTTTGACCAGGGAACGGGATAATTCCCACTACCGCTGGCAGGCCAGCCGGGCCGTGAGCGCGGTGGGAACGGGCTTCCCAAAAAGACAGCCCCGGTCGGGGTCAGCATAGAATGAAGGGGACGGCCCTAATGTTGTGTTGGCTTTGCCAACTTCTTGGGTTGCGGGCCAATCTGCAAATCGAGCGAGCTACCCTTGCGTGCAATGATGTGGTGGTGAACCTCTCATTCGAATTCAGTGCTCTCCGAACCGTGCGGGAGGGTTTCCCATCACACGGCTCACCAACTTGAAAGAGAACTCTTATTCATTAGGAAGTGACTGGTTCGATAGGGCCAGGGACGGGAAGGACCTTACAAATGAGAAATAGAAGAGATAAGCTAAGCAGGCAGGCAGAATAGGCCACTAGCACTTGATGAGTTCAGAGCGATGAAAGAGCATTTTCGGGAGAAGGCTCACAAGGGCAATTGAGACCAGGAAAGACAGAGTTATCTTTTTCTTTTCAACTGAGTTGATTCAATTAACTGTAACTTAATTCTTTTTTCCAATTCTATTGACCCCGTTCTATTACCTGACTGCTGCTGTGATAGCTACGGTGTATCTGATTTGGAAAAACAGGAACTTAGCTTTTTGGGAAGGTAAAATGCACACTATAGATCATACTATAGATGAGATCAAATATACTGTTAAACATAGGATTATACAAATCATTAGTGCAAAGATAACAGATAGAGATAAATGTTAGATTGAGAGGCTGGAATTCCTGGGCATGTCCAGGCGAGTTGTGGTGAGTGGTTTTTGAGCTTACTTTAGGTGTACGGTTTTTTGGTGCTATCTTATTTCTTAATTACCAAAAAATAATAATAATACTATAACTTACAAATGAAATAAACAAAGAATATAATAATATTATAGATATAAATGAGTACAAATACTCAACGGTCATTGTAAAGAATGCGCAAAAGAGTAGTATTCATCAATTGAAAACATACTATTGCGTTCAAAATATAAATAATTGATTTGAAAATCCAATCATAATATATATAAGTCTCCTAAAATAAATCTAAATTAAAATTAAGGTAATTTCTTTCTTTCGTCTTCAATTCCATCGCTCTATCCATACATGCACGTTTCCCGAAGCATCATGCCATTTTCTTGATCATCCTGCAATAAGAACAAAAAAAAGATCTTCAAAGTCTTATATGATAACAGAGTAGAGTATCTGAGATAAAAGTTCATTATTTAACACAAGCCTAGTATCTAGAGGAACATTTGATGCTCTAGCAGGAGCCAAATTCATATGAATTTTAGTATAGAAAAATAGCAGAGATCAACGTTGTAGCTCAATACTATTCTTAGCCACATCAAATTTGAAAGAAGCCAATTTGAATACTGCTTTACAAAAGCCAAAACAACACCACTATCCCCCCTTTTAGTTTTCAAACAATTTATACATCAAATTTGAAAGACGATAAAAGTATTCAAAGATGATAATATGAAATTAAACAAGCATATAGACCAAATAATCTGAAATTAAACTGGTTTCAATTCTTAGGGGTCGCCAGGATTAAGGGAAATAGGAGGGGAAAGATTGATGGGGTAAAATTTATGGGTTTTTTGAAGGTTTGGTATGAGAATGAAGATTAGATGGAGTAATCTATTACTCCAAAAATGAGGGTAACAATTACCCACCGCCACCCCTGGGTAACTTTTGCCTCTGTTTATGTGTTGGGAAGATATGGAGGTAGGAGACGGAAAGGAAGGAAAACAGAGCATGATGACAGAGAAAAAAGTATTCCCTCTTATTAATACCAAACTTACCAATTAGTAAAATCTACTCCCTTAATAGATCATCTTGAATTAATCCCCCCTTCAATTTTTACCCCTTAATGATTCCTATAATTCCAGGCATGCCCTTATTGTTAAACCAAACAGGTTCTTAAATCAAATAACCTTCTTAAATCAAATAACCTTGAAATGATAAGAGATCATAAAAAGGACAAAAACCAACTATATACATAACTGAGCTTCATGCATCATATGATGTGACTGGGAAGCTTCAATCGTGCTCCATGTATAACCTTGCTAGCTAGTAGCTACCCTAATGATGGCAAATACATTAAATACTATGTTACCAAATTCTAACTTCCATACAAAAGGGAGGTACCTTTCTGAATTGCTACTGCAAGGAGCTATCTGCACCTCCAGAACCAGAACCAATACCAATAGCCTTTGCACTGCACTCCACTCCACTGCCAAAATGTACCAGAAGGATCTATATAATATCTACATAGCAGATATAAGAAGGTTCAAGCTTCTGATAGACGAACACCAAAAGCACCAAGACTACTGGTGAGGTAGAATTTAATAAAAATGACATTCAGTAAACTGTTCCAGTGAAATTTTAACTTACAAGCTTGATCCATTTTCATCATGCCCTGCAATGAGAAGAGACACACCAAGAGGGCGAGACTGCACACAAAACACACAAGACATTCCATCAGAACAGCTGTGTAATATGAAGATATTGTAAAGTAGCGAATTACAGTGAGAGATTGAACTCTTAAACAGCTGCAAACAGTTAATACTTCATAACACTAGAAAGGAAATGGAGCTATCTCCAATAATGACAACTTCGTATTATAGGAAGGTCGTCTCATTGCTAATATTACAAAAGTCAGATCCATAAGCGAGGGTCCGCAATTTATTCAAGGAAAAAAAGAGAACAAGAATTACTACGTGGTATCGGAGGCAACTCAATAGTTAGCCACACCACTTGGAGCTATATAACTTAAATAATAAGAAAATATTATGACCCAAGCAAATGACTACCTATAAGCACATCATCAACTAGTTACAGATTGATTTTACTCTTCAGTTGTTTATGGAACCAGAAACAAGCTTCCAGTAAGCAAAGATAACCCAATAAATGGTAAAAGAAACCACTAGGTCAAAACAAGGTATAGATTAAGGTAGTCATATTCATGTTTGCCATTGTCTCAGAAAAGCTGTGTCTTCAAAACTCCAGAAAATCTATAGATAGCAATGGTGTGTACACAATATAAGAGCTCCATGTTGTTAACTTATCATCCGTTTCCCAGTTCAACATCATGTATCCAACCTCTTCTACTACCCACAACTCATGGTTTGCATAGTGCATTTTGAGAGATAATTAACGCATGAAAGAATTTCAATTAATCAGCAAAAAAAAACCCAATACAACAGCAACATTAAAATCTTCAATTCTGTTACAAATAAGAACAATCCAATACAACAACATTAATATTTTCAATTATAAATCTTTTCAACTTTAGTATAACAAGTAAAATCAGCCCTATTAACAATTAAGAGAAAGAATGCGCAGTGAGGGTTTATACTAGTTGGTCATTCTACTATTTGCAACTTAGTTTTATCATAAACCAAAGCCAATTAGTACCAACAGTAGAAGAAGAAGCTCGATGGCGGCACCACCACCGGCCACGAGCTGCGCAACCAACGAGAGGAAGGAGGAGTAGAGCAACGACAGCACCAGCGACACACAAGCAACAACAGCAACGGCAACAACCTCGCAGAGGTGAGAGAAGATTGTGGAACAAGGAGAACAACAGTAGTAGCACCGGAGATAGGACAATAGTCGTCCCAAGGAGAAAGGACAATAGTAGCAGCGGTTGGTGGAACAGGACAACAGCAGTCACGAGAGAGAGATGCAAGGAGATAGGAAGTAATAGGGCACCACAAAGGCGGCGGCGCCGAGCACCCAGAATCGGGCAAAGGACGAAGGGCACACCGGTGAGGTAAAGGAGAGAGACGAGGGTTTGAGATGGAAAGGGTGAAAGAAGAGAGATGGTTTCAGGGTAAGAGAGAAGGCGGGGTTAGGGGGGTTTCTTTGGGTTTAGCGGACCGACAAGGATGGGGGGGTGTTTAGGTTTTGGGTTGTCAAATGAACCAACAAGGGAAAGTAAAAGGATCGGGGAAACCGACCCAAATTGATAAAAGCAATAATTTGATTTCATATTTTGGGTATAAACTACTCAACAAATCTAAATAATTGAAACCCAAAATATATAATAACAATATTGATAGTAATAACTTCATAAAAGTAAAATAATAAATATTAAAACATAACAAATCAATAGTCACATTCCAATCCAATACATAATTAAATTAATAATTATAATTAACATTTAATAAACACTTTTAAAAATAAGCCAGTTATAGGAACGAAGAAGGAGAGCGAGCGAGTCTGACTAGAACGAAGAAGGAGAGTGGTGGTGAAACACTGAAACCTAAGCAACATTACTTTGTAATTAGAATTGAAAATAAAGTAAATTTTGTTTTTTGGAGTTTAATTCTCTTTGGCGGCTGATTAAGCGCCAACAATAATTTTGGAATCAGCACTCAATTAATTTAAGATGACTTTGTTTTTTTTTGTTGGGGGAAGATGAGTTTGTTAAGTACACTGCTCCTATAAGCAATGATACGAAGTAATTAAAAAATCATAATGTTATATTAAAAATTATACTTGTACTCTTAAAAAATTACTTATCCAAAAGTGTTACCTTCAAATGTTACCAATATGTAAGTGTTACCTAAATGTATTACCAATCTGAAAGTGCTACATCAAAATGTTACTCAATTGAAAAAGTGTTACTTCAAAATGTTACTTAAAAAAAAAGTGTTACATGAAGTGCTACATAGTGATTTAGTGTTACCAAGGTGTTACATACATATACGACAAACTTAAAATTTGAAAAGTGTTACCTCATACATGTTACCTTAGACCAACTTTGTACTAGTGCATCTAGGGGCCCAAAAATTGAAAAACTATATGAGCTATTGAACTGGCATTTGAAAAAAGAGGGACAATACTTTCTCTCGCTTCTTCACTCTTTTCCCTTTCTCAGTATATAACTTTTCACTTTTTTCCATGTTTAATTACTTAATATAGGATTTAGCATTTATTTATTTCAAATTCCAAAAAATAAATTTAAATAAAAACGTTAATTAATCTTCATCGAGAATTCATTTTCTGAAACAAAACTTTCCATCCTTCAATCGTTGTCAAGAAATCCATCAATTTTGAATTTTGGTATCAACAAGTACCTTTAATTTTTAGTTACTATCTTTCTTTTACGTGAAAATCCCTACCTTCTTGATCCTTCACAATGGTGCCTGTAGTTAATGTACTAATGGGTTTCATTTTTAATATCCTTTTAATTCTAATTTTTGGCTTAAAATCGCTTGTTAATAAAGTTAATGTTGTTGCAGAGAGAGAACACATGAAGGGGAAAATAAGAGGGACTGGAAAGGGGATGAGTTTTTTTTTACATTTTGGAGTATTATCTATTTATGTCTAATATGTTTGTAGAAAATTTATTGTCGTATTTTTTTTCTTAAAAAGGCCTAATTTTTATTTTTAGCACAGGGCCTCCATATCGATTGAGACGGCCCTGATCCTGACATATCTTGATATACTGTATATTGTTAGTAGTATGCATAGTTGCATACTCTTTATGTGCTTTTCTAATAAAATGAATTTTTTTGTTAGTCAGTTAAAAGTCTTGACCTAAATAAATCATGGTTAGTAGGGGTTAGACAAAACTTAACATAATTATTAAAACTAAACATGAAATAAACATTTGAGCCTAATTAATGTTATATTTGGGTAAATTAGGAAAACTGATGCCTAACAATGGGGAAGAAAAAAAAGTTGAATCTACCATTGGGAATTCTCAAGAATAGGAGCCTACCATTGGAATTTCCCATAATTTTATTATATTTGTAGTATGCCAGATTATTATTTTTTTTTTCAATTTTTACCAAGATTTGTATATTAATTTTAACAATGGCTTATCTAGAATATGTGCACCTCGTTTTAGAAGTATTAAATAGGTACAAAATAATTTACAGTGCACCAATTTTAGTTTATAATTTGTGTAATAAAAGAGAGGACCACAAGGACACAGAACTAATAAAATCGATGTGTAAAGAAAAAATAAATCAAAGCGTCTTAGACGCGAAGAACAACTAAGACAGATGACGTCATCGCTAGGGTGTCTTAATCATATCTTGGACTAAGACTGTTTTGTCCAACACTTTTCTAAAATCATAAATCATAAATGTTGTATATGAGATATCAGGCTACCATCATCAATTTTTTTGCTATATATGATTGCTAAATTTTGATTTCACTACACAACATTGATATCTAAGATACAAAATTATCATTGAATTTGCACCAAACAAAAACTAATAACTTTCAATTAGTATTGAGTGCACTGGGTGCATAATATATTAATTGTGAACAACTCACTTTTAGCAAAATGAGTCACTTTTAAAGTCAAAAGAAATCTTTTGTAAACAAAGAGATCTCATAAACAATATTATATTATGCACCCATTATTGTGCACTCGCCTCATTCATTTAACTTTAGAAGTGACTCATAATATATTAATAATAAAGTCACTTTTTACCATTATTAAACAGTTACCCACGTATCACAATGATTTATTGTACATTCTCCTTCTAGATTTTGCGCATAACTTCTATTATCTAAGAATCATGACTTGCACTAAAACACTTAAATACTTAATCATAGATGTTTAGGAAACGAAAGGAAAACGAAGAACAGTAGCCAATTAAAGAAAAAAAAACGTATAAATCACACCTTCCCGAACCTACTGCCAAAGCGATCCTACAAGAAATAACTCTAATTTTTCTTAGTCCTAGAAGTAATAATATTTGGTAAAAGTCTTATATGGACTCTGGTCCACACTAAATTAGTGTGACTTACATCTTGATTCAATGTGATTTATGAAAAAAAAGGTCACTATATAAAAAATAGATATAAAAAATGAGTAGATATAGATTCTAAGGTTTGACTATGTGGAAAAAAAAGGTTACTATGTCACAAATTGAAAATTTCATCATGATAAACTAATGTAAGAAATAGTGACTATATTAAAAAAAACGGTCACTATAATAGAAAGTAACTGTATAGTGTAACTTAAGATTTTTAAAAGATTACTATATGGGAAAAAAAAAGGTCACTATGTTAAATGAGTGGTTTTGGTCCACAATAATATTAGTGTGGACCAGGTCCACGCAAGACTAACTCTAATATTTGATGCCAAAAAAAAGAAGTAATAATATTTAGCATCTTGGAATGATCAGGCTCTTACTTCGATTAACAATCTGTGTGAAAGGGTAAGGAGGCTTTAAATTCTCACAAAGATCAATATAAGATTTTAGATTAGTTGGTTAATACATTTGTATTTCAAATGAAAGGTTGTTGATTTGAGTCTTTACAAACCCTTTTAATTGTTAGTCATGTGGAATGAGAGTAATTTAAAGAAAAAGGGTGTTGCATGTCTAATCGATTGTATATCCGTGTTTTACTGTTTTCTAATAATGATCCTCTATTTCAAAATACTTGACACACTTTTCTGTTACGCTTACCAACGCAAAATTTTAACTATTAATATATATAATTCTCTACATGTAAAAATTATAAAAAAAAGTTGATATTTTAAAAGTATATATATCGGGACGAATCTAACAAGATCCCACATGACTAGTATGTGAGTAGTGCAAAAGTTAAACAGTGTCATCTATTTTGAAATGGAGGAAGTAGATATTACTCATATTAGAGCCTTAGAGGTACAACTATAAAATATTTTCACTCTAAAAAATAAAAATGACCTACTATTCAAAGAAAGAAGTGATAAAATTAGAGTGATGATCCTTTTATGTTCTACTCATGAGTCATGGTCATGGGCTAAAGTTTTTGGGCTAGGTTAGTATTAAGTATTCTTCAATCTGCCTTCCCCGCATTCACAATGTGTACTTCGATGAGCTGGGTCATCCTAACTTTGGCCCATTTTTTTTGCTCTATACCAACTCCCACTCCTTATATGCGGCATTGCGGTGGTTTTAAAAGAAAATGAAAACCTCTAGTCTAAGGCCCTATTCTTTTGAACTTATCTTGGTTGAAATTAAATTAAATTAAATTAAATTAAGTTAATTAAAATTAAATTAACTGAAATTAAATTAAATTAATTGAACTGAAATTAAATAAACTGAATTGAAATTAAATTTATTATTATTATTAATTATTTATTATTTATTATTTATTATTTTATTATTTGTTATTTATTTTTATTATTTATTTATTTATTTTTATTATTATTATTATTATTATTATTATTATTATTTAGTATTTATTATTATTATTATTATTATTATTATTATTATTTATTATTTATTTATTTTTATTATTATTATTATTATTTATTATTATTATTATTATTTTTATTAATAATATTATTATTATTATTATTAATATTATTATTATTTTTTATTAATATTATTATTATTATAATTTACTATTATTATTATTAGTATTATTATTATTTTTTATTAATATTATTATTAATATTATTTATTATTATTATTATTATTATTATTATTATTTATTATTTATTTATTTATTTATTTATTTATTATTATTATTATTATTATTATTATTAATTATTAATAATTATTAATATTATTAATATTATTATTTATTATTTATTATTTATTATTTATTATTTATTATTTATTATTTATTATTTATTATTTATTATTATTATTATATTATTCATTATTTATTATTTATTTATTTATTTATTATTATTATTATTATTTATTATTTATTATTATTATTATTATTATTATCATTTATTATTTATTATTTATTTATTTATTATTATGATTATTATTATTATTATTATTTATTATTATTATTATTATTATTATTATTATTATTATTATTATTATTATTTAGTTGAACTTAACTGAACTTAAATTAAATTAACTGAACTGAAATTAAATTAACCGAACTGAAATTAAATTAAATTAACTAAAATTAAATTAATTGAACTGAAATTAAATTAATTGAACTGAAATTAACTGAAAATAAGTCCAAAAGAACAGGGCCTAAATCCTACGTCTATACCGCAATGTCCATTCTCAAATGCTATACACGCAATTTACACGGTGTACCCCATGAGTACATTGCATGGTGCTCTCTTCAGATTCATTGAAATTACTGTCCCATAATTTTTGTAGCATTCGTATAGTTCACTTTATTGTATTGGTTGTTATTATTATTACTACTAGTATTTATTACACGCGATGCGTGCGTGACATAATGTGTAAGTGATTTTGTGGAAGTTTTTAATTTAATCGTCATTCAAGGCTCTGTTTGGCAATACATATAAGTCACCTTAAATGAGTAGGTGCTAAAAGTTTAAGTCACCTAAAATAAATAGTCATGTTTGGGGTAAGAGATTAAATAAATTTAAGCTCAAAAATTGACTGAAATTGAGTTGCTATCAAATATAGCATCTCAATTTAAGGTGCTAAAATTTTCAACTACCTTACCAGTTCAGCTCCTTTCAGCTAACTTATCAGTTTCATCTCCATTTCAGCTTATGTTCCCAAACATAGCCCAAGTAATATTGTTCTATTTTTAGTATTTACTGGGGCAAATGTAAGATGTAACTGCTTTGCAGTTGTAGGGGTCTTTTTTTCCATTTTTTTTTAAAAAAAATGAGAGAATGCAATTAGTAATTTTGTTTGGTTATTAGGGGTATTTTGGGTAAAAAGGTTGGACACCAAAAGGTCTAGAGTTCCCATAGTATAATAGAGATAAGTCTATAACCCACCATTTTTTTTTGAAAATACATAATCAGCCAATAAAAAACAATAACACACAAATGATACACAAATTTTGAAAGAGAAGATTTGAGTTCCTACAAATTGTTCATCAATAATTTTGTGTTTAAATGGATTCACTCAAACTTGAAGCAACAAACTAATATACTTTATTTGTTTAGTGCATCAATTAACCCAAACATATTGTAGTCTTAAAAGTAGAACTAGTTTGGCTACTTGTGGATAACTACATTAGCTTCTCTTCTGACATGAGAAAATAGTAAGAAAATATGGCATTAGTTAGAAGTTCCGGAAAGTTGAATACATAATTTTCAAGGGATGAGATTTGGTTGATGAACCTCTTAGTTCAAAATTATGCTGAAATCAAAGTTTCCGTGTAAAAACTTTTAGTTTACACTGTGCAGTGGATTCATCGATAAACTACTTACAAGTTACAAATTCGTTTCCACTTCTCATTTTGAATAAGAAGATCCATTTAATATACCAAGTTCTTTATAACACATGTGCCTCAAGCTTGCACAATGTATGATACTTCCGACTTCTGATGATAACTCTGCTCTTAGTCAGTTAGATGCATGCAATATATTAAGCCCAATTTCACAAGTCTTTAAAAGAAAGTTTTTTCCTACAATTCTAGAAGTGATTTTAGCACTCCTCGACTCCTCTTAGAGCACAGAAAAATGTGCTTTCAAATAATTCCGGTCACTTACGCAACATTGACTCGTTTACTTGTTAGCTAGCACTTTTCCACACCTTTGCTTTCAGGGAATCTAGGGTTATGAAAGAACGTAGTAAGTGGTCAACGAAGTTGACTCGCTCGTTATAGGAAGTGGACTGCCATGATCATTACTTATATTATAACCTATTGTTTGTTATTACCGCCTATCAAACGGGTGACGGTTGGTACATATTGATAATTATGAGGCTAAAATGATGA
The DNA here is from genome assembly GCA_947648045.1 of Beta corolliflora. Taxonomy (NCBI): domain Eukaryota; kingdom Viridiplantae; phylum Streptophyta; class Magnoliopsida; order Caryophyllales; family Amaranthaceae; genus Beta; species Beta corolliflora. The sequence continues at coordinate 299,237 of CANSZD010001586.1, forward strand.
ACCGTTCTCACACAAATTCTTCATGGTACACATTGACAATAACCTAATAAGTCACATTGACAATTGCTCTCACTAGTTGCTCTCTCTTTACTGTTTTTCTTTACCTAATTCATAAAGCATACTCCCTCCATTTTTTTAATTGTTACGCTTTTCTTTTTTGGTTTTTTCTATTTAATTGTTATACTTTCACTTTTTCCTTATGTGGTAACCTATCACATCAATTTTTTTCACTTTTCTACCTCATATAACCCACCACCCATGTTATTAATCCATCGAAAACCTTGCCACCCAACCTTTTTTCTGTGGGGCCTATTCGAAGTTGGATTCAAGGGCCTATTCGAAGTTGGATTCAAGGGCCTCTCCCTCATTCGGAGGATTGTAGGAAAGTCAAGAGTCTAGTAGATTTAGGTAATTGGGATCTTTCCGTCTTACCCATCAACCTTCCGGAATTCATTGTAGATCGTATTCTTAGTTGTCCCCCTTCCCTGGAAGGGTCCCAAGAGGATCTCCTTATCCCTAAATTTGTTGGGGATCAGGGGTTCTCCCTCAAGTTAGCCTACACTGTTCTCCTCCCTCACCTCCCTGAGGATGAGGATATTTCATGAATTTGGAAGGGCCACTTGGAGCCCAAAATCAAATTTTTTATGTGGTTGGTATGGCACGACCGCCTCCCCCATAGGAAACTCCTTGGTATTAGAGGTATTGTGTCAGATACGTCATGCCCTAGGTGTCATGAGTCTTTGGAAGATAGTGTCCACATCCTTGCGCTCTGTCCTAAAAGTCGGGATATTTGGACCCTTGAAGGGGCCCCTTTCAACCCTATGAGGGATTTCGGGGTTTGGCTTAAAATGAATATGTTGTCTAAATGTGAGTTTCTGGGGTTTGCCTTGGAGTACTTGTTTTCCCCTACTTGTGTCACGAGATTTGGAAGGACGAAATACGTGTGTATTTAAGGCCAAAGACTCTTCCCCTATCAAAGTGATTAGTTTCCGAGCATCGGGAGGTGCTAGAGATTTCATGAACGCTTCCCTCAAAAAGGGGATGGATATTACTGTAAATCCTCATCTTGACCACCCTTTGAGTTGCTTTATGATCCATGTTGACGCTTCCTTTGTTGGGACTAATGAATTAGTCGGGATTGGGGGTGTCATAAGGGACGGTTATGGGAACTGGCTTCTGGGCTTCGGGTAACGTGTTTATACTAACTCCCCTTTTACAGCTAAACTTCTTGCCATCTTAGAAGCTATGCAATGCGTGAATAAGCAAGGTTATCCCAATGTTATCATCTATTATGATTGTAAGAACGCGGTTGACCTTATTTTAGGGGATAGAGCTGACATTTATATAAATATACTGAACTATTGCAGGCAGTGGCTCAGGGCGAACCCGAAGATTCCGATTAAGCATTGTAACAGACAGTTCAACCTTGTAGCAGATAGTATGGCCAAGGCTTGTAGGAGCATGGATGCGGCTAGTATTGTAACTAGGATTTTCCCCACTCCCTAGTTATTGTATTGACCAATTAATTTTGGATTGTAACCGTTTTAACACTATTAGTAATGAATGAATGATGATCTTTGTTTATAAAAAAAACCTTTTTTCTCTCTCCTACAATATTTTAAGGGTTTTTTTTTGCATTTTTCAAAAATCAAATATCTTTGATTGTAATTCTTTCATGCTTTTTACGGAATTTCCTTGGCCATCCCCCAAAGTGAAGTATAACAATTAATTCTAAATGGGGGGAGTAATTATTTCTTAGTGTCAGCTGTAATGCATCTGAAATCTGAAACAGAGAAGCAGAAGAAGAAACTGGGACTAAAATTCCACCTGCCAAGTAGATTCAATCATATGCACTATATCCTCTTACTCATGAAATCTTTCTTTGGATTAACAACATATACCGACACTATGTTGTATACCGACACTGTATGAAGTAGCTGCTTTTCAGAAATTTGTCATATTTGATCCAGGTTCAGCTCAACTCTAATTCCAAAGACAGACTTCACATATTATATACTCCATCACTAACTTTCATAACCAAAATTATACTATGGTAATAGTATAACAAAGCAGTGATTTCTAATTTCTAAATCATCAAAAAAGAAACCAAACAAGAAAAAGAAAGAAAGAAAAAGACCTTAAAAATCATCTTTCATCTTTACTAACTCAAGATGAGTTGATCATGATGAGAATATGGTAAAGGGCACTTACTCTTGAACAAAACTCGAAGTTGGGCTTTCTGACATTCCAGCTTATTATAAGTACCCAAATCTCTAGACTGTTTACCACCACCAGAATAGCAATTAATACTATAATTAGATCCATTTTTAACCTTAATTGCTCTTTGAAATTCCACAAATCCTTTAATCCCTTGCTTAATATGAGGATTTTCCGGCTCCGGCGACGCCTTTCGCTGCACATTTCCATTTTTACTGCTACTGCTGCTACTACTACTACCGCTACCATTCAACCATTTTTGCTCAGCTGATGGCAATCGCTTCGATTCGCCACCCGAAAAAATGGGTGCTGATTGCTTAATAGAATGATGTTGATGCTGCAGCAAAAACTGATTAACAAACTGATTATGGTAAAAAAGTTGTGCATCAGCAAGCTTCATTTGAACTCTTTCTTCTCTTAAAACTTCAGCCATTCTCATCATCTTCCTTTCTTCATCCATCTCTTTCTTCATCTTCTCCATCTCTTCCTTAAGCCTTGAAATTTCTTTAGTAAGATCTTCACAAACACACATTCTTTGTTTCTGAACTTGATCTATCAACTCTCTTGAAAGTTTCTTGTTCAAAATCTCCATCTTTTTCCTCTGTTTTCTCTCCATTTCTAACTCAGCCTTCAATTCCGTAACCTGGGTTCTACCCGAATTCATCAACTGATGATCAGAATTAGAATTTGAAGAAATATTCATCTTGAGATCTGAATGAAGATGATGAATATACTTAGCACTAGCACTGTATTTCCTCTGTAATTGTTTGTGTTTGAGTTTGAGAGGGTTACTATGATTAGTAAGAGTATTAGTAGGACTAAAAAGGGATTATGGTACAGTTTCCAGCTAATTTGACAAGTGGAATTAATGATTTCTTGATCTTCAAACATGATCTGATTATCATAATTTCTGGGAAGATCATCTGGGCTGGCATTCATCATCATCATTTTTTTTTGTGGGATATTTTTTGGACACTCATTAATCAAGCATTAAATCTTCTCTAGTAAAAGAAATAGATTTTGTGGTGTTTTTTTTTAAGTAAAAAAAACTAAATGTTGGTCCCTCATTTCATTGATATTGTTTTGTATTGTAATGACAAACAGGAAGCAAGGCATGAACTACTTCTGTACAAGTAGGGTCATGAGCTAACTGTAAACAGCAAGGAATTTAAGGAAGGTGGGATTTTTTTTTTTCATATACATACATAAATAAATAAAGGAATGTGAGTTTTGGAAGAAAAATATAAAGGAAAAGTTAAAGAAAAGATGTCACATGCAACATGATGCTAGTGTATCTTATAGTGTTGTGATATCTCGTTTTCTTCATAAGCCAGGTATGTGAGTGTAGACAAAGCAAGGAGAGGCCACCGCGCTTTGATTAATTCTTGGTCTTTTGATGATTCCAATAATCTAAACTATTTCATGACAAATTATTGTAGACTAATTTTCAAAGTGGACAAATAATGTCCATTAAGAGAATTTTGACAATCCTATGACAAAAATAAGTTAAAAAAATTGATATATAGACGTGATTGGTTAAAACGGTCACATGTTCGGTCAAGATAGCTGTCAAAACAATGAGTATTTAGTAAAACTAGCTATTGAATTAGTAAAGAACAAAAATGGACTACTCCATGTTTTACCTTTAGAAGATACTCCAACGGCCAACTCTAAATCAAAAGCTAAAATATTTAGTTTTTCCAAATAATACCGCAACCGTCAATAGGTTAAAAGCTACCTTCAAACGTTACTTCACTAAACACCATTTTGTACTTTTTGATGGGAGCCAAAAGTCTTCATCATACAACCTCTATTCTTTCTGTAGAAGCCTAGAGAATGCGTGAAGAAATCAAAGCAACTCTTTCTCTAGGATGTAAGGACATTCAAATTGAGTGAAAACTTAGTTGTGATCAATTCTCTCATGAAAGTTTGGAAAGTTCCTTGGGAAATTGACAATTTTATTCGTGATGCAGAGGTGGATCTTCAGCTCTTCTCCAACGTTTCTTTCAACCACTGCTCTTTTTTTAGGTGAACATTCAATTATTGCTTTCAGGAGGCTAATCAAGCAACGGATTTTCTGACGCACATAGGGTCATTCTTGTCCTTCTCTCCACCGATGGTTAGATATTATCGATTCTGGTTTTCTCAATATCATACGCAAGGATGCTTTAGGCTGGTCTTTCTTTAGGGAATAGGCTAGTTTTTCTTTCCTTATAAAAAAAATTAATGTTTATCTTTACTCATACAAGCCTCTAAACGCTACTTGAAATGCTCTCCGCGTGTACACTTATAAAGATAAATAAAATACTAAATCTATAGAATTTGTCTCATATATAGGACGATAATAAATAATAGGATGACTAATACTACTAAACACCACCGCATATTTTACCGTCTCAGATTGTCCTAAAGAGCTAGGTAGGAAGAGAATTATGAAATTTAGAAAAAAAAATAACAAACAAAAATAGCAATCAAAAAATGTATTGGTTGATGATTGTAGGGTTACACTATATCATCATTGACGCTACTGCTACATAGAAATATTTATGAGTATATGATTTTGTTCGTTTTGTGGGTTGGTAATTGCTTCCTTTACATTTACATTTCAACGTGATTGTCAATTTTCTTGGTGGGATAAGCCTTCATTTCATCGGTTCTTTTTACTGATGAATAAATTGTTCATCGCACGAAACTAGTGTTGGAAGTTCAACATACTCTAAAAGTTAACCTCAAAGAGAGGAGTGGAAAAACAAGTAAAAGGCTATTGTCCCACATTGGAAAAATATCATTGCTTCACCTTGTTTATTAGTAGGAGCTCCTTAGCACTTCTTGTTTGATAGAGTGCTAGATGGATGGATGCACCACACACGCGGGCTCGGGCTCGTGGCGGGCGCGGGCGCGGGCGGTCCGTTTTAAATCTCCTTCATTTATTTTGGCGTAAATCTCGGACTTTATTCTGTAACCGTTGCTAGCAAGATTTCCGGAGTCAAATCCCTTATTTGCTGCTTTTCGTTTTTCTCTTTGAAGCTAGTTAAAAGGGCTGCTTTCTTCAGAAATTAATATACACAAAATTTACTCTCCTCTTCTTCTCTTCCACAAAAACTCTTTGGTTTTGGGCAATATTCTGGTCTCCATCCGAGGTGTGTGAGTGCACACATATCTTGGAGTCGTGCTAATCCTGGAGGACGATCGCCTAATTTCTACTGCACCGGGGTAGCGCGAAATCGTCTTTTAGGACAGTGGTCTTCCACGTCACGGCAAACTGTTTTTCGTTCACGCTTCAACAGATAAGTATCAGTTTATTGTATTATTTGCAACAACTAGTTGATAGGGTATAGAAATAGGATGAGCCCGAAGTTTTGGGTGTTATTTCTACACCAAAAAACTTCTACAATAGCCTAATCTAGCACATACAGAACCTTTACTCATCTGAAAACCAAAGTCAGAGTAAATTAAGCTAGTCACTTAACTACAGAGAATGTATAATTGCAAAGAACCTGTTTACGCATGGCTGCTTGAAGAATATTCTATATGAGCCTAATCAAATGACCGAAAGTATTCACACTTTAACTGTAAAACTATATTAAGCGCATGATTGGTGATTAGTGTCACTTTAGCGAAATTGTGGGGAAAAAATTTCTTATATATCACGCCTACTTCACATCAACATCAAACTCACAATCTCTCTTATTTGCTAACAAACATATTATCTGTAATAATATATTAAAAGGCGTTCCTAAACAAGGAATAATATTGTACTGTATAAGATTTGATCCCGTGGTCACAAGCATAAAGTTCTAACCATTAAACCAAAAGATACTTGATGTTATCATTTTAAAGTAAAATAATAAATGAAAGATATAATTACCCGGGCTACAGTCCCGACCTAAAAATTAGTCGATAAGTAAAAGGTGGAGTACTTTTAAATTGATTTTGACTTAATTTGGAAAAAATAATTATAGATAAGTTAATGACAATAAATAATAAGCCCAATTAGGGTGATAATGAGCCCGAGCTCGTTCGCGAGGTTCGGGATCGGCTCGGTCAAAGCTCGACTCGTGGTGGCTCGGCTCGGATTCGGACTCGTCTCGAGACTTTAAAGAGCCGAGCTAAGCTAGGCAAAGCTCGGCTCGAAAGCTCGTGAACGAGCTCGATTATGCTTTTATATAGAAAAATAATATATTTATATATATATATATATAAATATATTAACCTAGATATCACACAATAATAAGTTAATAGTTCCATTGGCTAAAAGAAAACCTATTAATCTCAAATATTAAAAAAGGAAAAACAAAGAAAACATGTAAAAACTAGGGGTGATAAAGAGTCAAGCGTATTCGTGAACAGCTCGAGCTCGGCTCGTATAACATTTGGCAAAGCTCTGCTCAAACAAAGTCCGGCTCGTTAAGCTTCGAGCTCGGCTCGAGCTCGAATAAACTTAAACGAACACAAGCCGAAAGGGACCATAATTCGGGCTCGGCTCGATCGATAAGCAGCCCTAGGTGCAATAAGTTTAGAAATTACTATTTTAGAGTGGGATATTCTTACACCTACCCACGGGTAGACAACCCACTACTAATAGAAAGCATAAAAAATATCTTGAGTTGAATTCCATTACCACAACTCTCAACAAGTCTTTATCAATGGTGGGTAGTGATAAGTCATTTTTATATATAGCTTTTAGGTGCATTTAGGTTGCATTTTAGAGCATTTAGGTTCATATTTAGGTTCATTATTGCATTATATTCTTAAGTTATGTTATTCTACTCCTATTTGATATGTTTTCTTGTTTTTGATGAATTTCAGGTATTGAGAACGTATTTGGAGTATGATTAACTAAACATGAGGATTAGGAACACTTGGAAGGAAGATACAATGCATAAGGATCGTTTGGAATATAATTCGTACGAGTTTGAACGAAAACAAAGTGGAAAATCATTAGAAGAAATGTGAAAAAAGAGTCATGTCTACTCTTCTGATCATAATTTTTGATGTGCTTCTTAGAATCGAATAATTCCAGCAGATTGGGAAACTAGACTTGAAGAGCTTTCCAACGATAGGTGGCACGCCCCGAGGAGACTTCTAGTCAAGGAGTTATGCCTTCGGAAGATTGCACTGTTTCTGCTGGAATCTGCCACGCGTACGCGCGGATCACTATTCCGCCCATTTAATGATATTTTGACTTTCCTTATCTTGTAAATTACTTTCCTAGTCCTATTAGGTTATTGAATATTATTTAGAAGAGGCTTGCCTACAATTAGCAAATCTGATTAGGTTGAGCGATCGTACTAGCATATGTTGATTTGAGAGCGTTAAGACCCGATCGTAGGATTAACTTGTGCTCTAGATATCTGATTAATTGAACTATTGATGATATTTTGATAGATTATAAGTATAAACATGGTGAACCATTGCCCTATATCTTTTTACTTTGATTTTCTTTATTTATTAGTTTAGAACCTTAATTCACATATTTATGATCTTATTTAGTTTCTCCATATCTTAGAAGCTAGATTAGAACAACCATCTCTCTGTGGATTCGACCCTACTTACACCTACTACATTGTTAGAAGGTTTTGCAGGAATTATTTTTGACAGGTCTACGACAGTCTATCAGGTAGTCTACCCGGTGGGTAGACAATCATAAATTTAACATTCATATCAATTTATAGGTATTTAAACTGGGAAATAATGACACATTTGTTTGATATTAGACATGACAGATAATAAAAGAGGAAAAGTAATTGTAAATAATTCTTCAAGACTTAGGCCCCGTTTTTTTGGACTGAGAGAAATTGAACTGAACTAAATTGGCTGAACTGAGAGAAATACGAATTGCTGAGAGAAATTGAATTGAACGGAACTAAATTGAAAATAAGTCCAAAAAAACAGGGTCTTACATATTTGCAATATATGTTTGACAAAGTGTGAAGGGACGTTTGACTAAAACACATTGACCTAAAACACAATGTACCATGTGCATAGGTCTCAAGGTATGCAAGGAACCACAAAAACATGTCGAGTTGCTCAATTAACGCTGTTGTCTAGCATTCACTTGCACAAGATGTCAAGATTCATAGGTTGTCAAATGCTACATTATATTGTATTTGTATATGACCAAAAACATCAATAGAAAGTCTCGATTCAGGAAATAATTTATGTGCCATTCTTCCCAAAAGAAGCACAATTTACATTGTTTTGCACTGTCAAAATCATTTACCACTGTAAATAATGAATTCAATTGTGCATTCTATATGACAGTCATAAATCACAAGAAAAAAACATGTTCTTGTTCGCAATTGAATACCAGTAACCATCTCTCCTTTATGCTGAAGGAAAGTGGTCCCACTCCCAAGTAGTCTGCTTTTTTGGCACATAGACTTCCAGTTGACGCTGCCGTTTTCTTTCTTCCGGCTTTGTATCTCCGTAACCAGATTTCAGAACGATGAATTAGTTCTTGGTTTAACAAGATCTAACACAAAGAGACCTTTTAGGGGGTTTAATTCTTCTTGTACTTTAATTGAATAACAAATAATAATTGCCTCCACTAATCCTCAAAATATTTTGAAAAGATAGAATTGATGGAATAAAAAAAATTAGTTAATTGAATAAAACTCAGAGAGGCTTGTTCAGATTCTGTACATATGCTATAGAATGAAAATATTCGAAAGAACTATCCCAGAACCTCTCCAAAACCCAAACATCATTGAGCTAATCACATTAAAGCCGGAAATCAGAATAATCCTCTAGGCTAGGCTCTTCTAAAGCTTGAGACTCAGTCATAACCTTGAGGTTTTGAGAGCGGGAGACAAAAGTATGATAAATAGGACGACGCAGATAAGCCACTTTAAAACCAAGACTGCTCTAAAAGTTACATGGTTTGATCTTATAATGGTTCTCTTGGGACTAAAATCTATTGAATCCATCAAGCCAATCCCACAAAAACACATGGGGGTGCCGGGTGGGGGATACGACATAACTCGTAAGTGCACGAGTCCGTCCGAGCACTTTGGGATGGGTAAATGAGTAGTGAGTACCAAAAAGTGAAGCACAACTGAACTTCTGGAATCTGGGTAACAGCTGCAGCTCAAGTAACTGCAACATCTCAAAACTTTTTCAAGTACTTCATCTACACTCAATGCCAGAACGCTTTTCATAGATTCCCCGTTACCCTCAACTCTTTTTGTGCAGTGAAATCAAAAGAAGTATACAGAAATAACATCTCCATATGAAACTTGAATGTTTTTTTTTCTCACCAAGGTAGCCATAAAGCATAGAGGTATGACTCGGTTGGCCAAATTCGTCAGTCTGTAGCTCCCTTTTGATTCATACACAATGAGATACTGCTCAAACTTCTGCGGGAAACTAAATCAAACTAAAAGCCCCTCTCTGAGTTCTAAGTTAATTATCTCACCAAGAAACTAGATTAACAGATTTCCAACTTGATGTCCTGTATCTAGGCAGCAAAAATCACTAAACAAGAAAGTTTCATCAGTATTATGCACACAATAATAATTAACTCGGTCCTAGAAGAATTAATTGTCACAACACACCTATGTTAAGAAAACAAATGAACTCAGCCTTAAAGAACCTAGAATCAAGCACATTATGGACTCGTACATTGAACACTTGCATAGACACCTATATCTATTTCGGATCCCATAATCACTGGGATAAACTGAAGTACTCCATGATCTTAGGATGCCCTTCCCACATATACAAGTGGGCAAGTGGCACATGTCCAAGCAATTGGGGCAAGACTCAAGAGGTATTAAAACAAAAATGATGAAGCACAAGTAACCTTGTAGAATCTAGCCATATCATGTAAAGACGTAAATGCAACAAAGTTAATTTTTTAAAACTTCTTAATTTCTTATGACACAGCGCGAGCCCTTTTTTGATGGAATTTCCTTCCTTTTCCCTTTTTTCTCCTTCTCTAGAGCCAAAACATAAAAAGTATAATGTATTTTTCAATTGCTTGTTTACATTAAAAAATAATAATAATGACAAAACCAACTTCGAAAAGCTGAAGTACAATGAGACAGTATCATATTTGAACTTGTTCGTCCTGCAGCAAGGCTATTTAGTAATTAGCCACATCTAAACGAACTAAGGATGCAACTGATGCGTGCTCTAAGTGGTAACGTTGCAAAAAAAAAATCAGCAAACCGAATGACTAATCACACATATCACCTGCATCAAGTAGTAGTACCAACCAGGAGACATAAATGAAGGCCACCTTGACAGGAGGATTCACACAAGACACAAAAAATGCATTTTACACAGTGAACAAATACCAACTTCATGTCAAAGCACTTTTAACGGAAGAAAAAGAATCTACATTTGAGAATCATGTTCATATCTACAACAAAACTCATAAAAATTACCACCTGCCAAACAATTTTCATCATACTATTCGTACACAATTATGAAAAAATTAAAATCCTAAACATCCACGGGAAAGTAATTTTTTGACGGGATTTCCTTTCCTTTCCCCTTATTCCTCTTTCTCTAGAGCCAAAACATAAAAATATAATGTATTTTTGGATTCCCTGTTTACATTGAAAACAAAAAGACACTAACAAAACCAACTATGAAAAGCTGAAGTCAAAGAGACAATATCATATTTCAGTTTGTTCATCGTGCAGCAAGGTTATTTAGTAATTAGCCACATCTAAACAAACTAAGAATGCAACTAATGCATGCTCTAAGTGGTAAAGTTGCAATTTTTTTTTTCAGCAAACCAAATGTTTAATCACGCATATCACCAGCATCAAGTTGCAGTACCAACCAGGAGACATGAATGAAGGCCACCTTGATAGGATTCACACAAGACACAACAAATGCATTTTACACAATGAGCAATTACCAACTTCATGTGAAAGCACTTTTAATGGAAGATATTGAATCTACATTTCAGAACCATGTCCATTTCTACAACAAAATTCATAAAAATTACCACCTGCCAAACAACCTTCATCATACACTTCATACACAATTATGAAAATTGAAGTCCTAAACATCCGCGGGAAAGTAAGATACAAAGCCATTATGCACGACACTTAAAATATAGTTACCTCTACTTACTAAACTCCGGTTACAGTAAAAATAAAGAAAAGAAAAACATATATAGACAGGCTCAGGGGAAGATGAGTATTTAGAATTTACCAAGTACAATAACTTTGATCACAAAGAATTTATCAGGGACTTTGACAAGACTGAATATGTACTCAAGACTGAATATGTACTCAACAAATCACTCCTACTAGCATTTAATAAACAAGACTAACAAAATCTTAACATCTCAAGGTAAACTGGTGCCAAATTACAGTGTGCTTATGACATTTATGTAAAATAGTATTCTTTAAGCTGAACAAAGCAAAGTTGAAACGTCCATAACACCATGAATGGACAATGAGTAATACCTAAACATATTTAACTATGAGGGGGGTTTGGGGGAAAGAGGGAAAATCACTATGCTTTACGTTCATCTACACCGAAGGAACAAAGATTCACATCAATAACCAACTCTAGTTTAATGGGTTTGCAATCGGATTGGATCACTATACCTTGGACTGCGAATTCAAACATGTTTACGTGCTCAATCAATCAGAGTTCGAACTCATCCTCAAGCTTCAATTGCTCAATGGCGGCTTCTTCCTCCTCATCATCGATAGCAAAGTAAGGATTATGAGCCTCAGGCTTAAACTTGTATCCAGTAAAGACGTAGAACGCTAAGGTAGCCAACTCAGCTGCAACAACACTAGTCCACAAATACCTATACGAGGTGATCGTCTCAAGTGCATAAACCACCACCCTAGTGAAATAAATATAACAGATAACCACAATGTAGTAATGCCTAAACAAGGTCAGCTTCATGAGATTCACCGCGGCTTTCCCATCCGTCCTAGCCGACTCCCTGAGATTCTTAATAGACCAAACAATAGGGAAAAGAACAGCACAACAACATATCACATCCACCAAGAGAAACACCTGTTTCCAGGTAACCCAATCCTGGTTAAACGGACTAGTTTCATCAATCACAACTTGTGCAATATTCGCCACGACTTGTAATGGAATCACAATCATAAGAACCTTCTTTTCGCGGTCTTGCAAATACGGCTTCAAGAAAGACCAACCAGTTCCAATCAAAACAATCAAAGTAAACAGAGTAATTCCTTTCAAAAAACTAAAGATGTAAAAAATCACATCCCAACCATGTGCACTCCCTGTTCTTTTAATGTACGATTTATCTTCAGCTTCACATAAAAGATTCAAAGCTTTCATAATCACAACAGCAAGCATAAAGAAATGAATCCGGAAAACAGTCAACCTTTTCTTGTACAACACAAAAACCCAAAACACAGCCATTGCAAAGTAAATTACCGAGAAAAAGAAGTAAATCCGGGGTAAAATAGTCCGACCCGCAGAGAGATAATCACGGGTTCGAGATTTACCGTCCAAATTATACATTGCGGAGCGAATATTCATAGAAACGAGAAGATTTTCCGGGTAACAATTGGCGAAAACAAGGGTATATTGATCAGAATCCGTTTCGACGAAAAGTGACCCGAATGAATCGGAGCTGGGACTCGGAAGAGAGTTAAAGGTGTAGACCTTTTTGACGAGATTTGAATCTAGGGCACAAGAGATTTCGGATTCTTCGAGTTGTTCTAAGACGTGAAGCCATGAATCTCGTGTACAGAGGAAGAACCCTAATTTGGAAAGATCGAGATTGTTGCGGGTGGATAGTTTGATTCCGGTGACGTTAAGTTCGAGACGACCCGTATGAGTGAACCCGAATTCGTCGATGGGGATGATTGGGCGGTTGTCGGATTTGACCTTCGTGGAACGGATTTCGGCGGAGGAGAGAGAGAGGAGGAGGAAGAGGAAGATGGAGGTGAGGAAGGTGGAGTGATTATGGATCGCCATTGATGAAATTTGGAGATCCGATTAAGATGAGATCGGATCGGAGAAATGGAGGAATATAATTTGGAGATGGAATTGAATTGATTTGGTGTGTTTAATTTTGTAGGTGTGAGTTTGGAGGAAATGGAAGGAATTTTCTTAGGTGAAGAATTTTCAAGTCAATGAGATGAAATTGGACATTACCGCAATTTCCTAACCATTTGCGCTTTCAATTTTTGTATATTGACTCTTGACTTGTGTTACGTAGGGTGTAAGTGGATTGGACTGGATTGGACTTTGCCAAATCCAAATCCAATCCAAAGTTTTTTAGACTCGAGAAATTGAGTCCAAGTTCGATCCAAATATTTTTTGAGTCCAGTCCAATCCAGTCCGATAATTTTTTTTGAGTCGAATCCAGGTCAGGTCAGGTCGATTATTATAATTTTTTTTCTCCGATTTAGATTCAATGATTCCCAACGTTTTCTCATAATTGAATTTGAAAAATTAAGCTCATTATATCTATTCCATAAAATAAGTCGTATACATCTTTTATATTATATATATAAATATTAAATATATATTATATATAAAATATTTTTGGACTAAAATGGACTTATTGGACTCCAAAGGGGTGAGTCCAAATCCAGTCCGAAAATATTTGGACTCGAAAATTTGAGTTCGAGTCCAGTCCAAAAAATTTTTAGTCCAGTCCAGTCCGACAAGTTTGGACTGGACTGGATTGGACTCTGGACTTTTCGCAGTCCGCTTACACCCCTAGTGTTATGGAGTACTAGTAATTTATGCACGCGATGCGTGCGTGAATTTAAAGTTTTCTGCTTTAGTGTTTAAATCTAAAGGTTACTTAATAATTTTTCATAGGGGTTTGTTAAACGTCGTCCCAAAATTACTTAAAATCGCCCCAAATTTATTTTTATAGACTATCTTACCCTTCCTCTTTTCCACACCACCCACCACCACCTGCCACCCCCTGCAACCACCCGCCATCACCTACCTCCCCACTGCCACCCACCACCTCCTCCACCACCCACCTGGAAGCCGTCGATTTTTTTTAGGACCATGGAGCGAACGTCTGGCCTGGACGTTCGCTCCATGGGGCGAACGTCTGGCCTGGACGTTCGCTTCATGGGGCGAACGTCTGGCCTGGACGTTCGCTCCATGGTCTTAAAAAAAATTCGACGGCTTCCAGTGGCTGGCGGGTGACTGTGGCGATGGGGTGGTGGTGGCAGGAGGTGGATGGTGGTGGAGTGAGGTGGATGGTGGAGGGTGGTGGTGGTGGTTTAGGGGAAAAGAAGGAAAAGGTTAGAGATGTAATTTCAACTTTTTTTGGGGAGATTTTAAGTACTTTTAGGGCGATGAATAGAAGTTCAGTTTTTCATAAGGTTACAGTATATCATATAACTCATTTGCTTTCTATTAAAGAGTTATGCACGTGATACATATATGAACTTGTTCATGATTAACACATACTTTTTCATGATATTTACGCTGTAATTAAAAAAAATTCATACATGATGGATTAAATGCAATATGTATGGAGCAATAAATTGCCAATTTTTCGACTGTATTTCGACTTGAAATTGTTTGATAGTTGTTAGATACCCGATTTGCACAAAGTTGAACGAACTTGTTATAGGGATGACGAATTATGATTGTATGTTATGTAAGAATTTAATTTAATTTAATTGTAATTTCATATTTTAAGTAAAATAATAGTGTTTGTATTGTATGGAGTGATATATTTTTGAATTGTAGTTTCAAGGTTTTTTTCCCTTCAAATAACAACTTTCCTCATTATTCAAAGATTTGGAATCAATGTTAAATGTAATATTTTTTGGAATTTGTATTGATTGATAATTATGTCAAATAGATAATTATTTGACTTATTGAATATGGTTGATATTTTTTATTTTAAATTTATTCTTAATTATTAAGTACATGATTTATTGTGTGAGTAAGGGTAGGGGGGTCATTTCAAATGGGGACACCATTTGCTCCCCCCTTCCCTTATATAATAGAGATTAAAAGCTCCAATCCTTTCCCTCAAAAAAAAAAAGAAGCTCCAATCTAGTACTCTACCATTAGATTTATATCTCTATTATATAAGTGAAGGGAGGAGCAATGGTGTCCCCCTATGAATTTACCTATTCACCCCTCAAACAAACCCTCCATCAATCAATTAAGATACGGTAAAATAAAAAACTTGCCAAAAAAATAATTTCAATCAAATTAAACTCAACCCAATCAACTCATATAACATTCATACTCATAAACTTGCCAACAAAAAATATTCAATCAATTAAAATTCACATCCCAATCAACTAAAAAAATTCATAATAAAAAACTTACCAAAAATTAATACCAGAGACAATAACAAAAAGATACACCATACTCATATGGAGCTTCACGACATACAAAATCAATTACAAACTCAAACAACTTTTTCCAAATTACAAAATCAATTACAAACACAAACTCAAATATTCTTTATTAATTGGAGCTTCACGACATTACAAAATTTGCGGATATTTCGCTGTTAATCAGGTACGCAATTTGTTAGTTGACAATAAGAGTATGTGCAATAATATGTACTATGTTCGAGTAAATTTTAAAATAACACTGTATACAAAATTTTTATAAAAATTAAACTCAAATTACAGTAAGTTTTAAGTTTTCATTCTAATATAAGTGAAATTCAAATAATTTTTAAATCAAATATAAAAATTACATCAACAATTATCGACAGAAAAAAAATCATATTTCGTAAAAAATAACTTGACAACAAATACAATTGTTAAAAAAATAGATCAACTCGAATTTAAGCCCATGAAGAAATTGATCAATTTTTCAAATCAAATTTTAAAGATGGAAAGAAATAAGAATTGTAAAAGTTATAAAAGGGAAAAAAAAATAGGGATCATAGAGGAAAAACGGAGAGGCGAAGGTGAGATCTGGAGAAGATAAATTGGGATTAGAAGATAAAAGGGGAAAAAATTGGTATCATAGAGGAAAAATGAATAAGAAATACCTTACTTTCGCCGTCTCACCCACTGCATCCTTTCTCACCATAATCGCCGCCTCACCCACTGCATCCTTTCTCACCATGGTTGAAGGCATGAGAAGGAGAGAGAAAAGGAGAATCAATGAGGGTGGTGTAGAATATTTTCTGGGTTTTTTTCCTGTTTGTAGTAAAGTGAAGCAAGCGGAAGTGGAGGGTTTAAGAAGAAGGATAGAGAAACCTTTAAAGGGTAAATACTATTCTATTGTTTTTAAAAGTCCCTTTTTAAGGACATAAGGTTGATTATATATTTAAAGTCAACAAAAAACAGTAGCTCGAGATGCAATTTCATTACTTCTACTTATTTATTAAAATGTTTTTAAATACTATTTGTAAGTATTTCAATCTTTCTTATTCACAAAATGGAGGTGAACTTAGATACGAACTTTTGTTTTTGGTTTGTTTTACTACTGAATAACAGTTATGCCCAAAATGTCGTCGCACGCATCGTGTGCATAAAAAGCTAGTTTGAATTATTGTAATAAGTATCTACTAGTTTTTTAATGATTAAGATTTAAGACTATGGTTTAATCTCAAGATATATGATTACAAATCATGACTCTTGCATTAATTTAGGCTATATTTGATAATACTGGCTAAAATGTAAAAACTATTGATTATAACTCCGGAAAATTTGTCAGAAACAACCTTTTATAAGCCACTCCCCTCGAAAAAAAACCTTTTATAAGCCACTTTTTTGTCAAAAACAACCTTTTAAATTTTTTTTGTCAAGAAAAACCTTAAACCAAAACTTTTTTGTCACATTAATCCCGTTGACGTCACTCCGGCATTGACCTTATTTCTTCGGCATGATCGGTTAATGATTGAAAAAATCTCCCACACCATTTCGCTCCAATCTTTCAGCACTCGAAATGATTTTTCCTCCCTTTGTGCTCCATGTAAACACCCTCTTTCTTGTTCATTTATCTCTAAAAAACCCTAACTTTAATTTGGTTCAAGTGTTATGAAATTGTTTGATCAAATACGGGAGGTGGACTGGGGCGTAGCTGTTGCTCGTTGCAACTGTGCCCTTTTTTTAGTTTTTACTTTGGGATTGAATTTTGGGGTTTTAGATGGTGCGTGGTGGAGATGGAGGTGGAGGGGGTGGGGTGCAGAGAGAAAGAAGAGGATGACACTTATGGAGGAAGGAAGGATGGAGAGTCCGAAAGGGAGGAGACAAAGGAGTCGTGATGACGCCGGCAATGGGTGGTGGTATGGTCCGGTGGATTCCAGTGCTAGGGGGTCGGTGGTGGGTAGAAAAAATAAAAAGGAAAGATTGTAATATGGATCATTAATTGAGTCAATTCCACAGAATAAGGTTAATGCCGGAGTGACGTCAGCGGGTTTAATGTGACAAAAAAAATTTGTTTAAGGTTTGTCTTGACAAAAAAAATAAAAAGGGTGTTTTTAACAAAAAGTGGCTTATAAAAGGTTGTTTCTGACAAATTTTCCTATAACCTATAAGTTAATTGGATAACAGAAGTGATCCGTATCAAGTGATACGTGAATCAACAAACCTTAGCTATTCGTTGGATCCTTGAAGCAGCTTTCAAACGACGTATATCCTAGTGGTCCGTATCAAGTGATACGTGAATCAACAAACCTTAGCTATTCGTTGGATCCTTGAAGCAGCTTTCAAACGACGTATATCCTACAGGATAAGCTTAAAGACATGAAAGGTTGTTTTTGACATAAAGTGGTGTTGGTGCAAAATCAGTTGGTTGACTTTGCAAACAAGTCAATGCACACCCAGTAGTTTGATACTGAATATCTTAGCTTGGGAGACTTAGCCCCTCGGGGTTACCGGTTGTAATTAGATAAAACCTTGCTAACGTACTTTGTTGTAATTTAATTAAGGATTAAACTACAACGCCCAATAAACTCAGGCGAAATGCAATAAATAGAGCAAACAATAATTAATCTATTAATTAAAGCACAATATTCCCATACATGCCACAAACTTTAAGAAAGATTTTACAACACATAGGGGGATAAGCCAGGCTGGACAACTAAAGGGAAGACACGAAGGCTGTTACCTCCATGGTTCCTTGCTTCAATCGGAGAATTACAGAACTCGTCGTCAGAACATGTTCTACGTCTAAGGAACTAAACTATAACCCCAGAAGGGGGTTGGCTAGGCTAAGGCTAGGCTACGCTAAGAAAAGAGTAAATGCAAGTTGTTGTGTATTTGTCTTGTTGTCCTTCGCTTGATGATCGTTCCTCTATTTATAGAGAAACGTGGTGTGTAACTTCCGTGCTTGCTTGGAGAGAAAACATTTGAATCGTATTTGGTTCAAATCTCAACCGTCTTCTGGCACTGAATAACTGTAGCCTTGCACGTTCTTCCTTATATGGATCTGCCTCATGATTGCTCTTTAACCGTATGCCCTTTTGTCATTCTTGACTTTAATCTCCTAATAATCTTGATGGTATTCTCCTATTGACTTTGACTTATGTTGACTGCGTCCAATGGGCTTTACAAACCTGTTGGGCCTTCATATTAAGATGAAATTAAACCTTTTGAGGTCTAATACAATGTACCATAATAAATGCTACTAGACATCTAAAAATGGTGGTAACAAATTACCCCCCTGATTTGTGGAGTGATGTACTCAGCACCCACAAATTATGAGCAGAGGAGGACTTTCAATGGTTATAGCCAATATCATCCAGTAGTATTCTGAATGTGACTTCTTCCATTGTCCTAATATGGTCAATGAACATTCTTTTAGGATGGCTAAATTTAGTTGAAAAGAATAATCTTTCGTGTATTCGTTCACCTTGCTTTCTAGCCATTGTGAAATCCATTAAGAAATTTTCTTCAAGATGTATACTTGTATGATTATTTGGCGATAACCAACAAAGATTTACATCATAGGCCATGAGATCGTAGCAAATCCGACATGCACATTTGTATTGTACCACATCTCTTGATGATGACCCATCCACCAATCTATAGACTTTTACTTTCTTTGTAGTTCCTTTGACAAAGAGCTTTCTTAGATATCTCCAAGGTACGTTCGGTTTCCATATCTCTTCTGTAATGACTTTGCCCCATGATTTGCAAACCAGAAGAGATGTAACCTGATCATTCCTTTCAAGTTTAGGAAATATCAATTCTTTTACAAGATCTAAATTGGACCCTATTTGGAAGGGCTTAGATTCTTTTTTAACTTCCGGATCCTGTTGCATGACAGGGGTTATCTCCAAAATATTTTTGAATAGAAGAAATCCATTTATTGGATTCGTTCTTACTAAATTCATCCCTGTCTTTAGATATGACATTCATTGCCTTGTGATGGTTTGGGCATTTTGATGGATATGGCATATTTTCCGGAGCAGATTGGTGAAACATGGGAAGATATGTGTAATCCATCTTTGATTTTTAGAATCTTTTTTAGAGATTACACACATATATATAGAAGTTTAAATGTTTCAACCGCCCAATAATTATTTCCTAACTGCCACTTTTTATGGAAAATAATAAACAGTTTTTTAGGGAAAATAATCAATAAATGGACAAATAACTGTCTTATTTCAATTTGATGAAACAAAATTCATAGTAAGGCAATTAAATCATAATAATAAAACAAATTATTAATGAAGTTACCATTTGGGGTAACTTAATTACATTCGTCCTATGACTTATCTTTATAAAGATAAAGTCATTAATTAATTGAAAATGCTTGGATCTAGAGACAATGTTTGGAAGTGGTTCCTACACACTACCCTTACCATAGCATTATATTCGTAGACTTCCAACTCGCGCCCTGCACTACTCCTGATAGTTGCAAAGTAGTAGTTCTCTTCAGGGGAGTTGTTGAACCTTGCCTTGAAGATATTCCTGTGGTAGCTATTGTCCCAGACGTATCTCCTGTCGATCATTGCAATGTACATCCAAGGAAGGAAATACTTTTGGGCTAATAGCTGCCACAATTTGTAGACACACTTGAAATGTACTAGCCTCCCTTGACTTTCGTCTTGACCTTCCTCTATCCTCACCACTTTGAGGGAGGACTGAGTGCAGGAGAGAACTAGGTTCTTGGCGTAGACCCAATTCATCCTTTGAGGCCTTGGGAAATTTAAGATAGTGGAAACCTCCTTGCCCCACTTCTTAGAAACTGTTAGCAGTTTGTCTTGTGATTTCCCGTCCAATTTGGGCCATATGTGGGTAGACAGGAGATCGATATTTGTACCGACCTTTGTAGCGCTTGATTCTACCAGCCCAGGATCTCTTGGCCCCATTATAGGTTCAGCGCCAAAGATGCGTGCCATTTTCTCTGCCCATCTGGCCCTCTCATTTGTGATGAAGGATTCTTTATCTTCTTCTATGTTGTCGAGGGCGAAGCGATGATTAAAACAATCATCATCAAACTCGGCTGCCAAGTTTGCATATGCTTCGTTGTTCATTTTAATTTTTTGAAATGAAAATGTGATGATGGGATGCTATGGCCAAGTCCCTTTAAATAACCAGTTCATTTGTTCAACGGTTACTTTCGTAATAACTTCTAGGATCAATGAGTAATTGAGTACTTTGAATCCTTTTTTCGAGAAGTTTATGGACTTTTTGCTGATTATTATTTATTTTAAGGTTATCAATTTGTTGATAAGTCTTAAAATCAATATACCATTTTTTAGGCATTTGGGCCTAAAATTACTTCCTTGGGTTCATTATTCATATTGTGAATAACAATCAAGCCCACAGTTTTTAATGGTATGGAAGTAAGGAAGAATGACATAAAGTGAAATAATATCTCTTAATAATAAAACATCTTTAAGAAGACATTTATTAATTGAATTAAATATAAGTACATAGTTAACTAGGGAAAATCTAAACCACGTACTATTGCTAGGATGACTATACATTTGCCATGCCACTTGATTTATCAAGTGCGGAGATGGGAAAAACTAATGGTGATTTGTGGCTCCTCATGTTCATCAACATCGGGGTCATCATCATTAGAGTAGTCCTCATCCAATAACATAGGGATGCCTCTTCTTGATAAGTGCTCTTGCCACAAGAGACATATACATTTGTATTGTATGAGTTTTTTGAAACTCATATTCTCGTCCACTTGGACTACCCTGTACTTTCTAGTGAAAACACCCAAGCTGCTCTCACAGACTATGGATCTGTGATACTTCAATACGAGTTCAGGAGGAAAATATTGCTTTGCAATGCACTCTCCCCATGCCTTGCAAACGCTTAGAAGTATCAATAGATCTCCTTTCTCCATTTTTGGCCATAGATTTAGTGCTAGGAAGTCCATATCACTTCCCATAATAGCAGCACTAGACCCTTGCTCCCTTAGATCTCCAGATTGGACCTTTGGGCCCTTTCCAAAGAGTCTTATAATTTTGGATTGCCATTTCGTCATCTCTTCCTCTTTAAACTCCTCCCAATCCTCTTGTGTGATGTCTTTATTGAATCGATGCCTCCAACACTCACCAGGAAATGGTAAAGGAGCATTTTGTTGGTTAGCCATGCTCATAGATTTTTTGGTTTTTGATTGTACAATAAAGATGTTAGGAGTGAGAAATCTCAAGGTTAAGATAGCATATTTATAATATGGTCACCATAACCGTCATCCCTATTTGTTAGGGGTTTATGAAGCGATTGATATTATCTTTTTAGATAATATGTCACGTTATTTTTATAACTGATTTTAATCACTTCAAGTTATGGCCCTAGTGGGTAAGAATGGGTTTGCCCATTAACCCCCTTAATGTGTCATATCATTACTAGGCATTGGCCATTTGTGGCGTGTGAAGTTAGATGGTAATTATTACTTTTTGAAGTAACTTTTTTCCATTTCATTAATACATTTTCAGAGTTAGCATCCCAAGACACACCTTATTTCTTTTCCATTTAATCTTAACCGTAGAACTTGCATTATTTGATTTGACAGTTATTTTTGAATAACATAATATAATTTACACAATTTCAGTTTGGACAAAATAAATAAATAATGCAGTCAAGGATAAAAATGGTAAAAACCCGAAAATATAGAAACAAAATTTCATTAATTTAAAAGGGAAAATTTACAACCTAGATTAAATTTTTTATCTTAGGATAAAAATTTACAATTTTTTGTTTAGAATTTTAGAATTCTAAACTCTAGGCCTAATTCTAATCCCTTGAAGACCGTGGCTTGTCGCCATCAGAGTCTTCAATGGAGGCGTTGTCATCGTCTCCATCATCATCATCATCGTCATCTCCAGGAGGATAGAAGAAGTGTTCCTCCCAGGCGAAGGGTTCCTCGAGGAGATCTTCCTCATCAACCCTTCTCCGCTTGGCGGCGGGCTCGTCGTCATCTTCATCCTCATCCTCATCCTCATCATCATCATCAGATTTATCTGATGATGGAGGGGTACCCTCCTCGTCTTCTTCCTCTTCTTCCTCCTCTTCTTCCTCTTCGTCTCTCTCCTCTAGTATCTCTGGAGGAGGGAAGAAGGGCTAGTCAACCTCTTGTGGGTTGACCTCTTGAATCCCGGTGATGCAGGATTCAGCAGAAGGTTGAGGGGCGTCCATTTTTGGAGATGAAAGTTTTGTGGAGAAAGAGGTTAAGGATATAGGTTTTTTGGAGGCTGTGTTTCAAGAGATGAGTAGTGTGAAGATTTTATTACACTTACCCTTTTTTATAAAGAGATTTACCGTCTCTTGAAAAACGGAAAGTTACGCCCTTTGGAAATGGGCTCTTGAGTAACTGACCCCTATAATGGGCTTTCAAGTCACGCGCCCTTTGGAAATGGGCTTTTAGATGACTTCAGGACCTTATGTTTTAATTTG
The DNA here is from genome assembly GCA_947648045.1 of Beta corolliflora. Taxonomy (NCBI): domain Eukaryota; kingdom Viridiplantae; phylum Streptophyta; class Magnoliopsida; order Caryophyllales; family Amaranthaceae; genus Beta; species Beta corolliflora. The sequence goes on from CANSZD010001586.1 coordinate 322,231, forward strand.
TTAAAACTAGGCTTTAACATGACCCAATTAAACATGACCCAAAATAAAATGTATCACGCATTCTGCACGTGTTTTCTTCTTTTATTGTTTCATTTTGGTTGTCTTCTCCATTAATACCCTTTTCAAGGATTTTAGGAAAATTGGAGATCTTTCAGACAAATTTAATCACTTCTTTAAGAATTCACAACCATCACCAAATTCCAATTCATCATGTCTGATGAAAGAGTTCGTGAAGATGAAATTCGTGAAGCGCTTGCTAAGAAATGTGATGCCATGCAATCTGAGGCAGCTCGTCAATTATGCAACGCCATTAGAGTGAACCTTGGGACTTATAAGTCTCAAGTGTTCTGGTATGTGAATAAAAGCTCTGACTCTAATACTCCTTCAGAGGAGAGGATTGCCACTATTGGTCCTTGTTTTCCTTTCAAGATTCAAAGACCAGAGCGCCAAATTATCTTAGAGCAACAGTGCTACCCATTCTTGGACCATATCATTTTAGAAGATAAAAAGTCCAGAACGCTTCCATTTGCCCCAAAATCACTTCAACATTTGCATTGGCCTTTGACCAACAAACCTTTTAAAGGTTGGATTTCAGGAGTGGATGCAAGAGCATGGTTTCTGCGAATGAAACCTTTTCATGACAAATGGTCCAAGAACAAAATATTGCCCTTCTTAAGACTAGCTTCATATGAAACCATCCCCTTTGATGGGGCTATGTCTACTGCCTTGTTGACTTGTTGGGACCCTGCCATCAACTGCTTCTTGTTCCGATGGGGACCAATGACTGTGACATTAGCTGATATTGCCTTCATTACTGGAACTTCTCCAACAGGTAAATATGGAATTGAACTTCCTATATTGCACCATATTAAAGAACACAATCAGCTATACAGTCAATGCTTATTAATCTTTCGCTAGGTTGTTAGTCCTTCTGCTAATGCTAGCAAGTGTGGCTTTCAGAAATTCGTTGATTTCTTCATCAATAAGTATACTAGTGAGGAAGTTACTTCTCAAGAGGAAGTACTCTTTTTTACTTTTGCTTTCTCCAAATTAATGATGTCTAGAGCTGGAGGAGTAGTAATATTATGGCTATCTCTAACTGTTAACATCTCCTCTACTTCTGAAGAAATAGCTTTGGCTCCTGTTCTATTGGGACAACTCTATAGATGTCTTTTTAGGAGTAGAGAATCCTTCAAAGGTTTTGGAATTCATACATCTGAGTCTCCAATATTCTCTACTGACAAGGGATTTGGACCCCTATGGCTCTTGACTTGCTGGGGCCATATGTATCTACCTTGTCTGATGGTTCTCAATCCCTCTTCTGCTTTTAAAGCATCTAAGGGTTCAGAGGAAGAAGGTCTTTCTTTTGATCCTCTTTTATTCCTTTCTAGTCTTAATGATTGTAGCTGTTATGGTGAAGTCAGCTTCAATTTTGTATCTCCAGACGAGGCTTGGCATCCAAGTTTGATTATTTTGTACTTCTTGGCTTCTAAGTCCAATCCTAGTGTCTGGAATATTTTCCCGGGTAAGATAGTTGTTTCTGTTGAAAATAAAACTTAGTGCCATCAAACAGTGCCTGCTTGGCTACAATCCCTGAACATCCACTTTAGTTCCTTAGGGAGTGGAAATTTTTGGAGCAATGTTCTTAGGTCTAGGGATTTAGTAGCTGCTGAGCCTGAATACTTTGGCTTTGAAGCCTACAATCCACAGCTAGTAGCTAGACAGTTTGGATTGGTCCAACCGCTAGCTATACCTTACTTTCTGACCCGCAATGATCCTTGGACTTCAAGGGGTCGTTTTGAAGAAGGTAGAGCTCTCCAGAGTAGAACTCTCAGCCTTACTTCGATGTCCATCTCTCCTTGGAAATGGATCACTAAAGCTGTTCAAGGCTTCCATCTGTGGTGGGATCATATATTCCCAAACAACTCAACATGTTCTGATGCTTTGGCGAACTTTGAGGATCAACTCTTCTTAGGCTATAAGTAATTTCCATCCTTAGTTATTTTATAACTTTTAGTGGGAATGAATATTACTAAATCTTCTTTATGTTTTCCTTTTGACTTTTTAGCAAAAGCTGGCAAGAAGAAGCTAAGAGTGCCTGATGGTATGACAGTAGATTCTAGATTTGACCAGCTCTATTGGAATACCATAGACAAAAGGGTTCCACCTCATACCTCTTCGGAGGATGAAGATGGTACTGCTTATGATCAAGGGGCTTCCTATGGAGAGGTCCCGACTGTGGAAGACATCTAAACCATGGGGCCACTGGAGCAGATTGACCCTTTCAAAAGAGCTGCAAGAAAAAGAGATTACAATTGTCTCTCTGCTTCCAAGGACACTGAACCCAAGGGCTTAGTGGAGCAACCTGAGCCTCCTAAGAAGGCTACAAAGAAGAGAGATTATGGCTGTCTCTCTGCCTCCAAACCTTTAAGGCATTCCAGCAGGAAACGTCCTAAGCTGGAGGTTTCTTCAGAGATACCACTGTATATCATCTCCTCTGATGAAGATGATGACAAGACCATATCTCAAATTTTCAAAAGGAAACTCCCAGGAGTCAAAGCAAGTATGAATTTCACCTTTACTATCCTTATGAGAAGTTTCACTTTTTGAAATACTGATTAATTTATTCTAGGTTCCTCTGGTGCTGATGACATTGAGCCTAAGACTGTCAGTGATCTTTCTTCAAAGAAGTTATCACCCCTTGGCTCTGCTAGTCATCCTTCAGGAGATGCTCCCAAAATAGCTGATCCAGAGTTAAGTTCAAAGGGTGGTCCTATTGATGAACCTGTCATCAATCCTCCCTCTTCAAGTGGTGCTGCCCCCCAGTTGGAGCATATGACTACCCCCTCTTCGGAAGGATGTGCTGCCCCCCAGTTGGAAGAGACTGAGTATCTTCATGTGGAATCTCCTGATGAGGACTTGTTTCATCAATCTGATGAAAATCCCTTGGAATCATGTCCTTTTGATATTGAAGTTCCAAGCTCTCATGCTGCTACCACTATTATTATAGCAATTCCATCTATTGCTGGGAATGAAGTTCCGAAAGATGTCATCCCTTTAGAGGTCACACCTTTACGGAGCAGTACTGAACTTGTGATTACCTCTGTTTGCAAAGGTTCTTCATCAACTTCAGCGTCTACTTCAGGGACTGGTCTGCCTTTCTTTCCTCATGAATTCATTTTAGACTTCCTCTATATGAGTCCATGTCCTCATGATACCAGACTTCAGTCTCTTGCTAACTTGGCTTCTCTTCTTTGTAATGCAGAAGGAAGCACTCAAGAAGCAAGTGTGATGAAAGAGTCTGATGGAGGGAAAGAGGTTAATCAGCAGACAACTATCATTGTGAGGGATCAACCTACCTCTGCTAACAGTGATCATTCCAGTGATGGATCATCTGAGCACATAAAACAAGAAGACAAAGTCTGGGATCTCTGCTTGACCTTAACAACCAACCCTTATGATCAGACTTCTGCTCAGGCTCTTAAACAGATTTTGGAATCCATGATTTCTCAAGGTTTTGAGTACTGGATACCGTATCTTGATTATGTTAAAGAGACTATCCTTCTTTAGCAATGTAATGCCGAATCAAGAGTCCAATCTCCAAAGTTCTCAGCTCAGAAACTTCAGGTTGAGGAGACTTCTTTGGAAGCTCAAGCTAAATCCTTCAAAAACTTCAGTAAACAGATCCAAGGCTCTTTGAGTTCTTTTGATTAGAAGCTGAAGCTTCTTTCTGAGGAGAGGCAATCTTTACAAAATTTCCTGGCTGAGATTAATAAAGAGGAGATCAATATCATAAATGAGAAGTCTTCACTCCAAAACTCTATTGAGACTGAAGAGAAGAAGCTGCACCCAGGGCGAACAAATCTTGCTCATTTGAGGCAAGAGATGTTCAAAGATATGGCTGTACATGAAAGCTTAATCCTTCAGAAGAAAAAGCTTTGTAATGCTTGGTCAGCCATTAAACATCTTAGTTTAGCTATTAGACAATGTTGGAATGTCTAAAATGTAACATTATTATTAATGTTGTAATTTTAATGATCCCTTGCTGTTTGAAACAATTCTGCATGTTTTTGTTGAAACACAGGATCATGTTGTTCCCATATAGACGGATGATATTTCTCTAGAAATTTGCCATTCAGGGCTCTTTCTTTTATGTTGCCATCTATATCCTTTAATATGTATGCATTTCCAGACATTTTCTTATGAATGATAAAGGGACCTTGCCACTTAGGTGACCATTTTCCTAATTGTGGATCTTTGTAAGCTGATTCTGACAGAAACATTTTCCAAACCTTATCATTCTCCTGTAACTCTTTAGGCATTACCTTTTTGTTGTAGGTCCTAGCAACCTTTTCTTTTTGGATTCTCATTTTGGCTAGAGCTTCTTCCTTAGCTTCTAGAGCATCCATAATTTCAATATTCATCGCCAGTGAATAATCATCTCCTAATAATCCCATTTGTTGGGCTACCCTTGATGATCTCACATTCACTTCAGCTGGGATCACTGGAGTATGTCCATAAACTAAGTTAAAAGGAGTAACTCCTGTTGCTTCCCTTTTAGAGGTCCTATAGGCCCATAGGGCATATAGCAACAACTCGTCCCATTTTCTTGGGTTATTGTTAATGAGTTTTGAGATCCCTTTTACTATGATCTTATTGGTAGCTTCAGCTTGACCATTTGCTTGAGCATAGTAAGGCGTTGAATGCAATTTAGTAATCACAAACTGGTTAAGATAATCCAGTAAGTCAGGATTTCTAAAGACTGTGGCTTGATCAAAGGTTATAGTTTCTGGAATTCCAAATCTTGTAAATATTTTCTCTTCCAAGAAATTTATGACAACCTGGGTATTGATCTTGTTGAAAGCCTGAGCCTCCACTAGTGGAAAAAAACGTAAGGGCTGCGGTGCAAGGGCTGCGTTTTTTTAAAAACACAGCCCTTAATAGTGAAGGGCTGCGGTTAGCCCATAAACCGCATCCCTTTTAGTGAAGGGCTGCGGTTTTTGGGTTAACCGCAGCCCTTAAGCTGCCCAACAATGAAATAAACCTCTCCCTTCCATTCCCATTTTAAGGCGAGCAACCCTAATTACTGAACACCCATTTCTCTCTCCTGCCTCCCTTCAATTGCAAACCAGGCAGAGGATCATCTCTCTCCTCTCATCTTCTTCGCCGGCGAGGGTTAGCAACGAGGCGTTCTTCTTCACGACGAATTCTCTCTCCTCTCCTCTTCTTCGCGACGAATTATCATTCGATGTTGCTCTGTCCTTGAGATAGACGACTTTCTCTCTCCTGCAGCAACTCTCAAGTCGTGCTTCGTAAGTTTCTGGGTGTTTGACAATTTCACACATCGATCGATTTTTATCGACAAAACCTATTAATCGACAAAGACTTCAGCTTCTGGGTGTTTCTGCAATGCTTATTGCATCGTAAGTTTCTCTGATTTTTGGGTATTTTTGTTTAATTTTAAATGTAATTTTTTTTTTAATTTATTGAAGTCCTTTGTTCTTGATTGTAGAAAGTATGAAGAAATAGATCCAAAACCTGTGGAAAATTTTTGTGATATGACAGAAAATACCTACACTAAACATGAGGTTAGTGATAATTTTTTTTTCTTGTTTCAAGTTATCTCAAATATCAAATTTACTGAATCTGAATCTGGGTTTATATTGGTATTGAGAGTTTATTTCCGCCCCAAGGTTGACGAGATTTCGCTCCTCACCATCAACACTTCATCCTTTTCGGCGGTACTCTTACTTACGCTAATTTTTTCTTTGAATTTAGGATTTTCATTTCCATTTTTGTTATTGCATCCGTTGAATTCGTGTTCATTGTGATTAGTTTGTTGAATTAGTTTGGTCTATGGACTTGAATGATTTCTGAGTTTTTGATAAGATTGGACAATTCTTTTAGTGTTGATTGGACTCCATTTTTTTGGGAGAGGTGGGAAGTTTTCGGCTTCACTTAAGGTATCTAGCTGATATTGGTAGGGGACTTTCGCCTGATATTCGAGACGAGACGATTCGATTTTGGTACTTGATTTTTTGATACTCTTGCATTCATTGCGAGGCCTTGTTATGAGTATGAGAGGAAAGACGGAAACCAAGTCTTGCCCCCGGCAAGACACGATACAAGAGACACAAAGGTTCGCTTGCTTTATATCTTTCCGTAATCATTGTTTCCCTTTTATCATTGCTCATGGAACTCTAATGATAGTAATGTTATGTGTCTATTATCATATAAGTGATTTAACTATGGCATACTGTTTGGCAAAACTAGTCGAAAATTTACGTGAAAAATTTGATAAGCGCCTAGATGAAAAGTTCATAAATCTTAGTTAGATTGCTACCATGTGTGTGCCATTTACGTGATGAGTTTATCTTTTTCTTCACCACAGGAAGGCTCACTGCAATATTATAGGCTGATTCTGGCTAGGAAAACAGTACATAGCCCTTTTTATGTGGTCGTTACTCGTTAGGTTATTGCACTACAAGTATCTGGTAACACGAGCGCAAACTAGCTGCAAATTTTACTTTCACATTAAGTGACAGTAAATTATTGTATTACCTAGCTGTATATAATAATATAAGTTGGAAGGATTAGCATTAGCTTATCATTTAAATTGCATTTCAGCTTTTTCAATATCTTGCCAGATTAACACCTCTAAAATAACAAATAGGTAAAAGTGTCCATGAGCTTATCATTGAAACTACTTGAAGTTGCTGATTGTCTGATTATAACGAATTGCATAATCAATACTTCTGAAACGCAAATGTATCTTTATCATTTGTATTGTGAAAGAATCATTAGGATGCATGTCTTTTTTTTATAATAATCTTTACGATTATGCGTAGTACATAAGAAATGCTTTGTTGTTGTTGTTGTTGTTGTTGTTGTTGTTGTTGTTGTTGTTGTTGTTATTATTGTTGATGATGATGATGAAGAGGATGATGTTGATGATTTCGAGAATGAATTCAATTATACCAGGGGAACTAGCAAGGCTAGACATCAATGGCAGGGAGAGGATGTAGACCTCTCGTCATCGTCTATGCATGAATCTTAGTACCTACTGTTGTTCTGGTGACACAAGTATGGTTCATACGTCATACTATATATTGAATCATGTATATGCATAAGTAAAATTTTAATCCAAAAATAGTAATTGATTCGAATAAGCTTAGTATAAATGATGTTTTCGAGTATGCCATGAGTTGTTCATTTATGTGTTGGATGCCACTAGAGATGCTTGTTGTGTTAGTTTGCTGTTGTTGTGTTAAATTTTTACATTTGGCCTACAACTCCGGATTTTCATTAGTTTAGAGTGATATTACTTTGTGAATAAATGTAATACCCAAAGTATATGTCAGTTTAGTGTTTTTTATTCCTTCTTTATCTTAATCATATAAACTTTCCAAGATTGCTATGGTGCTATCTGCTCTTGCTACCCGCTTCGCCTATATCTGTTTAAATGAATTTGTGCTTTCATGAACGTTATTATTTCTTCGCTTAGTGGACTGATTTATTTAAGTTCTAGTAAAGTCACTTTGTTTAATTTATACCTTCAACTTCTTTGGCTAAATCTTTTGTGAAATAAAATGTTAGTTTAACATGGTTATTCAATTAGTAGCTTCTAGTTTTATGTATATCTTTATTCTTTAGGTTGATAATGGATATATCTTTCTTACATGGAAAGTTCACTTGTTAATAGCATGATACATGGTTATAATGCTTTTCAGGTGCGCTGCGATGCGAGTATAGCATGGCTAATATTATTACTGGAGATGGTGTGAAGAAACCAAAGGGAGACAGGTTAGAATTCTTTTTCCGATTATGTTTTAGAAATTAGAACCCTTTTATCCGAAGTTGATTGTTCGAGGATGAACCTTATTTATCCCCCTTTCCCCTTAGTTGAAGATGATTGTTCGAGGAATTAGTATGGGCATTGTAGCCCCTTTGGGATCATGGTGCTGGTTTTATTGAATTGTTTTGGCCTTGATTGTTTGCTTCATGCATAAAGTTGGTGAATATTAGTTAGTTATTGATTTTTGTGGGATTTCTTGGCCTAATATGCATCTAAGTGGTTATTTTGGGACTTTAATTGCTTGATCCATGGATAATGAAGTGGTTATAGCTTGATATTTGTGTGATTTATTGGCCTAATAAGCAATTAAGTGGATGTTTTCATGAGTTTTTTATCCATTGATTCATGCAAAAACATGGTGGTATAATGTAATTTTTTGCATTTAGTGTCATCAAATATAATTTGACAAACTATTATAATCATCTAAGTTTGTTGATTCATTTTTAACTACATTTGGGATAAGAAGAGAACATTTCACGCATTTAGGGTCATGTAATATAATTTGGTTATACATTTGATAATAATAGTTAATTTACAAACTATTAGAGTCATTTAACTTTATTTTTTTTTATTTATGATTAGGTTTACTTGCTTTGGATGTATATTAGGATCATATAATGTATGTATGGTAGTTGAACTTAGATGTAATCATTTTATACTAAAAAATCAATATAAGAATCACTAAAAGAAAATCTTGACTAGTAATAATTTGGTGGTTGTTGCTGTCAATGGTGAGAATCATGTTATAGCCTTAAAGGTCCTAATAGCTACTTTAAAGGTAGGGATTTGACTCTACTTATTTTATGCACAGATTTGTTTATAAAGACATTAATTGGAACTTTTGTTGGACTTGTAAATTAGCATATTGATGTTCTGAGCATCAAATTATATTTTGCATTCATAATGTTTTGAAAAGATTAAGTCACACTAGAGATATCGAAATAGTTTACATTTGCTTTCTTTTTCCCAAGTGATTTACTAATATGTACCACCCTGCATTCTTCCCATTCATGTTGTCTCTTTTTTGAACATTTTACAGGACAAAAAGCTGCCATTTTTTGTTGTTTGTTGTTTGGTGAATTATGCAATTATGAATTTCGCCAAATTAATTTCCCTACTTCCCTACATTTGCTTTCAGCTTTTTCTTTTTTTTTTTGCTATGTTTATGTGGTGTGGAATTCTTATTAAAAGCAACATAAGTTTGCTTTACTATTAATCTTCAATATCATTCCATTAATATGTGATTATTTATAGTTTTTCATGAATAAAACTAACAGGTGAATATGTGATTCAAACTTCTTTTAACTAAGATTGAAGTTGGTTGAAGAATCAAAGTAGGGAGAGAATAGAGAGTTTTTGGTGGAGGAGAAAGAGGATAATCTAAGGATGCCGGTTCCTCTTGCTCCATATCCTACACCTCCAAGCACCTTTCACTCCATCGGGCCCCCTGACCCCACCCCACCCCAAAGACCCCATGCCCCCGCTACACCCCTAGCACGGCCCAGACCCCCGCGCTCCCTCCCCCCCCCTTGCAGGGCCCCCACCCCCCCCGCCAAACCCCTCCCGTTGCCCCCCCGCTACACCCCACCCGCTGACCCCCCTGCTACACCCCCCCGCAACCCCCCTTGACCATTTGTTTAGCCATTTGTTGTTGTATTGTAAGCTGCCATGTACTTACAACATCAACTAATTGAAAGTTGTTCTTGTGGAGTGGGTATGTCCAACTTCTGCTTTGTAGTACTTGCATAGATATAGTTTCACCTCCAAATTATAGCGATTTTGGTTTTATTTGCCAGGTTCTATCATCTCTAGAAAAGTTGCTTTTGAGGGATTCGGATCGATCTTGGTGGAGTTGTTATAATGTCTTCATGGTTTGTTCTTTGGTTGGTTATTTTTTGATGGTTGTGATCCTCGCTCATATATTGCAATTCGAACATTCGGGGGCAGCTTCGAACTAATGTAATTTAGTTATTATTTTCTCTATATTTGTGTAAAAAACATAATTTGTAATGAAAAATGATACTTATATATATATATAACTGTTTGGGAACATTCAGGACAAAAAATTGCAAAAAAAAAAAAAAAAATTTTTTTATTTTTTTTGGGTCACAAGGGCTGCGGTCGGAGCAATAACCGCAGCCCTTGGTGGGTTAAGGGCTGCGGTTATGGGCCAAAACCGCAGCCCTTAACTCACCAAGGACTGCGGTTTTGGCCCTTAACCGCAGCCCTTAACCCACCAAGGGCTGCGGTTATTGCCCCGACCGCAGCCCTTAACGCTCTAAGGGCTGCGGTTAAAAACCGCAGCCCTTCCTAAATGCCAAGGGCTGCTAGTCTAATGGCTGCGGTCAAAAAACGCAGCCCTTGGGCCCCTTTTGACCGCAGCCCTTGGGTTTTTTTCCTCTAGTGCTCCACCGATTTGGTGAAGTAATCAGTCACCACTAGGATGTATGAATGCTTCTTAGAGGATGCAGGATTGATTTCTCCTATGGCATCCACTGCCCATCCTCTGAAGGGCCAAGGTTTAAGAATGTACTTAAGTTCTGAAGTTGGTGCCCTGCTGATAGGTCCAAACTTTTGACATCTTTTGCAACATTTAGCATAATCTATACAATCCTTTCTCATAGTGGGCCAATAGAAACCATGTTCGTGTTTAGGCCATTTTGATGAGCACCACATAATCCTTGGTGAATATCTGCCATGAGAGTTAAGAGCTTCTCCAGCATCCACACATCTTAAAAGTAATCCTTCTGGATCCTTTCTGTGTAGTTCACCAAACTACATATAGAACTTGGTGGCTGCCATTTTGACTCTATTTGGCACCTTTGTTCCAGTTGGGTTATGGAGATATTGAATAATTTCTTCTCTCCAGTCCTTCTCATCTCTTAATATTGAAATTCTATAGACTTCTAATACGTTCTCTGATCTTTCTTGACCAGTTTCACTGAGAGGCTCTAGGATCTTCTCTTGGAGAATGATATCTTCATTTTGTGAAGGTATCTCTTCTCTAGCAGAGGCTATTTGGGACAACTGATCTGCTACTTTGTTCTCTTCTCTAGGAATGTGTATGAAAGTGATTTTCTTAAATTATTTAGACAATTTTTGTGCTTTCTTACCACACTCTTGTGATACTAGTGATATACTCTTGAATTCCTCATTTATTTGATAAATGACCAATTGAGAATCCCCATATATCTTTGCTTTCTTAGCTCCCAATTCTAGCAGAATCTCCAATCCAATTAATAAAGCTTCATATTCGGCTCTATTGTTGGTACATGGACCCTTTAGGGTTAATGCTAGCTTAGTTGAGATCCCACCAGGAGATAAAATATATATTCCAGCTCCTGTTGTTTCTCTCGTGTTGGACCCATCAAATAATAAGACCCATGGAAAGATGTCTTCATCAATGATTCCTGAGTCACAACAAGGATGAGTTGCTAAGAAATCAGCTAAGCTAAGGCTTGACCTTTGACTGCCTTTTGTGGCACATATATGAGGTCAAACTGCAGTAAATGTAAACTCCATTTGCTTAACCTTCCTTTTATGAAAGGTTGGGATATCATATGTTTTATGACATCTGTTGGAGATACCACTTCTACTGTGAAGGTCATTAAATAATGTATGAGTTTAACTGATGCATCATATAAACACAAACACTATTTTTCTGCCATGGTATACTTTTTCTCTATATCATGTAGGATTCTACTTAGGTAGAATATGGCCTGCTCATGCCCCTTTTCATTTTCTTGAGTAAGGAGACTCCCAATGGAATCTTCACAAGCAGACAGATACAGCCTTAGTGGTTTTCCATTCTGTCTTGGAGGAATCAGCACAGGCGGATTTGCCAAATCCTGCTTGATCTGGTCAAAGGCCTTTTGATGTTCTTCTTCCCATCTGAATTCTGATTCATGTTTCAATCTTAATAGTGGTGAAAACTTTTTAGTTTTTCCAGCTAGATTAGCCATAAATCTTCTGACATAATTGACTTGTCTAAGGAATCTTTGCAATTCCTTCTTATTAGAAGGTGGCTTGGCTGCCAACACTGCTTTTGCCTTATTTTGGTCAATTTCCATTCCATTTTTGTGAATGAGGAATCCTAAAAAGTTACTAGCTTTAACTCCAAATGCACATTTGAGTGGATTCATTTTTAGGTGATATTCTCTCATCCTGGTGAATGACTTAATCAAATGCTCTTTATGTCTTAAAAAATCATTTGACTTTACTAGTATGTCATCCACATAGATTTCCATGATCTTACCAATCATATCCTTAAAGATTGCGTTCATTGCTCGTTGGTATGTGGCTACAACATTTTTCAATCCAAATGGCATGGCCACGTATTCAAACAAGCCTAATGATTTTGGACATCTGAAGGCTGTTTTGTTATAGTCTTCATGTGCAATCCTTAACTGGTGATATCTTGCATACCCATCCATAGAAGATATGTATTCATATCTTGATGCTGCATCTATTAGGAGATCAGCCACTGGCATGGGGTATTGATCTTTAGGCGTAGCTTTATTCAAATCCCTAAAGTCAATGCAGATTCGTATCTTGCCATTTTTTCTTAACTACTGGAACTATATTAGATCCAGTCTGCATATTGGCAAGGCCTTATGAACTCTGCCTTAAGGAGTTTGTTTATTTCCTCTTGTATAGGCTCTGTCAGTTCAGGCGCTAGTCTTCTAGAACTTTGGGCCACAAGCTTAAATCCTTCCTTGATAGGTAGTTTATGCTCTACTATTTTCCTATCAATGCCAGGCATTTCATGATGTTCCCATGCAAAACAGTCTTTAAATTCTTTTAGAATTTTTATGATTTCCTGTTTTTCTTGGTTAGTGAGGAGCTTACTTATGTAAGTAACACGTGGATTTTCATTATCCCCTAAATTTATTTCCTCTAGTGGATCATGAACCTCTTGTTTAACATCCTCACTTTTAGCCCATACTTTATCATCCTCCTCATCGAAGGATTCAATTTCATATAAAGTTGAGCAACATGCATTAGAGTTTATAAGAAAATCCTCTTGGTATTTTGTAAAAACTAAATCTTTCATTACTTGATCAACGATAGGGGTAAACCCATTACATCATTCTTCTTGGTTTATAAACATAATAAACTTTTATAAGAAAAATACATCATAGCTCTACAAGCTAATGAGAGCTAAGGGTTGATCATAGTCTGGCGCCTGTTGAATATATTCATATTTTGATTGAATGTCTTCAACTTCTGGGACGTCATTGACTTCTTCAATGAGAATTGCACCTGAGTCTTCTACCCCTTAGTGAGTTTGTGACTCAAGTTGTAGAGCAACCTCAATTTTGATGGTAGGAACTGACTTTAGAGAGTCCCTAATGAAAACAGAATCAGGAGATGTAATTAGACAAACTTCCTCATCTGCTTGAACCATCTCATAAGTGTCACCATTCCACAAGATCAAAACTTGATGGAGTGATGATGGCATAGCATAATTATGATGTAACCAATCTCTTCCTAGTATGGCATTATAACGAGTACCACTTTCGACTATGAAGAAACCAGTATAAGTTGTTTTAGTCCCTACTCTTATCTTTAAAATAGCCATTCCTTCCACTTTTTCTGATAAACCAGAAAAACCAGTTATGTTGATTTGTATGTTATGCAAATCCTTTCTAGTCTTTCCTAGTTTTCTGAACATAGAGAGTGGCATAATATTAACAGTAGCTCCAGTGTCTACCAATACTTTTCCTAAACGAATTCCCTCAAAATCAACGTTTAGAAATAAGGCTTTAGTGTGCTTATTATCAACATCAACTGACCTAAAGATTTTATCTATGATTAATTTCTCTAGGTTAGCTTTTAGAGATGTCTTGTTAGGCACTTTTTTATGAGGTGCATTTAAATAAGATGACAAGCTTTGAGAAGAAGTAATTTTAAATTTACCTGCCCTCTCTTCCTTGTCAACTTCATCTACCCATGATGTGGTATTGGTCTGGAATTCTGATTGGCCATCTGACTTTTTAAACTCTGTTGGTAGCATGACCACATTACACTGCACGTTTTGGCTTTCTCCCATCTCTGTTTGAGGCTCGCTCATCAGTGGGTCTCCATCCAGAATTAAGTCACTGTCTGAAACCAATAAGTCCAAATCCTCAAATTCAAACTCTGAATCATAATCCTCATTAAAGCCATTTCCTGGTTTCTCTTTCATAAGAGAGTCACCTCCTTGAGGTTGCTGGCCACCATTCTTTATAGATGGTATATCATATCGTTCCTCTTCCAGAGGTAACAACTTAGTGATACCAGCTTATAGTGCCTCTTCATCAATTCTTATGTTTGTTATAAGGGACTCCTGCACATTTTGAGTGTTGATCTGAGCCCTTGCTGCAGCAGCTTTTGCGCTTAACTCCTTCATCTTTATTGTCCTTCTTTTAGGAAAGTTGTGGACATCATGTAGTGGCCAAGGCCTAACTACTGGCTTGATTTTTGACTTCCCTTGGCCCCCATGGGAATTTACCCTTCTTTTAAGAATCTTGGGCATAGGGGTTTGACTAGGCTCCCTTTCTTTCCCTTTTAAGGAAGGGCCTGAACTGGGGCTGTCATGCTTCCTTGGTCCTTGACTACTGGACCTTTTCTGGAATGGACGTTGGTAAGCAGGCAAGTAGGCAGGATCATTTGGGATGATATGGGTTCTAACCATTTCAAAGGTCAACCTCTCTGCACATAGTGAGCACATTCCATTTCTCAGAGCTTTCAACCCTTCTATCGCCCTAGTCTGCAATGGGAATTTCTGAGCAGCCTCCTTATAGGTTTTGGCTCTTTCCTCATGCATCACCAGGTTTGGCGTTGGGTTGGATTTATCAGGCGCCTTAGCTTTGGCTAAGTTAGCCTTGTATGATTCTAGCTCCATGGCATGGTGTTTCATTTCTGAGACAACTAGTCTTTTGAGATTTAATTGCCTAGTTAGGAACCCTCTGAAAACTTGGCATTGGTCTGTTGTATGTGACCCATTTATATGCCATCTGCACATATCTTCCAATCCCTCTTCATTAGCTATCTTTGGCATAACCAAGATTCCTTCATCAAGCAATCTGTTGAAGAGTTGGTTACCTATTTCGGTAGCTTGAGATGCCTCCAAGGTAACAGTAAAAACATTATTAGTCTCTACCATACCACAGAATAGTTCAAATGGTTCGTCCATTCTAACTACATTAACATCTTCATCATCAGGAAACATGATATTTTTCTTATCAATTTCATCATGGATTTTGTTTCTAAAGACAATACATTCAGAAGTGTCATGGGTTACTGCATCATGCCATTTACAGTATTTTTTACCCTTAACCTCCTCATCAGTTCTTATTTTATGTCTCCCTACCAATTTTATCTATTTGTTAGATAATAACCAGTCAAAGATAGAGTTAGATTTCTTGGCATCAAAAGTATATGTCCTCTTCTGTCCAGATTTCATATCCTTTGGCGCTAGAAACTCTTTCTTTTCTAAAGGAGAACATTTATAAGGTACTCCTTGAATGATTTCTGCCACGTCCACTTCTGGTGCAGTCTCAAAGTGGAAGGGCTCTTCATTCTGAGCAAAGAAACTCTGGTGTCTTGCTGCACTTTCAGCTTGTAGGTTTCTTTCATACCTTACAGCCAATTCTGCTAATTCAACAAAATTGCCAAAGACATGACCATCAAACCTTTTTCGAAACGGAATTAACATTTCCTCTTGAGCCATTTGTACAAATTCTCTTTCAGGAATGCTAACATGACACCTGATCTTGGCCATTTTGAATCTAGATAGGTAGTCTTCTACAAACTCTCCTAACTTCTGTTGGATTCTGGCCAGATCACTTAGAGTCACTCCTGGTTCAGTGCGTGCAAAATGATTTGTAAATTGCACTTGCATGTCTTGCCAGGAGTAAATGGAGTTTGGTGGTAAATTAGTGTACCACCAAAAAGCAGTCTCAGTAAAAGACATGGAAAACATTCTAAGTTTTAAGAAGTCATTATTAGCTGCTTCCCTACACTGACAATTAAACCTTACTAAATGTTCTTCAGCGGAAACTCTATCATTTCCAGAGAACAAGGTAAAGTCAGGTATCTTAAACGTTCTAGGAAACGGGTTTGCTCTATCAATCCACTCATGGTAAGGTATTTCTCCTAAAGGTATCGCCCACTAATCTTTGGACTAGTGCCTCAACCTGCGTTGCCAAAGGATCCTGCCTTCCCGGGTATCCCATGTTCCCAAATCTGATGTTTCCCGCATGATCATACGCAGGGTTAGGATTAGGATTGAAAGGTTGATTTTTATAACCTCCCATAGGGATCTCCTGGTTGTGCATGAAGGTAGGATTGGCCGCTCCTTGCGCCATGTGTGGTGGAAATGTATGTCCATTTGTAGGCATCCCCTGATGGTAAGCACCATTTGCTTGGGCAAAGGGAACTTGGGGTTGACCAAATCCTGGAATATTTCCATAGTGAGGCGTACCAACCATATTTGGTTGGTTAGGAGGAATATAAACATAAGGTGTAGAAGGAATACCAGCCATAGTTGGTTGGTTATAAGGCGTATATGCGTATGGTGTACTATTATTTTTTTGCAACAAAAGTACCCTGCCTCTAGGGCTGAGCAACATACCGGTCCAGACCGGAATTTGGACCGGTCTGTACCGGAATCTGGACCGACGATTCCGGTCCGGTCCTCGGTCCAAAGAAAATGTTGATTCCGGGTTTCCGGTCCGGTCCGGGCAAAAACCGGAATCCACCGGTCCGGACCGGAAACCCGGTTTTAATTAAAAAAAAAATTGACTTAAATGAGAAAAGTAAAAAAGAGGGGCTGCTGGCAGTTTTGTTTGAAACCCTAGATCTAAAACACTCACACGGTTAATCGGAAATCCCAAAACCCCCAGCTTTCATTTCTCTCTCTCGGGTTTCATTTTCCCCAAACCCTTATTTTCTCTTTCCTCTCGTTCGGTGACTCCTCTCTCTTCCTCTTGCCTTTCTTCGTTGCATTCCGCCACCGGCCTTGCCTTCGCCGGGCGTTTCCCCGGCTCGCGGAGCTTTCATTTCTTGCTTCGGTCTTGCGGCCGCCGCCCCCGGTTGTAGGCTCTTGTTGTTGTTTTGTTCTTTGTCGTTGGTGCAGCAGTGAGCCACCAAAGTGGCAAAGTTTGCCTCTTTGTTCTATTTTTCTCTTTCCTCTGGTTCGCGGTTGTGTTGTTGGGGTTTGCTGCTTCTTCGTGAAACTCAGATGCACGTGGTGGCGCTGCGCGAAATCATGTGGTGCCACACTTGCCATCCATCTTCGTGAAACACAATTTCCTTTTCGTTTTAGTTGCTGTAGAAGATGAGTTCTATTTTTGTGTAATTTTTTTTTTCGTTTTCTGCTCAATTTTGTTTATCATCTTTTAATTGTTGTTGTGTTTTTTTTTTCTCTTTTTGTTTTAATTTCATAATTTCATAACCATGGCAGAAACCAGAAAATACAGTGAAATCGTTTTTTTTTTCAAAATTTGAAAAAAAATTAAAAAACAGGTCCAACAGGTCCAAAACCGGACCGGAATCGAAACAGGTCCGGTCCAGGTCCAAAAAACTGCTCAATTTCGGTCCACCGGTCCAGTCGGTTCCGGTCCGGTCCGGTCCGGTTCTGGACCGGTGCTCAGCCCTACCTGCCTCTGTCCTCCTTGTGATGATCCAGATTGGTGTGTGTTGTCACCAACTTGTCCACCACCCATGGAAAGCGAAGGTTGGTGATGTCGTGACGCCTGGTGCCAGCCTGGCTCCACGCCCGCTGCCATTCCATCACTTCTCCTAAAATTTCCATGATTACCCTCTCCATGGCTCATGGGGATTGCCCTTGTGTGATGCGCATGGGAGGAATTTTGTGGATCGCCTGAGATAAGTGTATCTCTAGTTTCAGGATGGGAGAAATGAACCCTTGGAGGATAACCTAGTGGAGGAACATCTGGCTCTGCACCAGAATTTTCCCTTGCTCTATTCAACGGGGCCTCTTCTAAGGCCTTAACTAGTTTCTCATTTAACTGATAGTGTTTTTCGACTAGTGGTTCTAGACGAGTAACTACTTCAGTGGCAAGAGATTTTGACATTGCCGTGAAAGTTGCACTCATAGTATCGTTGATATCTACAAGTATCCTATCAATCTGCCTAGAGTTAATTTCTCTATTCTCTTCACTTATCCTTTGGAGGATATCTGTGAAGACTCTGGCAAACTCATGGGCTAGAGTCCTGTAGTCGGAATCAAATTGTTGTCTCTGACTCTCTCTGGCGTCTAACAGTAAACTCTTTACTATCTCTGTGAACTTTCCATACATTTGGTGTATGAGTCCACGAACAGTACTACCTGGAGATGAGCCTTCCCTTTGCGGGGTCTCTCCATCTGACTCTTCACGACTATGGTGAATTAGTTCGTCATTGTTACCATGCGCCCTAGTTTCTAGAGGAATTGAGGAACTCATCTCCATGTTTTGGAAACTTGATTCCTCCTTAGCAACTTCCTTATTCTTTTTAGAACGTGTGTCCAGCATTTTAGTAAAAATAACCGCTTTTTTACAGTTAGTTTTTCGAAAGTACGAAGAAGAAAGTTCACAATTTGATTATGAATCTTCTCCTCCCACTGTGGTCGCCAAAAAACTTGCTGGTGCAAAATCAGTTGGTTGACTTTGCAAACAAGTCAATGCACACCCAGTAGTTTGATACTGAATGTCTTGGGAGACTTAGCCCCTGGGGGTTACCGGTTTTAATTAGATAAAACCTTGCTAACGTACTTTGTTGTAATTTAATTAAGGATTAAACTACAACGCCCAATAAATTTAGGCGAAATGCAATAAATAGAGCAAACAATAATTAATCTATTAATTAAAGCACAATATTCCCATACATGCCACAAACTTTAAGAAAGATTTTACAACACATAGGGGGATAAGCCATTTGGACAACTAAAGGGAAGACACGAAGGCTGTTACCTCCATGGTTCCTTGCTTCAATCGGAGAATTACAGAACTCGTCGCCAGAACATGTTCTACGTCTAAGGAACTAAACTATAACCCCAGAAGGGGGTTGGCTAGGCTAAGGCTAGGCTACGTTAAGAAAAGAGTAAATGCAAGTTGTTGTGTGTTTGTCTTGTTGTCCTTCGCTTGATGATCGTTTCTCTATTTATAGAGAAACGTGGTGTGTAACTTCCGTGCTTGCTTGGAGGGAAAACATTTGAATCGTATTTGGTTCAAATCTCAACCGTCTTCTGGCACTGAATAACTGTAGCCTTGCACATTCTTCCTTATATGGATATGCCTCATGATTGCTCTTTAACCGTATGCCCTTTTGCCATTCTTGACTTTAATCTCCTGATGATCTTGATGGTATTCTCCTATTGACTTTGACTTATGTTGACTGCGTCCAATGGGTTTTACATTCCTGTTGAGCCTTCATATTAAGATGCAATTAAACCTTTTGAGGGCTAATACAATGTAACATAATAAATGCTACTAGACATCTAAAAATGGTGGTAACAAGTGGCTTATAAAAGGTTGTTTCTGACAAATTTTCCTATAACTTATAAGTTAATTGGAATCGAAAATGAAACAATTAAAACTGATAATTTTGTAAATCCGATAACGTAGTTGGTTGAATGAATTGTCTGGTATAACTAATAATTTAAATAGTTTGAATTTTGTCTGTGAAGATTTTAGGAAATAATTAAAATACAATGAGGTTAATTCAATAATTCCCATGCGATTATTGCCAAAGTACCTATGTTGATTATATTAACAGTGTATTGATCCATGATTGGATTGAAACAACGTTGAAGAACGAAATAAAAGAACAAACAAATAGCATGCTTCAATTGGCCTATCAAATATTCTTTAAGGTCGATATACATAAAATAACTACTCCCTCCATTCCAAAAAGATGTGAATACTTGTTAGGGCACATAGTGTAAAGTGATAAGTTGTGGTGCGGTTATTAAATTTTATTTTATTAAAAATAAGATGTGATAGGAGTTGGTGGCGTATTTTTTCTTTGGTAAAATAGAGATAAAGTTGAGTATTTTTTTTATTGATAGAGATAGAGTGTAAGCCAAAAGGGGTGTAAGAGAACTAATATAATAATAGTAGGATTATGTCAAAAACTGTTCAAACTATTCTAGGACAAAAAAGAAGAATAAATGTTTAGATTATTTGGAACACTGAACTTAAATAATGAAAACCCTAGTTTTTTTTAGTAAGTTTTAATTAAGTAATGATGAACATATCCCACACCCCTTACCTTATCCCTGTATATTCTCCTCTCCTGGTCCCTTTTCCAACTTGCAATATTACTATCTTGTCCACGTGGAGTAGTGGCGGATCTAGGATTTTAAGAATAGTTGGTCACTCCACCAACCATATTACAACTATAACCAACGCATTACAAAAATTTCATAAAAAGTTCCCTTTTCAAAGTAACATATATCCATATTAAATCCAATGAAACAAATGGTACTTAGAAATTATTATATTCCTCAAGACGACTTTTATAGAAAAACTTGAAATATCTTGCGTATCTTTTTTTTTCCATACGAAATTTAAATAGCAATTTGAATTAGATTAAACAAGCAATTTCGCCAAACTATGAGATTTGATAAATGATAATTATCAAAGATTCAATCAATTTCTATATCAAATACAATACTAAAATACTAAATCTAGTCATTTGTTACTAATAAACAATAATAGTAATTAAAAGAACCGCAATCCTCATTTTCAAAGAATTTGATAATAATTACAACATTCATTCAAGAGCCTAATTCTGTACAACAAATAATAGATTCCAAACATCTTCAAATTATAATTCATATAGATTAAACTCGATGAATTCACCAAACATTCAATTAAGCCAAATAATCAAGTACTCAACAACAAGCAATTAATAGAAAATTTTGAACCTCAAATTAGAATTAGTTACCTAAAAAAGACTTCAGAATAAAAAGAATTCAACAACAAGCAACTTTCGAACCAAAATAATCTCATTTAAAAAAAAAATACTCAAAAAGCAAAACCCTAACTTAAAAACCTGCGAAAAATAGGAGATTCAAGAGGACGATTCGAAGAAGAAGAATTTCGCCGAGTTTCACCATAGTTATGACTTCGAACATCAAGTTTTCTCTATTCTCAACTTCTTCTTCTTCGATTTGAAGAATTGCGTGTTTTTGTTCGATCTGAAGAATTTCAATCCAAGAAGTCAGCGCCTTTGAAACATTCTCTATCTCAATGGTAATTTTTCGATTTTGAATCACCAACACACGAGTTTTCCCCCAAATTCTAGGGTTTTGAATTATAATTTTTTATCTCTGAAAAAGGTAAAACGGATATCAATCGGTAGATCAAGGCGAGATAATAATTTTAGTTGAAGATTTGAAAGAAAAAGGAGATTCATGTACAAAATATTCAAGAATTTTGGTTGAAGACTGTGAGAGAAGAAGCGAGAAGAAGAGACGTGATACTGTGAGAGGGGAAGAGTTGGGGTTTGTTTTGTCAGTCAAGGAGAGAGAGAGTTGAAATTTTTTTCCCCCAAATTAATGGTTGGTCACGTGACCAACTGGGACCATGCCTAGTTCCGCCACTGACGTGGAGTACAACTTAATTGCATGAAAGATATCATGATGAATGTATATCAATATGTCATTGTTTTTTTGGATGTCAATTAGTTTAGTTGGTTAAAGTCTTGAGATGTGGTAATGAAGACTCGGGATCAGATATCGTCTATATCATTTAACCTTTTGGCTATCTCTATACCAAAGAAATATATATATCATTGCTTTTATTTGGTGCAAGATATCAATATATCATTTGTTACACCCATTTTTAACCTTTGGGCCATACCAATGTTTATGAGAAGGAACAAGCCCAACTGAATCTAAACATAAAGCCCAAGTCATGAGTATATTTGAAATCCAACCATAAAACAAATGACCAACACCAGCGCCAAAGAACGGTTGAAGAAGTCGGCGCCAAAGAGTGGTTGAACCGTTGAAGCAGTTGAACTTGAAGGAAGGGAATGCATAGAACGTGGACCCAAGCAGTGACATAAGAAGAAGTTGGCGAGGGATATCCAAATCAAATAGACGGGAATGACATTAACCGCGAAGAACGATTTTATAAATAGACTTGGACAATAAACAACAGAAGACATAGGGTATGTTTAGCAAAAATAGTTGTTAGCTATAAAAATAGCTGTTAGCTATACTAGCTATCAACTGTTAAAGTTTGACTGTGAAAATAGCTTTTATGATAATTAATATTCGGTAAAACTAGTTGTTAGTTTTGTTAAATAACAAAAATAAGCTATATTCAATCTTCAAAAACTACTCCAAAAGCTAAATCTATCCCAAAAGCTAATATTTTATAGCTTTTCCAAAACACTAGTTCAAACACCAAAAGCTACAACAAGCACTACTTCACCGAACACAACTTTTCACCATTATTAGAGTTTTGACTTAGTCCAAACACTAAAAGTTACCTTAAAAGCTATTGCCGAACACGCCCATAATCAACATCGATCAAACAATCTTCTAGTTTTCTTAGTCTTATCCCCTAGCGCTACTTTTAGCATCTAGGCTTAGTAGCCTAAATTAGAGTAGTTATTTACTTCTCTCATGTATTTGAGATAATCATAAGCTATCTTTCTCTAATTGCCAAGCTTATGATAGAGATGACTTTTGCTATCATGATCCTTTGCAATTGTTCAGCCTGAAATTATCTTTCTTTTTACTTGTGTATGCCCTTGAATGGAATGCAAGTATTTCTCTTGTATTTTATTCCCTTTATTGCTATTTTTAAGTACTGGATTTTGCACTCAAAATTACTTGTACGTTAGCGAGCCTTTTCTAAAGGTCAGCAACCTCTAGGCCGAACCGGGCCTAAAGCACTCTAAACCCCAAGCGCTACAATGTCAATAGCTTGTTCACAAGTTTTTGCCCCACCATCATTGTAATTACGAGTCTACTAATAATCGTATCGTATCTTTTCAAGGAAAAGAATCTTACAAAATTACCATTTATAAAAAGTTAGCTTTACTTTAGGTAAACTGAATTTGGGGTAAAACAAGGAAGAATCACTAAAATCCTACATAAATTATCAGAATAGACATCTCACTCTAACCCAACACTATCCCTAGACATCTCTCCCCAACCTAGCCGTCCCTTTGCTTCCCCTTCCTTTATTTCTCTTTGAATCTCAAATTACAACAAATTTTTTTAAAAAGTAAACCGTCAATCTTACTGAATGGATTAAACTAGTCACGCAATAGATTAAATGTCAATAAATGGATTAATGTGATTACAGAATGGATTAAACTGGTCACTAAATAAATTAAATTATTAACCAATATATTCCAAAAGGTGACCCGTTCTCTTTTTAGGTTTGGGCTTGAGCCATTGCCTAATTTCAAAATTAAAAGTAAACGGTCTCTTACCACACCAACTAAAAATCTTGGGTGATATCATGAAGAAAATCAAAATTTAGAAATGGTTAAAGACGCTTGTAAAAATTTCCCTTAAAGTATCCAAAATCATCCTCATCTTTTTCTCACTCCCTAGAAAAACCCTACTTTCCCCTTTTTTTTTTTCCAATAACTGAGTTGAAAAGGGGATTGATGATTATTAGAGAGACATCACGCATGGAAGAAAAAAAGAAGAGGCGTTGACGGGTTTGTCGAGTAAAATTGACACAAAACTAGCCGTTTCGGTTTCGGCGGGATGAAATTTCTCGCTAAATTTCTTTTTGGAAGAGTCTGTAATCAGTAATCAGTAATCAGTAATCAGTAATCAGTAATCAGTAATCACGGCTTTGGCTTTTTGAACAATTTTTCCTCTCTCTGTACTTAATTTATCCAAATATTTTAATTTTCTGAGAAAGCAGGTTACACTTGTGTTCCATATGCTTCATCAATTTGGTATTTTAATATTTCCATTATTTTGCTATTATTTTGTTTTTAGTATTCTGAATCAAAAACAATATTGCTTTTTAATACTATTATTGAATTCTTTCCTTTTTTTTATTAGGTTGTACCATTGCTTCTGATCCTTTTTCTACAAAGACGAACTAATCACTAGAATTTCTGTTCATTTATATTGGTAAGTTCCTTTTCATTTTCCAGCTTTTACTTAATTATGATCTACGTTTCTTAGTTCTAATCTCCTTTCACAAGAACATACGTGAGATTTTGGAACAATAATATGCTTTTATGACGCATAAGATGAACGAAAGATAGTTTTGGGAAACAAAAGATTTTACTAGTTGATTCTGCAACGCTGTGTGGTGATGACGATGGTCATGTTTTACCCAGGCCGTTCCTGACATTTTATAGGCCCGGGGTGAAATTAAAGCTTAGGGCCTCTTACATGTGGTGGCAGAGTTAGATTTTTCGCCACTAAGTAGACTTTTTTGACACTTACACAATAAAATAAGCACACATGTTTTTTTCTAAGACACATCAAAATGGATAAATAGAAGTTTCGTATATATCTGAATAGTATTAAAGTCAAAGTAGGCAATTAAAAAAACGGAGGAAATATTAATTACATTTTTTTTTATATAAAAAGATATATTATTTTTGACACTTGTAACTTACTAACACTTAAATCCAGATTACCCTAAATGGATCAAAATAACTCTACAATCAAAGAAAAGTACGTACCATAACATGGTATAACACTCAAACAAGAAATTGAAGACGTTTAATTTGTTGCCATTACATGTACTTGTAGGAAAATAAATACTAATATGTTAATATAAATAACGGAAACTTTTAAAATGAATTACTTCCTTAGTCTCAACTCTCACGTCACTTTTTACACCTATCAAGATACTTCCTCCGTTCCAAAATAAGTGAAACACTTCTCTCATTTATGTGAGAGCTTTTTGAGACAAGTGTTTCACTTATTTTGGAACGGAGGAAGTACATAACTTTAGAGGATTAGTATCAATTGTTATTTTATTAAAAAAAGGTAGATGTGATACGAGGTAGCAAAGTGGTTATTTTAGTTGGAGGAGAGAGAGTGGTGTTTATGTTTGTTGAGGAAAAAAAAAAGATTGAAATAGCAATGAATTGTATCCAAAAATAAAATTGCAAAGGCTAATGTAGGACAAATATAAATAAAGTGTAAAAGTTTTGTGAGATAGATAGTATAAAAAGAAAAATGTAAAAAGGAAAATGTAAAAAGAAAAATGTAAAAAGGGAAAAAAAAACTTTTGGCCCTTAAGGGATTTGAACCCGTGCCTTGTATACTAGTAAGTATAGAACAAACCAGCAAGCCAAGCTTAATTTTGTTGAATGTAGTTGTTGTTATTGCCTTTTATTTAAAATTTCATGAAAACTGGGCCCCTAATGTTTATGGGCCCTGGGCGGTTGCCCCTCAAAGCAACCCCCAGGACCGGGCTTGGTTCTACCCTGCTGCTTTTTTGAGTGATCTATGATCTTTATTTTGATATTGTCACATTATCTTCTACATTAATATGCTTATGCTCCTCCTTAGATGATACTTATTTGTTGTTCATGAACGGAATGACTTAATCACATAGTCAATTTTTGATCATATATTCTCGCCGGAGAAACATTATCACGTGGGATCTTGTTAGTTTCGTTTCAATGTGTATTTTCAATCGCCAATGAATATGTAGTTAAATATGGTTAAAATTTGGATTGGAAACTGTGAAAAACAATTACAAAGAACACAAAGTATATGTGAACAGTGATTCTATATAAACTATTAAGTGTTAACCGGAAGAATGACCAATTTTCTTGGTTTTGTTTCGGATGGTCATCCTTGTTCATCAATACATAATGACTCCTGAGCTAGTTTCAATCTTATATTGGCTATGCTAATATTAGTATCTTCCATTGTGTGCTGAGAAAAAAGCAGCAGCACCAACAAACGGTGCATTAATATAGGTAGCCGGCTCAGACTGCCTATAGTTGTTTCTGTCGTCTGTAAAAGTGTCACTAAAATCCGGGCCACCCAATATAGCTCCGACAAGGACATTTGGATTGGGTGATCCGGAGTTGAGGTATTGGAACCCGTCATTGCAACCAATACGACTAGGGTGTGCGTGCACGGATGGGAGTGATGAACCTCTATGATGAACATGCATCGGGTACTTGTTCCCAAATCCTACCATGTAAGACATTTTTTCCTGATTGTCACCCAAAATGTAGTCAACTTGTTGCTTGGCGAGGGAGATGAGCTTATTAGCTGTGATTATTGAGGAACCACATGAGGTTATGTCTCCGTTTGAACCAAGGTACTTGGCATATGTTAATAAGAGAAAAGATGTTGTAGTGACATATTGGAGATTGCTGTCACTTTGTTTGAATAAGAGCCCCCTGCAGATTTTTACAGTATGAGACATCTATAATATGAGATCAACAGGTGCTAATTATGTTACTTGGACTCAGTTACTTGTGTTAGACATGGTATATGTTCCAAGAGTCCATGATTTTGGTAGAAAATGGAGGGTAAAGCTGTGTTCTCTTCAAATTATAGAGAAGTTTAATGTAGATAAGTTTTGATGATTCAAAATTGGTACTATAGGGGAAGTGAAAGAGTCCAAGTAACATAGGTTTTTCGCGATGTGGGTGTTGCCTTACCTGGGGTGTACTGGGCTTGATAATCATTTGCTCCTGGAATAAATGAGCATATAAAGCTATCTGCGTGTGCCTTATACACTTGAAATTCGTCCACTCTTTCCTCCAGAAAAGCCTGTCAGAAGAGGCCATGTTATGTGAGTAATACAGTTTAAGCCTAATTCGGTTTTAAACAAGTCAAATCTGCAAGAAAGAACCTTGGCAAGAAGGACTTTAGTGCCAGCCTTCTTATCATCCCAACTGAAGGAGAAATCATCTTCATCGGCACCCAAAATGTGACCGTTGGACTGGATGTATGACAAGTATGAGGAGTCGCCAGAAGCTTTGTGAATCCATGCTGCTCCCCACAGTAGCTCATCCTGATGACAAAGAAAAATACAATTTAGGGTCTCTTTGGTGCAGTTTTCAGGAAACAAAGAGATGGTCGCATGACTAATTAACTTACATGATATCCAGAGTAGGAGCAGTAAAATGGGCAGACAACAGAATTCAGAGAATCGCTGTAAGAACCTCTGTACTTGTCTGCTAAATCAAATACCTGCACCAGCATGGAAGTCTCCTTTAATGCAAAATTTTAGATCATATTTAAAAATACGCTATATGGAGAACCTGTTTTCTGTCGAATATAGAGGAGGAATTGGTGTGGGACCACACGAAGTGGATTTACCAAAATTCCCGTTCCTCAGTGTTCGGTGTATATCAATTTTTCAAATAGTTGGGACTATTGGTTTTATCTGCTCACCTGAATAGCTGTGTGGAGTAGTTTACTGGACTAAGAAGGATCAGAACTCCTGAAAACTATTGAAGCTGCTGCCAGGGCGGCTGCTGTTTCTGCTGCTACATCTGATCCCGGATTTTGTGCGGACACCTTGTATACGTTGCGTGGCGTGTCCATGTCCTCTGGCCTTTCCCAGCACTTATGGTCCTGGTTAGGATCTCCCACCTGCAAACTTTGAGTTAGAATTTATTCCTTTGATTTTTATGAAGCAATGATTTTATTAGTTTTGCATGCCAATATTAACAAACGGTGGCATGTGACTAACGAAAATGACATCTGCATGAGGCTAAATATGGTTTTATGTTATGTAAATGTCTTTTTAAAACATATTTTCAATGCTTGATTTTGCATTATCAGATTTTTTTTTGTATGCTCACTTGAACATATAAGGTGCCAGGGGTGGCTGCTGCCTTGAGAAGATAATCAGCGCCCCAGCGGACGGCAGCCTTGGCGTTGGAAACCTGGTCATGCATTGAGCTGCCAAACTCAATGACACTCCATGCCAACATTGTCGTAGTGAAGGCCATTGGCAAGCCAAACTTGACATTGTCTCCTGCATCATAGTAACCACCTACTAAGTCCACCTGAAATGCAAACAAGAAGAAGAAATCTTAGTAATAGATTATTAGCACCAACATTACAACTTTCTGTGTTGTTATTAGCTATGCAGCATGAAAATGGTTGGAGAAACCTAATCTAGAAAACCTTAATTAGGTTCAACTAATTTCGGGCTTAATTAGCATGAAAATGGTTGGGGTATCAGGAACAAGTAAATTGTAATATCATGTTAGTTAGTTACATGGTAGGAAGCGCCATCGGACAACCCGGAGTCACTTCTCCAAGTTAGCCGCTGGTCTCTAGGCAGTCTCCCGGAACGTTGTCCCTCGAAAAGAGTATCGATTTCTCGAGGGCATCATAGTAATCTCGAGGGGTGAATGCTCTAGAAGTCACACTAAGGCAACAAAGTGTAAGGCAAAATATAAGCATGAGTAAGGAGGATATCCTAGCCATTTGTATTACTTTAGGTTAGTATTTTCTAAGGAGTGGTTTGCAAGAGATGAGAGAAATCAGAGATATGCTTTAAAGATTAGTAATGTTGAGGCTTTTATAGTGGGTAATAAGGAGATCACGGGGTACTACTGTCATTTAGCTCCAATGCTGGAATTTTAATCAGTGGGGCGGAGTGCAGGGGGTGAGTTCGTTGGTCGTTATAAGAGAGAAAATTGGAGTTCACGGGATCAACTGCGGAATATGGGTCTAATGTGGGGCCCAGTAGTTCCTTATCCCAACTGCTTTAGTTAGAAAGAACAAGACATTTGTTTGCTAAGCCTGCGAGAAAAGACAAAAAGGTCTTTGGTTACTGTTGAACTCTACTGCCTCACTCCTCATCTCATATGCGTTTCTTTGCTCTCATCATTACTACTTCCTCACTCTCTTACGTTCGTTATATATCCAAATTAGGAGTATGGATCAGTACATTTACCATAGACTCAGGTGTAGCATAATAAATTTGAAACTATTTTTTGTTTATTTGCTCGTTTGTAGCTCTTCATATAATGTTTATTATGCTCTGAAGTCCTCGAAATTAGTAATGATCAAGAATATTTCATTGGGTACGGTGAATCATATTCACGGCACACACGAGTCACGACTGTATAATAAAGTGGTATATAAATTTACCACTTTGTATTTACCTGAGAATTCTACCCTGATTTCTTTCTCTTTCATATCCCAATTTATTGTTAACGTTGTTTTAGGATATGAAGATTAGAGAGAATGGAGGAATAGACTAAAATATATGAGGTCTGTAGTCTGATAATTGACCTTTAATACGAAGTATAATATAGTACTTGTTGTACATGTAAGTATAACTTGGAATGAGGATATATGGATACGAAGATTATATCGTTGTTTTCACCTTCTATGATTATGCAAAATTGAACTATGAATTATTACAAATTTCAGAAATTTGAAAATATTTTCTAAATTTTTGATAAATTGCTTGTGACTAGAGAAGAAAATCTACCAACATTTGATGGTCAGATGTCTAACAGGGAGCAAAATGTCCTGACCTTACCAATATAATAAACTTCATAAGGTTAGTTGTTTTTTGAGATGTAATTGTTATAGATGAGATCCGATCTTAATGAAGATTTTTTTTGGGGTGTGTAAAGATCGAGGCACTAAGAATAGTGATATAGATGAGATCCGATCTTAGATACCACTCACATAAAACTTTACCAAAACAAGCTATCTAGGATATGCAAGACTCTTAGACGAATATTGGGATCATTTAGGAACAGGAAGTGTCTTATTTACTCGAAAATGAGGGTAAATTATTGGCAGTCTTTTGCGCGTCAAGAAAGCTACACTAGACCAGTTTTCAAGTCGTTAGTGCTACTGTGCTAGTAATCAAGAGGCAAACAAAGAAATTTAAGGCATACCGCATAGGTAAGTGCTTGAATTAAGGAATTGGTCACGGACTTAAAAGGCTTATCACATGTTTACTAATTGTACAACCTAAGGCCATAATCAAGTACATGTAGAAGGTAGAATTCTCCAGGTTTAAACTTTGAAGATGTGGTATAGTTTGGACTTTCGGTCATGGATTTTTACTCAGACGGAAAAAGAAAACATTGAATTAGTTGAGCAGCTAGGGGAGTAAACTGAATTTCACGTGAGAGCATAAAATAATTTGGAGTTTGTTGCTGTTTGGTTGCATACTATGAGATTTTGTCTGATTTTATCATACCTTATCTCGTGCTTCTGGTTATTCTGATTTTCTGATTTTCTGATTTTCTGATTGTACTGTTTTTCTTGGTCAAAAGGATGTTTCTCTTCTCTGCTACTAATTTCCTCAAAAGGAGTAAGAAGTTTGGCAGAAATTAAGATAGCGTACCAATAGCATTAACATACGGCTTTAATTAAGGAAAATGACTCAACAGAGGAAACTCATTCCTCTTTAATTATATTTATACTGTACAAAAGATACTAATGCAGTCTCATCACACAACTACACAATTGACAAGTTATATCACAACTTCAACTAAAATTGTTAGGTTTAGTGGTAACACTATGTATCTCACAACATTATCAAGGTTGATCGGTGCAGGTTTCGGTGGAGCAGGGTACTTCTCCCTATATTATATTGAAATAAATTTATAAGAGTCGTTGTAAATTTACCCTCATACGGCAATGTGTGACATGTGCGTGGCCAGCACAGGTTAGTTATACACATCCCATTGGCTTGAAAGTTGAAATGTGTGATGCACGCATTGAAGGTGCACATTCCTCTGCCTATTGGGTTGTACAATAGGCAATACACATTTGTGCTATCAATTGTATAAAGTTATGACAAAAATCAAGGTTGACCTAGTTGGTTGGGGCCCTCCTTCTACCCTCGGGCAGCGGGTTCGATTCCTCGAGCCAAGAGCGCCCAAATTCCACCCCCAATTGTGCAAAAGAATATTCATCTTATCTTTAAAAAAAAAATTGTATAAAGTTATGTATGTGAAAGTTTGTAACTCATGAAGAGTTAACATCAAGCTTGGTTAAAGGGCTTGGAGAGCTTAGTTCGTGACTCAAATGAAAATTATTGATTTAGTACTACTTTCTAAAGATCATTATAAACGGATACATTCCCCCATAATTTCAATAAAATCCTATATTCATTTCCTAAGGACTAAATACCAAGCTAAGTTTGGCCTAGTGGTAAGGAAAGAACCTTCCAATCTCAAGGTTAGGGGTTCAATCCCCACTAGGGGCATTTTGAGAAAGGGGATCCCCTTATCATTCTCCCCCACTATCAAAATGTCTGCCCGCTAACCTGCGGGTTAACCTGGAAGAGGTTCTAATATGGTAGAGCTCTTCATCTTATCATCCTAAAAGAAATTGCTCAGGACTAAATACATCAATAAAAGACGTACACCAAGACAACTATCTTAAAATATATAATTTCTATACATGTCGAAATATCATTCCCAATTTTAAACAACCATAAACTACTTTCTAACCACGTTATGAATTTATCAGCTCTTCATACTCACAGCTAACATATGGAATGATTCGCATCCTCGATGTGCCATATATTTTGTACATTGTAACTGATATACTCATCATTTTTCTTGATTAGAGGGGTTTGCAAAGGTTAGTTGTGCATAGCCTTATCCATAGTCTTCAAAGCTACGAGGGAGGTTTGGTGAAAGTATGAGAATATTTCATATCACAATCCTCTTCAGTCTTCTACATGCTAATTTACTTGGTTGACTTATCCACTAGTAGTTTTTTTTCATTTAGTTGCAAATCATTGCGCTTAATATGCAAATGAGCCGCTACTTTTGAACATGTAGTGAACATTTCAAACATAAAAAATTGGTTTGTGCTTAAGGAAATTTAAAGTAGAACTTTTCTAGCTGACCTTCCGACTTTTGTGAGTGTACATAATTGTCACTTGTCAGAATCGTGTTAATCTTGGAGTCGATCGCTACAATTCTACTTGTATTAGATCAGGAGCGAATCGTCTTTTAAGACAGTGGTCTAGCCATGTGAAGGAATATGTCCTTAGACATCCCGACAATTACTAAATATAAATAGGAATAATATTATGAAGATAATAAAGTTAATTATTTTAGTAATCGTATTTTCTTGCTAGAGAATAATTATGATTCATAGGACAATATTGATTCGGCCTATAACTAAAATAGATTAATCCTATGAGGTCACACATTGTAGCACAAGTTGGACAAAGCAATCCAAATCCATTTAGGATTAGGATTGGGCAGGTCCTAAGGGGAATAGGAGGAGAATTAGTTCTCCTAACTAGCCTATGACTCTTCTATTATATATAGGATATAATATTAGGGTTTAGGTAATCAATTCATTAATCAGTTTCTTTTCACAAGAGAGAGAAAGTGAAACCTAAATTATTCCCTCTAAACTGGCGCCTATACCATTAAAAGCAAGAGAATTTATACTCTTCCGTTCTAGCAAACGTTGGTGTTCAACTGGTGCTCGTGGACTAATTAGAGGAGCAACACTTGGGGCTCTCGGATCTTTATAGCTTGCATATAACAGGAAAATCACGCTACAAAGATTTGATATTTAATCCCTATTGAATGATTCATGTGTTTGATTATGTTTGCGATCCTATGATAGATGTTAGGAAATTGTTTCCTGAAATTCCGCTATATACATCTATATATTCCTACAGTGGTATCAGTTTTGCCTCATTCATAATATTCATATGATCATGTAATTGTATGTAAAGTTATGATTTTTATTCTATTAAGGGAGGATTTATTTATGGCTTGAATTTGCATAATTGATATTTGATATTAATTGATTGGAAATTATAAATAATTGATTTAATTGTGATTTATGCTCAAAATAATTTATAAAGGTCCGATTTTTTTTATTATGGACGAATTTAATTGTTAATTTATTCCTAATTTTTGGATTTTTATATACATAATTTGTTAGATTTAAAATTATTTATGTTTAGTTTGATTAGTCATTGAAATAATTTGTTAACAATTAAAAGATTTGATTTTTACTTGTTAAATAAATCTAATATTCATCACCCACATAGATCTATAATAATATGATGGCTGAAAATAATTTGATTATTTTTTACCACTAATTTTCGGATTTTTATCATATTATTCATGAATTTTGGTTAAAATTTATGTTTAATTTGATTATTCATAAATTTTAAGGATAAAAATTAAAATATTTGATTTTATTTGTTGTGATAATTCATTAGATCACCCTAAAAATTATTTTCAAATTTTTCGGAATTTAATTGTTAATTTTCTGAATTTTTGGAAATAATTTGATTTTTGCCCTAATTTTGAATTTTTTGTTAGATTTAATGTTTAACTTAGATTAAGCATTGACAATCTAATCTTAGCAAATCTAAAATTTTGTTTGAGTTTGTTAAGTGATTCAAAATTTTTTGCCATAATTTTCGGATTATTAAGACCTAATTAAAATTCTAAATCTTTAAATAAATTATTTGTTAAAGATTTAATGGCAATTTTGTAAATTGTTACAAAATTCAAAGATTTGCCCACCATGACTGGGTGGCCCCACCTGCGCCGGTGGAGCCACGGTGGAGGGCTTTTTGGGGCGATGAGTCAAGCTCGCCGGAGTAACGCGACCTGCGGAGCACTTGCGAAGTGCTAGCTGCTGGTCTGGTGCGGTGGTGGGCTTTTTCTCCTGCCGGCGTGTAGAAGCGGCGGACTGAGGCGCTCGGTGAGACGTGGGCCGACCGGTGCCATGGATTTGCGCCACCTGGTGCTGTTTGTGTTGTGATTCGTGGCTGGCGTGAGTCCAGCGTGGAGATGGTGGTGCGTTCGTGGGTTGGCTGTTAACTGGCAGCCTTGAGCTGCTGGTCAACGGTCAACAAGTCATCTATTAATTATAAAAAAAATTTAAATTCTTTTGGCAAAATCTGGTTTTATAAGTTGAGTATAAATATAAAATTTCCTTTAATGCAAATTTGTGAATAATTTCGATTATTGCCATGTTTAAATAAGTAATTGAATCAAAATAATAAAGTTTCCTAAATAATTTCTAGCTTGTTAAGTTTTATAATTATTATGGAAAGTTTTATTTGCTTATTAATTGTTAATAAGTACATAGTTTGTGTTTATTTTATTATGATATTATAAATGCGTGGATGTTTAATGTAATATGTATGATATTATATTTTGCATGTTATGACTAGTATGGCCCAAAATTTTGAATGTAAATTAAATACGATCTGCGAATCGTTTGTATTTTTGTAACTTTAAATTGTCGTTATTTATTTAATTCAAATTATGTAATCAATCATGAGGATCCAAGGAGTTTCAAGGATGGTGATCCATGGAGATTCAAGGGAAGATTCATGAAGATTAGTTATTTTCCTAAGTTTAGTGGCCATACTAGATCATTTAATTATTGCTTTTATAATTTTCTTGCATTTATTTTGTTTAAATGCTTGCTTCTAAGTTTGTTTGTGGTTAATTGATTCATGTGTTCACTATTGATTGACCATATTAGTAAACTTAGGTCCCCAAAATTAATATTGAGTTTAATTACTTTTTCAAACAACACCTATAAAGCCTTAGATCATGAGTAATAGGTTCTGCCAAAGCAGGGTGTTGCTTATATTTCCGGGGATAGTAGGGTAGGTTTTTGAAACTTACATGTTAATGTTTGGTTTAACTCAACAAAATCATCAAAAGACAAAGTTTTGAGTTTTGAAGCTAAGAGATAGGAGTAAACAAGGAGTTGTTAACCTGTCTACCAAGAATTATAATTAGTTATAATTAGTAAAGTGTTTACTTAGCTCAATTACTATAAATTGAAGGCAGAGCCAAAGTCCGTTTGATTGTAGTAGGAGAGGATCTTGGTTATTTCTTTATTCAATAGGGGACTTTCATTTTGAATAAAGTCCCCTATTGAATAAAGGGTAGTAGTTAATTAAAATTTGTTTAATGGCTGCTTTCTTGATAAACATTGATTGGATCTTGCTTTATTATTTGTTGTAGTAATTATGTCTAGTAACAACAACATCAACACCAACAATTCTACTTGTAATTTGCGCTTCGTCCTTTCGAAGGACAAATTGAATGCTGAACGTTTCATTGCAAGGGAAAGGGAAATGAGAATCGTTCTCAGAACTGATAAGTTCAACGACTTTCACATGCAAAGGGAGGAAGCAATGATGCAAGAGATGCATGAAAGGCTAACTCAGACTGAGCGAAACATCCTTAACCAGCCAGGAAAAGAATATGAGGATATTCTTATGGTTAGTAAAGGGCAATTGCTCAATAGGATTGGGATTGCTATGAAGAAGGACGAAAGCAAACAAGTTGCCAAGTTTGAAACTTCTGAAAAGCAAAAGACTACACCAAAACCAAAAGTTGCTGATGAGCACTATTGTTACACCTGTAACAAGGTTGGTCATTGGAAAAGTAGTTGCCCCAAGCATCTGAACGATCAAAAGAAAGGAGTTTATAGTTCAGATATGTATGTTATAGAAGTTAACTTGGCAACTTCTGCTTCTTGGGTATTTGATACCGCTTGTGGTTCGCACATTATCCGTAATATGCAAGGCCTCAAAAGAAGTAGAACATTAGGAAAAGGAGAAGTAGATCTTTGTGTTGGCAATGGAGCACGAGTTGCAACATTGGCAATGGGAGTATATAGTCTACTTTTACCTTCAGGATTAGTTTTAGAACTTAATAATTGTTATTATATTCCTACTATCACAAAGAACATTATTTCGATTCCTGTTTTGGATTCCGAAGGTTATTCATTTACAATAAAGAACAATTGTTGTTCTGCGTATTTGAATGATATATTCTATGTCTCCGCTAAGTTATCAAATGGTTTATATGTGCTAAACTTAGAAACCCACATCTATAACATAGACAACAAGAAACATAAATCAAATGATTCAAACCCTACATACCTATGGCATTGTCGATTAGGCCACATAAGCTCAAAGCGTATTGAGAAACTTCATAATGATGGAATTCTCAAGTCATTTGATTTCAAATCATTTGATACTTGTGAGTTTTGCTTGATGGGGAAAATGACAGAGTTTCCTTTCACAGGTTCAAGTGAAAGGGCCAATGACCTTTTAGCCATCATACATACGGATGTGTGTGGACCTATGAGTAATTTAGCTAGGGGAGGGTACAGTTACTTCATTACTTTTACCGATGATGTAAGCAGATTTGGATCTGTTTATCTCATGCGGCATAAGTCGGAATCCTTTTAAAAATTTAAGGAATTCCAGAATGAAGTACAAAACCAACTTGGGAAGAAAATTAAGGCATTGCGATTCGATCGTGATGGTGAATATTTATCTCAAGAATTTGGTGATCA
The DNA here is from genome assembly GCA_947648045.1 of Beta corolliflora. NCBI lineage: Eukaryota > Viridiplantae > Streptophyta > Magnoliopsida > Caryophyllales > Amaranthaceae > Beta > Beta corolliflora. The sequence continues at coordinate 358,359 of CANSZD010001586.1, forward strand.
TTTGAAGGATTGTGGAATAATTTCACAATGGACTCCACCAGGAACACCACAGTTAAATGGCGTTTCTGAAAGAAGGAATCAAACTTTACTTGATATGGTTCGATCCATGATGAGTCTTGCTGATCTTCCTATTTCATTTTGGGGATTTGCGCTTGAAACAGCGGCATTCACACTTAATAGAGCACCATCCAAAGCAGTTGAAAAGACACCATATGAAATGTGGACTAGAAACGTTCCAAAATTGTCTTTTCTAAGGATATGTGGTTGTGAAGCTTATGTAAAACGTTTACTTTCTGATAAGCTTTCACCCAAATCCGATAAATGTCTTTTTGTGGGTTACCCAAAAGAGACTAAGGGGTGCTATTTCTACAACCAAAGCGAAAACAAAGTGTTTGTTACTGGTAATGGTGTCTTTCTGAAAAAGGAGTTTATTTCCAGAAAAACAAGTGGGATAAATGTATATCTCGAAGAAGTTCGAGATGAGCAACAAATGGATGAGGTTAACACCTCATTAGAGGCGGCCCGACATGAAAATGCTCAGGAGGCGGTGCATTCAATTCACGTACCTCCTACCGTCCCACTTGGAGATACTCCATGCGAAGTCACTCAACCTAATAAGGTAGAAATTTCTTCTGTTGTTCCCCAACGTAGGTCTAGTAGGACCATCATTCCGTCAAAGAGATATATTGATTTCCTTTTGACTGAAAGTTCTGAAATAACGAAGATGCTTTGGATAGTCAAGACTCCGAAAGATGGCTTGAGGCCATGAAATCTGAAATGGATTCCATGTCTGAAAATCAAGTATGGGACTTGGTCGATTTGCCTGATGGGGTAAAACCCATTGGATGCAAATGGATTTTCAAGTTGAAAACAGACAAGGATGGAAACATTAGTGTTTTCAAAGCAAGGTTGGTGGCGAAAGGTTTCAAACAAATTCATGGTATTGACTATGATGAAACCTTCTCACCAGTAGCTATGCTGAAGTCCATTAGGATAATCCTTGCGATTGCTGCTAGTCATTGATATGACATATTTATATTTAGTTTTTGGGTGCATTTTGGTTGCATTTTAGAGCATTTAGATTCATATTTAGGTTCATTATTGCATCATATTCTTAAGTTATGTTATTCTACTCCTATTCGGTATGTTTTCTTGTTTTTGATGAATTTCAGGTAATGATAACGTATTTGGAGTATATTTAGCTAAACTTGAGGATTACGAGCACTTGTAAAGAAGCTACGATGCATAAGGATCGTATGGATATGTCATAGTACGAGTTTGAGCGAAAACGAAGCGGAAAATCATTAGAAGAAATGTGAAAAAAGAGTCATGTCTACTCTTTTGATCATAACTTTTGATGTGCTTGTTAGAATCAAGAAATTCCAATTGGGTTGGAAACTAGACTTGAAGGGCTTTTCAACTATAGGTCACACGTCCCAAACAGACACCTGGTTTAATAGATACAGCCTTCGTAAGTTGACGCAAAATCGCAGTTTTCCCGCCCGGTCGACCGGGTGGTTTCGCCCGACCGGGCGAAATGAAATTTTCACAGGATGCAAGGCATGTTAGCCCGGTCAATCGGGCGTGAAAGGAGCCAAAATCGCTTGCGCGCCCGACCGGGCGGATTTGCTGTTCTGTCGTAGTTCCTCAATCACCGTCGCCCGACCGGGCGGATTTCGCCCGGTCGACCGGGCGGTTTCTCGAGACGGGTTTATTTGTTTTTTTTAGCCGGTTTTGTAAAAAGTATAAATAGGCTTTTAGTATTTTCGATTAGATATTATTATTATTTTTCTGCGTTTTTAGTTTAGTTTTCTTCTTTTCTCTCTCTTTAGTTTAAACCCTAGTTTTTCATGTTCTTCTTTAATTCATTAGTTTTATTATTTCATTCTCTCTCTTTCATTGATTTCTTTTAATTATGCTTTCCTTTCTCTTTCTGGATGTAGTTTTTATTCTTTATTTCATGATTGAGTAATTTTATTTCTAGGGTTTTTGAATCCATGTTTATATGTTATAATTCTTGATGGATGTTTATTGATGGTTTCATTAGTCATTGTTATTTCTAATTGATTATTGTTTATATTATTAGTCTTGTAATCTAATCAATTGTCTGATTAAAAATTGCTAATATCGAGTCATAGATCGAGAGATAGTACTCTTTAGAGGCTTGCCTACAATTAGCAAATCTGATTATGTTGAGCGACCGTACTAGCATATGTTGATTTGAGAGCGTTAAGGCCCGACCGTAGGATTAACACGTGCTCTAGATATCTGATTCATTGAACCATTGATGACATTTTGATATATTATAGTTATAAACATGGTAAACCATTGCCCTAGATCCTTTTTAGTTTGATTTTCGTAGTTTGATTAGTTTAGAACTTTAATTCAATATTCCTGATTTTGTTTAGTTTCTCTATACCTTAGAAGCTAGATTAAAACGACCATCTCTCTGTGGATTCGACCCTACTTACCCTACTACATTGTTAGAAGGTTTGCAGGAATTATTTTTGACAGGTGTACGACAACCTATCAAATTTTGGCGCCGTTGCCGGGGAGACGGTATAGTTTTTTTTAGTTTTTATTATTTGGTGAGACTAAACTGTATATATATTTTTTTCCCTTTTGTGAATATTTTTTTTAATAACTTTTCTGTATCATGGAGTCATGCTATTTTGATGATGGGGATAATTCTTTTGCTAGGCAACATAGTAATAATTCTTGGGATTCTCATGTTTACAGTTTTGATGCATCATATCAAAATCCACCCAATTTTTTCATGAGTTCTGATACGCTCAAGTTATACGGTGTTTCACTAGAGGAAAAATTGTCAATTGCTGTTGTAAAAGGGCTGCGGTTGTGTAGAAAACCGCAGCCCTTCCTTTAAGGGCTGCGGTTAAGGCCATAACCGCAGCCCTTACCGGAACAAAGGGGCGGTTATGGGCTTAACCGCCCTTAAAAGAAGGGCTGCGGTTTTCTACACAACCGCAGCCCTTTTTTTTATTTTTTACTCTCCCGGCCCAAAGAAGACCGCGCTTAATTTGCATTTCCCTCGCTCGCTCAATATTTTCGTTCACTCTCTCCTCTCCAAGCAACGACCCAGCCCATCACCCTCTCCACCTCCCCGCGCGCCACCCTCCTATGCGCCACCCCCACCGCACCACGCGTAACCCTCTCCTCTCCTACGCGCCACCCTCGCCGTGGTTAGAAACGCCACCAGCGAGTTCCTCCACACGCACCTGAGCGTGAAAACCGCCCTAAGTTACGCGCCAACCACCTGAACGCGAGCTAGGCACCTGTGCGCCAACAACCTGAGCGGCATCCACTGCTGTGCGCCACCCACCCCCTCTCACGCCATCGCGCGGCACTACCTGTGGTCGCCCACCACCGAACCACCGCGTCGCGCCTATAGCTAGGTTTGCGATTTTTCGAATTTAATGTTGTTTTTCACTAGATTAACCTTCTTTTACACACCTAGAAAGTCAAAAGCTTTAATTTTTATGTTATCTTATAGTTCTATCCTTTGATATTTTTCTTCATATATGTTTCTAGAGGTGGGATCTTTGAAAACAGTAATTTGGTTGATCAAAAACCTCAATATGCTCCTTAATATGCTCCTTAAGTTGTAATTTTACTAGTGAAATATGACTTGAATTTTGTTGTAATGTGTTTCAATGTGGGTAAGATATGATAATTTATATATATTAATGTATTTCTTATAATAATATGCAATTTGCATTTACTATATGCTAATAATTTTTTCGATTTTATGTGTATTAGATATTAGCATATTGGAAGCGGTAAATCAACTAGGAGATAGCGCAGAGTATATATAAAGATCGATCTCCATATTAGTTGTTATTGGTATGTATTTATGATAAAGACAATTCATTATATATCTTCATTTATTGTGTATATATGTAGATTCAATCTATGTGTATCTATATTTCTTGATATGAGATTGGATGAAAATAATTTAATTAAGCTATGAAATGTATAAGTTATATGAATCATCATCATCAATCATATGCCTAGATACCCGTTCAAGACTTGCTCATTAGGAGTAAGTCTTGAATAGTCCCCTGTTTGGGACTGTCCTTGGACGTTTGATCTCACTTAGGTGGTGAATGTATGTCTTATTTTCAATTCTAAGGAAAGTCTTGGCTTGTCGTTTCTCTACATTGTTCTCTGTGTACATATGTTGATAATCAATTATCTACATTGTGTACTTGGAGAACTGTAGGGAAATGCTGCCGGATTTTCCTTAGAATTGAAAAGTTGGCATATATTCACTAGTGAGATTAAACGTCCAAGGATGGGTTAGGTTGGAGTGATAAGGACCTTCGGATGCATGCATACATTTGCACATGTGACTCTCTTAGTCTCCATTTGTATGTGCGTGTTTTCAATATGTGATTATCTTGCATGTGAATGTGCTTAAATGATTGATACTTATAATTGGTTGTGTTTAATTAGAGGTTTTCATGAATGAGATGGATCGTACTTGGATGTATGGTAGCCGTGAATCGATTGAGTTTGTGAATGGGGTCTCAGAATTTTGTAAATCTGCATTAGAATACCAAGCATCTTCTGGAGCGATCGACTTTTATTGTCCTTGTTTAGATTGTGGAAATGTGAGCAAGGTTAGTAGTATTCATTTGCTAAGGGAGCATGTCTTTCGTCGTGGGTTTAGGCCTCAATACCACGTATGGGTTTGGCATGGTGAGGAGGGGAGATATGCAAGAAGCTGTAGGATAATGAACGATGTATGTGAAGAGGAGAAGGATAAATTAGGTGATGATTTCGAGGATGGTGAGTATGGGGATGATGAATATGGGGATGATGATAGAGATCGGGTAGACGAGATGATACAAGAGGTTGAAGATCAGTCTTGCAAACGACCTCGTATGTTTGAGTCTATGTCTGAGGCTGCTGAAAGGCCATTGTATCCAGGTTGTACGAAGTACACCAAACTTTCCGCTGTGATAACACTCTTCAATATTAAGTCGAAAGCAGGTTGGACGGATTGCAGTTTCACGTCGTTGTTGGAAGTTTTAGCTGATATGCTCCCTGATGGAAATGATCTGCCAAAGTCGAACTATTATGCTAAGAAACTCATGTGTCCTTTCGGTTTAGAGTACCAGAGGATACATGCTTGTCCAAACGATTGTGTGCTTTATCGTAATGAGTATGAGCATTTAGATGAGTGTCCACGTTGTGGATTATCAAGGTACAGGCGTGAAGGGGCTGGGGGTAGTGAAGGACCACCAGCTAAGGTGTTGTGGTATCTTCCCATAATACCTAGATTTAAGCGCATGTTCTCACTAAAAAAAGATGCGAAGAATATGCGGTGGCATGCAGATCGTAGGAAGAAAGACGGTTTCTTTGAAGCATCCGGCTGATTCCCCTGAGTGGAAAAGTATCAATAGGGTGCATAAGCCGTTTGGTAACGAGGATAGGAATTTGAGGCTTGGATTATGTACGGATGGCATGAATCCCTTTGGCAATCTTAGTTCTCAGCATAGTACATGGCCAGTAGTTTTAGTGATTTATAACTTGCCTCCTTGGTTGTGCATGAAACGCAAGTACATCATGTTGTCCCTTCTCATATTGGGGTCGAAACAACCTGGAAGTGACATAGATGTATACCTTCAACCACTTATTGAAGATTTACAGAAGATGTGGAACGAAGGAGTGTCGGTATTTGATGCGTATGCTAATGAGATGTTCACTCTGCGTGCCATGCTTTTCTGTACAATGAACGACTTTCCAGCTTATGGGAACTTATCTGGGTATAAGACCAAAGGAAAAAAACCGTGCCCGATTTGTATAGATGACATGAAGTCTACACACATTAAAGGCTGCAAACATGTCTATATGCGCACACGAAGGCTCCTTAGACGCGACCATCCCTATCGATTTAAGAAAAAGGCCTTCGATGGGACGGTTGAAGAGGAAGTTGCTCGTAGACCATTAAGCGGTACCGAAGTTTATAATCGTGTTAAGGGCATTGAAATGATCTATGGTAAACCTGCGAATGAAGTTGATGGAACTACAGGATTATGGAAAAAGGAGTCTATTTTTTGGAAACTCCCATATTGGAAAGATTTAAAAGTCAGACATTGTTTGGATGTCATGCACATTGAGAAGAATGTTTGTGATGCTATTCTTGCGACACTTATGAATATTCCGGGTAAGACAAAGGATGTTAAAGCGTCACGTCTTCACTTGGAAAAAAATAAGCTTCGACCGGAGTTGTGGGCTCAAAAAAGGGCGGGAAGGAAAAAGAAAGTAGTGGAGGAAGGGGTTGATGAGGAAATTGGGAAAAGAAAAAAGGTGGATGATTCGGAGAAGAATTATTTGCCACCAGCTTGCTACACGCTGTCGAAAGCTGAGAAACGGATTTTTTGCGAGTCATTGTATGGTATTAAAGTTCCAACTGGGTACTCATCGAATATGAAGCGATTTGTTACCTTAAATGGTGAGTTGAAGTTATCGAGTATGAAATCTCACGATTGTCATGTCATGATGCAAGTATTCTTACCGATTGCAATTCGTGGGATACTTCCAAAGCATGTGAGGCACACCATTACAGAACTTTGTTCATTTTTTCATACAATATGCAACAAAGTGCTAAAACCGTCGATACTCGATGACTTGCAGGCTAGAATAGTGGAAACTTTATGCAAATTTGAGATGATGTTCCCCCCTGCATTCTTTGACATTATGGTGCATCTCATTGTCCACCTAGTTCGAGAAATTAAGTTGTGTGGTCCAGTGTTTTTGAGGTGGTGCTATCCTTTTGAGAGATATATGGGTACTTTGAAGGATAAAGTTCAAAATCTTGCACAACCAGAAGGTAGCATTATTCAAGGGATTGTGGCTAAAGAGGTCAGTAATTTTGTGGCAGAATATGTTGCTGGTGTTGATCCTATTGGCGTTCCGATATCTCGACACGAGGGCAGACTCGAGGGAAAGGGTACGATTGGCTCAAAATTGATCTCACCTTCTGTCGACAAGCGTGCACAAGCTCACTTATTTGTGTTGCATCACGTGGCAGCTGTCCATCCTTATTTAAATGAGCATATGGAGGAATTACGTGTTAGCAACCCCGGAAAAGGAATAAGGGCATTGACGCAAATGCATAATAAGACGTTCATTGATTGGTTTCATCATCGAGTAGTGGATGATTTAGATGAAAATGTTTTCAAAACTGATCAAGTGGTTAGCATTTGGTCCCCGTGAATCCGTACACTCTTATGAGGGTTATGATATTAACGGGTATACGTTTTGGACCGAACGTCAAGATCTTAAGTCGACATCGCGACGGGAATAGTGGTGTTTCACTTGTGGCGTCATCTACACAATACGCAAGCTCGAAAGATAAGTCTCCCGTTCTTGCTTGCCACCAACTATTATGGGCGAATTCAAGAAATATGGGAGCTTGACTACTCGGCTTTTCATATTTGTCTCTTTTGTTGCAATTGGGTTGATGATAATCGACGTTGCGTAAAAAAAGATGATCCTTGCGGATTCACTCTTGTGGACATGGGTCGTCTACGTGAAACTGAAGAGCCATTTGTACTTGCATCACAAGCTAAACAAGTATTCTATGTAATCGATCCTGCCGATAATAAGTGGTCAATTGTTGTACCGGCAAAAGGAGTATTCGGGCATCGGTGATGTTGAGGATGAGGAAGAGTATGATGCATTTGAGGACATCCCAACTTTTACCTATCCCGAAAATAGCGTGGAAGATGATGTAAATATGTCGAGAACTATATGCGTGTTGATCACACGGAAGGGATACATGTTGAAACTCCTAAGAAACGGCGGAAGGTCAACAAATCATGAGACATATACTCAGGTTTATCTCTATTTCGTCCATTTCATGTCATTTTCATATATTTCGAGTCATGTGACTCAATTTTCTTGTTGAATATGATAATATAGCCAAAAATACGACTATTACGTAGATTTATAGGTGCTACTTTGTTGTTGGTTGGATTTCGGGAAAGTAAACATCATTTTAAGGTTATTTCGGCCGTTTCATGTCATTTTCGTGTATTTCGAGTCATGTGACTCCAATTTCTTGTTGAATGTGATAATATTGCATAAAATACGACTACTAAGTAGATTTATAGGTGCTACTTTGTTCATGGTTGGATTTCGGGAAAGTAAACGTCATTTTAAGCCTATTTCGGCCGTTTCATGTCATTTTCGTGTATTTCGAGTCATGTGACTCCAATTTCTTGTTGAATGTGATAATATTGCATAAAATACGACTACTAAGTAGGTTTATAGGTGCTACTTTGTTGTTGGTTGGATTTTGGGAAAGTAAGGGTCATTTTAGGCCTATTTCGTCCGTTTCATGTCATTTTCGTTTATTTCGAGTCATGTGACTCCAATTTCTTGTTGAATGTAATAATATTGCATAAAATACGACTACGAAGTAGGTTTATAGGTGCTACTTTGTTCATGGTTGGATTTCGGGAAAGTAAACGTCATTTTAAGCCTATTTCGGCCGTTTCATGTCATTTTCGTGTATTTCGAGTCATGGTAATCCAATTTGTTGTGAAATATGATCTTATAACCTAAAATGTTGCTATTAAGTAGATTTATACGATCTACTTTGTTGATGGTTGGATTTCGGGAAAATAAATATCATTTTAGGCCTATATATTTCGCCGATTTATGTCTTTTTATATATTTCGAGCCTCCCGCTTCCCCCCCCTTGCACGGCCCCCCGCTCCCCCCGTCCAACCCCTAGCTACTTCCCCCCCCTTTGCACATCCCCCACGGCAACGGTGGGCGGCCGGCAAAGAAGCCGCCGCCGGCGGGCAACTTGCCGCTGCTGGCCCACGATTTCCGATGTTCCATTATTGTTGGTCCTTAATCAATTTGTTATTTTTTTTAACTTGTACCTATATATTAATTTCTATGTGTTTATAATTGCGGGGATAATTACTACATATGGATGAGATGACGACTAGTGAACACACAACCGAGGATGAATCTTATGATGTGAGGAAGGACCCAGATAAAGGTGATCTCGAAGATCGAGATCTTCAAGAACTTCATCCAAAAAGTGGTACAATTGTGAAAGCACAACAAGTTTGTAGGAAAGAAGGTCAACAACGGGAGTTACAAACAAATCAACAACAAAGAAAATCGAAAGTGATGAAAAAGAGAAAGGGGAAGAGGACCTACAAAGTCAAGAAGTGCTACTCACTTGCATATGACTTTAGAGTACGATAACTTGGGTCAACCTTGTGGTGTGTGGCGTTCTAAGTATGCCAAACATATTGGCCTTTGTGTCCGGAGGCTCTCCATTTTGCATTCATGGCAAGAGGTGCCCGAGGGGATGAAGAAATTACTATGGAATGACACTATGGTAAGTTTCATACTACCATTTAGTTTCTTATTTTAATAAATGTATGTGTATGTAGTACTAATGATAGAATTTAATCTATTACAACAAATGTGGAAACTAATATTTTTGTTCGTTTTTTTTTGTAGAATCTCTTCAATATCGAAGATGATGAAGCCAAGAAGAATCTATTTTTATCCGCGCTTGCTCAGAGATTTCGAGATTTCAAGGCTAAGTTAGTGTCCGGTTGGATTACTAAGCGGAGGAAAAGAACGGGTACAAAGAAGAAGAAAATTTATGGGGAGAAAAGCAAATCGAAGCCGAGGCCGCATTGGAAAATTCGGAGGAACCCACCACATTACCATATCAAATATGGAGAAATATCAAACTCGAAGAGTGGGAAGCATTTGTTGCCAAAAATACTACCCCGGAAGCTGTTGTAAGCAAAGGATTTTAATTATATTTACCACACTTAGCTCGAGTATGATTGTATATAACACCTAATCTTTTGTTTGTAATTATGTGTTTTTTTCAGGCAAGACGTGAGAAAAAAAGCACGAGTGCAAAAGCAAGGAAATATTATCATCATTTGGGTGCCCATTCCTACGATGAGGCGAGAAAAAAGTGGATGTTTGCCCATTACCCCACACAGGATTCGACAACGACAACTACCTCTACAACCACATCAGTTACACCGGCTCGTCAACCAGACAGGGTCCTTGATTGGTGGTGTTCGATGCATGGGGTTGATGCAAAGGGAAACAGAGTGTTACCTGATCCCGTTACAGAAAAGATAGCCAATGCCATTGTAAGTACATATCATTTTAGGCCTATTTCGGTCATTTCATGTCATTTTCGAATAGTTTGAGTCACTGGGCTCCAATTTCTTGTGAAACATGATAATATAACCTAAAATATTGCTATTAAGTAGATTTATAGGTTCTACTTTGTTATTGGTCGGATTTCGGGAACGTAAATATCATTTTAGGCTTATTTCGGCCATTTCATGTCATTTTCGAATAGTTTGAGTCACTGGGCTCCAATTTCTTGTGAAACATGATAATATAACCTAAAATATTGCTATTAAGTAGATTTATAGGTTCTACTTTGTTATTGGTCGAATTTCGGGAACGTAAATATCATTTTAGGCTTATTTCGGCCATTTCATGTCATTTTCGAATAGTTTGAGTCACTGGGCTCCAATTTCTTGTGAAACATGATAATATAACCTAAAATATTGCTATTAAGTAGATTTATAGGTTCTACTTTGTTATTGGTCGGATTTCGGGAACGTAAATATCATTTTAGGCTTATTTCGGCCATTTCATGTCATTTTCGAATAGTTTGAGTCACTTGGGCTCCAATTTCTTGTGAAACATGATAATATAACCTAAAATATTGCTATTAAGTAGATTTATAGGTGCTACTTTGTTGTTGGTCGGATTTCGGGAAAATAAAGATCATTTTAGGCGTATTTTGCTAATTTGATATGTTTTTCGTTTATTTCCATTATTCAAGTAACCCCACCCCCCACACCCCGCACCCGCACCCGCACTTCCCCCCTACACAGTCCCCCCACTGCCCCCCCCCGCTTGCCACGCCCAGTTGCCCGGGCGGCCGGGGCTGGCCGGCCGGCCGCCGCTTGCTGGCTCTGGCGGCCGCTTGCCGCTTCTTCGCCGGTAGTACGTTTTGTTTCTTGAAAAATTTTAACGTCCAATTTTTCGTTGTTTTATTTGTAGATCGGATTAAAGGAAAAGGAGGCAACATGTGATTTCACTCCTACCGCACACATGGATGCTTTGCACGAAACTCTAGGAAAGGACCACAGTGGTCGTGTGAGGGGCGTGGGAGGTGTCCGCCTCGGCGTGCGAAAGGTATATGGTGAACAATACACTACAACGTCAAAATCAAGTGCAAGTAGTGTGAATTCGGTGTCGGTAGATGTGGAGGCTATCAAATCGCAATTCGGGAGGAGCTTAGAGAGGAGATGACACATAACTTCAATGCTATGATGGAGCAAATGGGTTTACCGACCTTCCCATTGAAGAAAGGTAGTGATGTTCCATCTAGCCGCCCGATCGGTGTTCCACAAACATCGGATAATCAAACGATACCGCACCCGATCCACCAATACCCGAGTTGAAGGTAATCACCGTATTTGGTTTAATTTATCACGCTTAATCACTCGTGCTTTATTAATTAACTATGTATTGTCCCTAAGTGCATGCAATTCTAAATATGTTGTTTCATCGCAATTAACTATTAATGACTTGTTTTGATTCAAAGGAGGAGACCCCATACCGACTATTAGTTCGAGAAAATGATTCTGATAGTCCGATTGTGGTAGCTAGTGGCCATGCACGACCTCCGGTGATCGAGTACGAGTGCATCACCCGGATAGTGAACAATGATCACTATGTGGTGAGCATCGACTACATTGAGCCTGGTTTTGAAGACTTAGGTCTTCCGATGCCAAAACCGGAGGTTAGTCTACATACACTGAGTGACGCCCATGGTAGTTATGTTCTGTGGCCGCGTGCATGGGTGCGATTTTCGGATGAGGTACACCGATAAACATACATATATATATGCGTTAGTTTATGTAATAATCAACTCCGATTATATTACTTTTCTATGTCATATATATAATAATTAGTAATATTCTTATTATTACTTTTTAATAGGTTTCAAGGAAGGCTGGTTCACATGACAAGAAGGCTAAAAAGGTCGGTTCACAAAACAAGATGGCTAAGGAGGCAATTGGACGTGCTGAAATTGAACCAAATGTGTTCGATGACCAAGTTAGTATGTCAAACAATCCACTTCTCGAGCCGTTGGTGGTGCAAGGCCTTACTAAGGCATGTTATTGGTTGCATGAGTGTGTTAGCGATTTGCCCGATAATGCTCCAATACATGTTCCTTTGGGGAAGGAACAATTCAACTACGCCGATGAGTCATCTACATGGATTTCCAAAGACGATGTTAAAGAATTCTTACGTGGAGAAATGTTGAGTGGAACAATGATACAAGCTTTCATGAGGTGATACATACATATCTTACTTTACAAGTTTATAATAGTTTTCAACTTCCATACATGATAAGTATGTTTACTTTTTATTATATGCTTTAATTTCTCAAGGTTATTGTGTACTGAATTGAATGAAAAAATGAGTGAGACAAAGATTGGTTGGTTATGTCCAAGTATGATGCGAGATGACAATTGTTTAAAAAACAAAACCGATGTGAAAGAATATCTCGATACTAGTTTCAAACAATCACATCGGTTAGAAGAGAAGTTCATCCTTGTTCCATATATTGAAGCGTAAGCTTGTTATACCAAACTTGATGCTTTACTTTATTTTCTATAACTTTATTTCCTTGTTTAGATAACTTGCCTTCTTGTTCCATATATATCGATAACAAAATTCACCGAATTGTTGAATAAGTAACTTTATATTATTTCCTTATATAGTCTCCATTGGACGCTCATTGTGATATGTTTGTCAAATAATCACGTTTACCACTTTGATTCTCTTCGTCGACAACCACCACGGAGCTTACTAGTCAAGTCACTATTGAATAGGTAACTTAACTAGAACAATATGTGTACCTAATATTACACATTTATATATATATATATATATATATATATATAATAAACATCTTATAATGTATTGATGTAGTGTGATGAAGCACCATTATGGACTTGGACTTCGATTAGGAAAAGCTCCTCTTTGGATATCAGTTGAGGTAACTACTTTGGTGAATCTTATGTCTAACCATTTATTTTCATATACTTTAAATTTAACATGAATGTTTTTGGATGTTTAAATTTGGTGAATTTCGATGTCCGCAACAAAAGAATGGTGTTGATTGTGGCTATTACGCATCGCGGTACATGTTTGATATAGTCAATCGTTGTACTGACATCGATTATCTTCAAAAGGTATGTAACTAATTAGTTTATTTAATTTATATTAAATTGATAGATAAGAATTAGTTTATTTTGGAAATTGTAGCATAAATTAACTATAATCATATCGACCCCGAAACGAACCTAAAAATTGAACTTATAATCTTTTGCACCAAAATATGACATTAACACTTCAACTATGCATAAAGTAAGTGGTGTGTGTTAGTTTTGCTCATATATGTAACATGATTTATAGTTTTGGGAAGTGAAATAGCTCAAATTCACAAAAAGCGACCCCGAAACGAACCTAAAAATTGAACTTCTAATCTTTTGCACCTAAATATGACTTATATACTTCAACTATGCATAAAGTAAGTGGTGTGTGTTAGTTTTGCTCCTATATGTAACATGTAGGTAGTTTTGGGAAGTGAAATAGCCCAAATTCACAAAAAGCGACCCCGAAACGAACCTAAAAATTGAACTTCTAATCTTTTGCACCTAAATATGACTTATATACTTCAACTATACATAAAGTAAGTTGTGTGTGTTAGTTTTGCTCCTATATGTAACATGTAGGTAGTTTTGGGAAGTGAATATAGCTCAAATTCGCAAAAAACGACCCCGAAACGAACCTAAAAATTGAAATTCTAATCTTTTGCACCTAAATATGACTTATATACTTCAACTATACATAAAGTAAGTGGTGTGTGTTAGTTTTGCTCCTATATGTAACATGTAGGTAGTTTTGGGAAGTGAAATAGCTCCAATTCACAAAAAACGACCCCGAAACGAACCTAAAAATTGATCTTCTAATCTTTTGCACCAAAATATGACATTAACACTTCAACTATGCATAAAGTAAGTGGTGTGTGTTAGTTTTGCTCCTATATGTAACATGTAGGTAGTTTTGGGAAGTGAATATAGCTCAAATTCGCAAAAAACGACCCCCGAAACGAACCTAAAAATTGAAATTCTAATCTTTTGCACCTAAATATGACTTATATACTTCAACTATACATAAAGTAAGTGGTGTGTGTTAATTTTGCTCCTATATGTAACATGTAGGTAGTTTTGGGAAGTGAAATAGCTCCAATTCACAAAAACGACCCCGAAACGAACCTAAAAATTGATCTTCTAATCTTTTGCACCAAAATATGACATTAACACTTCAACTATGCATAAAGTAAGTGGTGTGTGTTAGTTTTGCTCTTATATGTAACATGTAGCTAGTTTTGGGAAGTGAATATAGCTCAAATTCGCAAAAAACGACCCCGAAACGAACCTAAAAATTGAACTTCTAATCTTTTGCACCTAAATATGACATTAACACTTCAACTATGCATAAAGTAAGTGGTGTGTGTTAGTTTTGCTCCTATATGTAACATGTAGGTAGTTTTGGGAAGTGAAATAGCTCAAATTCACAAAAAGCGACCCCGAAACGAACCTAAAAATTGAAATTCTAATCTTTTGCACCTAAATATGACTTATATACTTCAACTATACATAAAGTAAGTGGTGTGTGTTAGTTTTGCTCCTATATGTAACATGTAGGTAGTTTTGGGAAGTGAAATAGCTCAAATTCACAAAAAACGACCCCGAAACGAACCTAAAAATTGAACTTCTAATCTTTTGGACCAAAATATGACATTAACACTTCAACTATGCATAAAGTAAGTGGTGTGTGTTAGTTTTGCTCCTATATATAACATGTAGGTAGTTTTGGGAAGTGAATATAGCTCAAATTCACAAAAATCGACAAAATCAACTCAAAAATTGGTTGTTTAATTAGCTAATTAATTGCAAGAGTTAGTTGTTATTATATATTGTAAATGTTTGACTTAATTGATCTTATTAATTTATTATATTCATATTATTGCAAGGTTTACATGGATAACGACGCACCAAGGTTGGATGAATTCACAATTGAAGAATTGGATGAAGTTCGAAACAAGTTGGCAACCTACATTTGTGAAGATTGTCTATGATACATTGGTTAGGATTTTGCAAGAACTAGCTAGAAGTTCGAAACAAGTTGGCAAGCTATTCGGTTGTTGCGTTAATGTAGCTTTTTGTATTAGAATTAATATTTGCCTTAATATGTACTCTTTAACATTATTACTATTATATATATATATATAATTATTACATATATAATTGGGAACTCTATATATATATATGCATTATGAGGTTTGTAATATGGTACAAAGCAAAGCAGCAAGGAAACAGGGAACAAGCGCATACATAATATTATATAGCTGAATTTATATAAAAAAAAAAAATTACAAAAGGGCTGCGGTTAATAGAGAAAATCGCAGCCCTTGGCCACATAAGGGGCTGCGGTTAATTGAGAAAACCGCAGCCCTTAAGTAATCAAGGGCTGCGGTTTTCTCAATTAACCGCAGCCCTTATGTGGCCAAGGGCTGCGGTTTTCTTACGACCGCAGCCCTTAAATATGTAAGGGCTGCGGTTCGTAACCGCAGCCCTTCATATATATTAAGGGCTGCTACTCTAATTGCTGCGGTCAAAAAACGCAGCCCTTAGGCCACTTTTGACCGCAGCCCTTAGGCTTTTTTCCACTAGTGTTTATATTATATTTTGGGTGCTTTTTGCTAAGGGTCTCGATTATAATTGTTGACGTTTGCATATATATTAGTCTTAGCGGAAGTTCGGAGTTTTGTGAGTTAAATTGTGTTAATGTCATATGTTCCGAGCTTTTATGGTAAAATGGGATTGAGCGATCTACTTGGAAGTGTTCGAGAAGTTGAAAGGTCGTAACATGAGTGTAGCTCAACAATATTGTGCCATCTCACCAACAACAACCAAGCTCCGCCAACAAAGACGCAAGCCCGCCCAAAGATCGCAAGTTCAAGCAGAGCATCATCGCCAAGCAAAGCACCTAGCCCATCCAAGCAGCACCAAGCTCTCGCGCGAGCAAGGCAAGATCAACCCCGGTCGCACCTCGCGAGCTTGCTCGC
Source organism: Beta corolliflora (assembly GCA_947648045.1). NCBI lineage: Eukaryota > Viridiplantae > Streptophyta > Magnoliopsida > Caryophyllales > Amaranthaceae > Beta > Beta corolliflora. Next base: position 374,614 of record CANSZD010001586.1, read on the forward strand.
ACCTCGCGACCCATGCCGGCCTGGCGCAAAGCCAAAGCAAAAGCCGCCCAAGCACGCACATCGCACCTCGCGACCTGCTTGCTCGCACCTCGCGACCTGTACCGCACCTCGCGACCTCCTTGCCCAGCCAAGTTGTGCGGAAGACAGTGTACTCTTCGCACGGTGCGACCAGACTCGCACCTCGCGACCTGCTAGGTCGGTGTAATTGTCGGCTGATTTTTGAGCTTTAGTATAAATACTAAACTTGATTTTTGGACCTAGGGGCAGCACACTTAAGGAGAGAGAATCTCCAACACTCCATTCTTCTCTTCTTATCTTCTCTTTTTAGTTTTTATTTTCTAGTTTAGTTTTTGGAGATTTCAATTATGGAATTGGCTTATGCTATGCCGATTGTAGCTTGAACTGTTCTTGAACAAGATTAACATGAAGCTTCAAGCATTATTGTGAGATCTTTCCTCTCTATTTAGTTTCTTTGATTATGGTTTAATTTCTATGATTGTGTAATTAATCTAATGCTATATTTAAGAATAGAATCGAATTGTTTTATTCTTTTATCAATTTGTAGCAAACTAGGGAGTAACTTAGATGCTGATCATCTTGGTTATTTCTTGGGGAAATTGAATCAACTGTTGAATGTTTATCGCTTGTATGACGTTAGCAGGTCTGTTGGTTCTCTGTGTTTATTGCTGCTATTGGATTGAACTTAGACGCTATCGGACTAGGTTATCCTTTAGTTAGGGTTTTATAGTTACGCTGATCGTGCTATTCAACTAAGAATAAGGAGAATGCGAGATTAATTCTCAACAATAGATAATCATGGAAATAATTAGAGTTGAGGTTCAATGATTGATAATGAATTGAAGTGGATGTTAATCAGATTCAAGATCTTCCCATATTGATTTCTCATTTTATTTATTTGCTAGTTAGTTGTAGTTTATTCATAACTCTCTCGAAAATCCTCCTTTTTATTAGGTTACTCGACCCTTAGAGTCATCTAGGTACTAATTCACGCTAAGCATAAAACTCGTCCCTGTTTCCCTGTGGATACGAACCTTACTTCCCTTCTACATTTAATTGTAAAAGAGAGTAGGAGAAATTTTATCTTTGGTTAGGCGTACACGGCAAACGCCTACTACCAAGTTCTCTTGAATTACCTCATATGTTTTGTGAACCCCATGTACATGCTAGTAATTCTAGAGCAATTTTTTCTTTTCCTCAGTATGAGAATGAAGCGTTTTGGAAATACTATCATAGGCTTGGTGATTATATTGGTCCTAATCATGGAATTGAACTGTGGGATATGTGCCTAGTGATTTATGAGGGGTTAAATGAAGAAACTAGGATGGTGGTAGAATCTATGTCTAATGGGGAATTTCTATTCCGATCACCTGATTATTGTTGGGATTTAATTGTGTGGTTGGCTAGGGATACTTATGAGTGGGAGATGTCTTCATCTGCTCTTTCACCCCAAACTTACATGACACCAACCCCTTATTGTTCAAATTGTCAGTCTACTTCATATGATTTTTCTTCATGTGATGTGACATTAGTTTATGGTTTTAACTCCTCTTCCCAATATGATTGTCAATCTGCTCAAAATTCTAGCCCCAAACCGTTTATTTATGATGATGAGGAGGGTTGGATAATAAATGAGAGCTATTGGGATGATGAAAAGATTGAGAGAGAGACTATTATGATGGATGTTTTGCAGGAGCAAGAAACCATGGTTGAAGTTTCCTCTTTGGAGGTAAGTCAAGTTGAGAGTGAGGTGATTTATGAGTCTTTATCGGTACCACCTATTGTTTTTGAGTCTCATGTTCCTTTCTCTCAAAAACTTGACCTTATTCCTTCTTCTCCTATATTATATCCTCCATCGTTCCTTCTTTCTCCCCTTTTGAATGACTCTCATGATAATGTAAATAATGTACAGTTTGTTTCTTTTCCTTCTTTTGAGTCATGTAAAAAGACTAACGATTTTTCTTTTTTCTTCTTCTTGTAAATTTAATTTTTCCTTTGATTTTTCTTTTGGTAGTTTTAGTAATATTTTAGTACTAACTTTTTTCATTTTTCCTTTCCACTCTTATATAATATGCTCTGAGATGTTTGCAGGAACATATGATAAGCTTCTTAGAGCATTGAACTATTATGAGTGATCTACTAATCTTAAATGGTCATGCAAGACCTTAAATTTACGCTTATCGGGAGGCAACCCGACTTTGTTCATTTTTTTTTTTGGTTTGACTAACTTTGCTAGTGTGTGATGAAGTCTTTTGCTAGGTACAAGCGTAGCCAATTTTTTTGGCTAAGTTCACTGCCTCATTACAACTATCGATTGTGGTGGAGGTGTCGATGCTTTTGACACTCCCTTTGATTACCCACCCCTTTTGTAAGTTGTACCTCTCCCTCATTTAATTCCTCTTTGTTCACATTGAGGACAATGTGTCATTCAGCTTGGGGGAGGATGTTTGTCATCATTACTTAGCGCATGTTAGTTGCATTTAGAGTAGTTTTTTCATTGCTTTCATAGGATGTTGCACGGTTTGTACCGCTCACTAGGAGTGGGAGTTTACGTGTAACCAAAAACATTGTATTGCTTTCGTAGTTGCATTGGCATATTTCATCTCATATTAGATTTCATGTCATTTTAGTTGTATCTATGGGACTATTGCTAGCACTTATTGAGAACCTTGCTGATATTTTACTACAATTCCCAAGCATAATTCATCTTGTTCATGATTCTTCATAGCACGATTGTTTCGCAATTGATTGTTTGTGGTAAGATTGATTGATCTCTCTAGCTCGATTTAACTTTATTGTGCAGACACCTTAAACTAAGTGAGCTTCTGTGCCTATAAACTGATGTATCTGTGTCAGTTATGTTCTTTCATGTGTGATTAGTTCCTTAGTTGTCGCATTGATCTTGATTTTGACTTGGTACTCTTTGATATTTGATAGTGCATACATTTTGATATGATTGAGGCATTCTATTTAATGATCTTAGCTCCGAGAGTTATTCTTGTTTTCATATTATCCTTCCTCTAGCCCCGCCGAGCCTTTCTGACTATGTTTGATTGCTACCTACATTACAAGCCATTGGCCTCATTTGATATTTGTCCTAAGCCTAGCTTGGGAGAGCGAGTATTAGTTTTGGTTTGGTTTGTATTGAATTGAAGTGCTCTAGTTGTGGTTTAGAGGGATGGAAAAATATGTTTAGTGAGCTTGGAAATTGAAATGAAAGTTAAAAAAAAAAAAAAAACACAAAAGAAAAAGTGAAAAATGAAATGAAAAAGAAGTGAAAAAAAAAAGTTGTGAATAAAGTGAAATAAAAAGGGTTATGATTGAATTTCTTGAGTGAAAAGTGTTGTTGATTATATTTGGAGATTGTTGGTTGTTGCACGGAGTTATTGTGACCTAACTTGGTCATGTTTTTAGTTATATGATGCTCCCCCTTCTTGGTTTTTCCACCACAATTCCCAAATTATTTTCCATACCTTTAACCTCAACCCCATTACAACCCTTAAAAGTCCTCTTGATCATTGTGCATTGTATTGTTGAGTATTAAGTGAGTCAAAAAGTCAAAGTTAAAGAGTTTATGTTTCATCTGAGTCGACTTGTTTTAGGTTGAGTGTCATCATTTATCCTTTAAACACATGAGAGATTTGAGCACACATGACTATAGTGAGGTCGTCGGGTTTGGTTAAATCCAACTTGGGAGAGATGGTATGTGGTATGATTGGAGAGTCGATTGCGATACATGACATGCTATGCGGCTTTGTTCGAGCTTGTTTTGATGCTTGGTTTGTGTAGTGGTTTTATCTCTTGTGTTTTCAGTTGAGTGTTTAGCCCTGTTGTAGTCTTATACTGTAGGTCGTCTTTCTTTTCCAATGTTTATGTCTTATTGCTTGGGGACAAGCAATGGTTTAGCTTGGGGGAGTTTGATATGACATATTTATATTTAGTTTTTTGGGTGCATTTAGGTTGCATTTTAGAGCATTTAGATTCATATTTAGGTTCATTATTGCATCATATTCTTAAGTTATGTTATTCTACTCCTATTCGGTATGTTTTCTTGTTTTTGATGAATTTCAGGTAATGAGAACGTATTTGGAGTATATTTAGCTAAGCTTGAGGATTATGAGCACTTGTAAAGAAGCTACGATGCATAAGGATCGTATGGATATGTCATAGTACGAGTTTGAGCGAAAACGAAGCGGAAAATCATTAGAAGAAATGTGAAAAAAGAGTCATGTCTACTCTTTTGATCATAACTTTTGATGTGCTTGTTAGAATCAAGAAATTCCAATTGGGTTGGAAACTAGACTTGAAGGGCTTTTCAACTATAGGTCACACGTCCCAAATGGACACCTGGTTTGATAGATACAGCCTTCGCAAGTTGACGCAAAATCACAGTTTTCCCGCCCGACCGGGTGAAATGAAATTTTCACAGGATGCAAGGCATGTTAGCCCGGTCAACCGGGCGTGAAAGGAGCCAAAATCGCTTGCGCGCCCGACCGGGCGGGCTCGCCCGGTTGACCGGGCGGATTTGCTGTTCTGTCGTAGTTCCTCAATCACCGTCGCCCGACCGGGCGGTTTCTCGAGACGGGTTTATTTGTTTTTTTTAGCCGGTTTTGTAAAAAGTATAAATAGACTTTTAGTATTTTCGATTAGATATTATTATTATTTTTCTGCGTTTTTAGTTTAGTTTTCTTCTTTTCTCTCTCTTTAGTTTAAACCCTAGTTTTTCATGTTCTTCTTTAATTCATTAGTTTTATTATTTCATTCTCTCTCTTTCATTGATTTCTTTTAATTATGTTTTCCTTTCTCTTTCTAGATGTAGTTTTTATTCTTTATTTCATGATTGAGTAATTTTATTTCTAGGGTTTGGGAATCCATGTTTATATGCTATAATTCTTGATGGATGTTTATTGATGGTTTCATTAGTCATTGTTATTTCTAATTGATTAGTGTTTATATTATTAATCTTGCAATCTGATCAATTGTCTGATTAAATATTGCTAATATCGAGTCATAGATCGAGAGATAGTACTCTTTAGAGGCTTGCCTACAATTAGCAAATCTGATTATGTTGAGCGACCGTACTAGCATATGTTGATTTGAGAGCGTTAAGGCCCGACCGTAGGATTAACACGTGTTCTAGATATCTGATTCATTGAACCATTGATGACATTTTGATAGATTATAGTTATAAACATGGTAAACCATTGCCCTAGATCCTTTTTAGTTTGATTTTCGTAGTTTGATTAGTTTAGAACTTTAATTCAATATTCCTGATTTTGTTTAGTTTCTCTATACCTTAGAAGCTAGATTAAAACGACCATCTCTCTGTGGATTCGACCCTACTTACCCTACTACATTGTTAGAAGGTTTGCAGGAATTATTTTTGACAGGTGTACGACAACCTATCAGTCATGACTATGAAATATTGCAGATGGATGTCAAAACCGCTTTCTTGAATGGATTCTTGAAAGAGGATGTGTACATGACACAACCTCAAGGTTTTGAAGATCTAGAAAATCCAGGGAGTGTATGCAAGCTTAAGAAGTCCATTTATGGACTAAAGCAAGCATCAAGGAGTTGGAACCTCAGATTTGATGAGGCAGTCAAGAAATTTGGCTTTCTCAGAAATGAAGAGGAATCTTGTGTATACAAGAAGTTAAGTGGGAGTAGTATTAATTTTCTGGTTTTGTATGTGGATGACATACTTCTCAATGGAAATGATAAAACCATGCTTGAGTCAGTCAAGGAATGGCTTAAAAATTATTTCTCTATGAAAGACCTAGGAGAGGCAGAGTACATATTGGGAATAAAGATCTATAGAGATAGATCGAAAAGGCTGATTGGACTTAGTCAAGAGACTTATATTGATAAGGTTCTTGCAAGGTTCAAGCTGGAAAACTCCAAAAGAGGTTTCATTCCCATGCAACATGGCATAACACTTGACAAGACTCAGTGTCCTTCGAGTCCTGATGAGGTCAAGCGTATGAGTAATATTCCCTATGCTTCTGCAGTAGGATCCATTATGTATGCCATGATATGCACTCGACCGGATGTTGCATATGCTTTGAGTATATGCAACAGATACCAGTCAAATCCAGGAGATGCGCACTGGATTGCAACAAAAAACATCATTAAGTGATAATTTTTTGGTTTATGGTTGAGATGATGAGTTGGTTGTTACTAGATACACCGATGCAAGCTTCCAGAGTGACAAAGAGGATTTCTGATCCCAATCTGGTTTCATATTTTGTCTCAATGGAGGAGCTGTGAGCTGGAAGGGCTATAAGCAGAGTACCATCGCAAATTCTACAACAGAGGCTGAGTATATTGCAGCAGCTGATGCAGCAAAGGAAGCTGTTTGGATCAAAAAGTTCATTGGTGAGCTTGGTGTAGATCCTAGCATTGAGAATAACATTGAGTTGTATTGTGACAACAATGGTGCCATTGCTCAGTCTAAGGAACTCAGATCGCATCAAAAGTCTTAACATCTGCTCAGGAAATTCCATCTTATTCGAGAGATCGTTGGAAGAGAGGATGTGAAAGTAAGCAAGGTTCATATGGAGGATAATATAGCAGATCCTCTGACTAAACTGCTTGCTCAACCTAAGCATGAGTGTCATACTAGGTCTATGGGGCTTAAGCATATGGGAGAATGGCTTTAGGTTGTTTACTTCATGTTTACAATTATAATGACATTTATTATGCTTTGGATGTTTATCAATAAAAAATCGTTTCTTATTTAATTGTTTGGTTTAGTATTAAATAAAATGTCCAACTAATTTGTGTTTTCAAATAGGATTATCAAAAACGTTTTGATAATGGAACCCTATAAAGTGAACATAAATCACAATTTATTTAAAGTCCCTAGTTTAAATCACTAAATTGGACATAAGTGATTTATTTAAAAAAACTAGTATATAATTAATTGATAGCGCAATTCCATGGGCTATGGAGACATAGAGATGTCTAATTAATTATATGGATGTATATTTAATACATTGATACTTAACCTAATTATATTATAAAAGTAGAATCAAACTACTATATTTAGTGGATTCCTTAGACATGAGTATGTCCTAATAACCACAAGATAATTAGTTTAACTTTGACACTGATAAATGCCGCGCCGTAAAAGGAGGTTATAAAGGCAGTGATCAGGTGGGCTAAGAATTGAGTGGGAGTTATGGTCATACAAGAGTGGATAAGTCCTCCTATTAAATACACTAGTAGAATAAATGCTTATTGCTGCGGTCATTAAGTGGCCTATTGCGGCGGTTTTGGCCGCGCAGCAATTAAAAGGGCAGCAATAGGTAATTAATATATTGCTTTGGTTTTAAACCGCAGCAATATTTGAACATATTACTGCGGTTTCTAGCCAAAACCGCAGCAATATATTTATTTTTTATTAAAAACGTACAACGTATTGCTGCGGTTTTGGCTAACTTTTATTAAATTTGAAACCGCAACAATAGGTCCTGGTACAGGTAAATTTTTTTTTTTTTTTTTTTGGAATTTCGCAATTAAATTTGAAAGATTAAAACCATGCAACTAACCCATCCACTATCCACCAAATTCGCAGACAAACTAAAGATTAAATAACATGAATTTCATTAATATATAAAGCTAAAAAAACTAATTACATAAATAATAGAAAAGATCAAAAAGTAAAATGAAAAAGCAAAAATAACAAAACAACTATTACAACTTAATGACTAATTACAAAAATTATAATAAAAACAAAAAATAAGAAACTGATCTAAAAAACAAAAAAAATAAAAAAAAATCCAAAAACAAAAAAATCTAAAAACAGATCTAAAAAAACGAAAAAAAAATAATCCTAAAACAAAAAATCACAAACAGATCTAAAGAACGAAAAAAAAAAACCGAGAAAAAATCAACCCTTGAGAACCGGATCTCGTTTTTTGAAACCCACGACGACGGGCGAAGACAGGGAACCACGAAGACCCACGAGGTGAAAGGCGGCGACGGGCGAAGCTTGAACGATCCACGACGAGCGAAGCTTGAATGAGCCACGGCGACGGGCGAAGCTTGAACGAGCGACGGCGACGGGCGAAGCTTGAACGAGCCACGGCGACGGGCGAAGCTTGAAAGGTCGTGTGAGAGTTGAAGGAGAGAGGACCTCGTCGAACAAACTCGTCTTCAGCAAGACCAGCAAGGCTGACGGCGAGAGACCTAAGGGCCGAATTCGTCGACGGCAAACTCGTCGGAGCGCGTTTATCGCGTTTCTCGTTGTTTGGAAGGAAGGACGAAATAGATGGTGGTAGAGAAGGACGAAAGAGGTGGAGGTGGTGGTGGTGGTAAGGACGAGAGAAGGCCGAAAGAGATCGAGAGATGAGATCTGAAGAATGAGGAGGGAGAAGAATGAGTGAAAACGGCTGGTTAAAAAAAAAATGGGGATCAATTGAACCCTAATTGCACCGTGTCTTATATTAAAAAAATGGGGATATTGCTGCGGTTTTTTGTAAAAACCGCAGCAATATATTAAAATATTATTTTTTTAATATTATTTTAATATATTGCTGCGGTTTTTACCAGAAACCGCAGCAATATATCTGGTCAAAAAGTCAACTTTTTTTCAAAAATTTTCTGTTGAAACTATATTGCTGCGGTTTTTTGCCGAAACCGCAGCAATATCTTTATTTTATATTTTACCTTTTCTTATTACTTGATATATTGCTGCGTATGGGTAAAACCGCAACAATATCACCGCAGCAATAAGCAATTATTCTACTAGTGATAGGAATGGTGTATGGGCCTCTTGATGAGCGAGAACTGGAAATTGCATGGCCATGCGGTATAGGATTAAAGAGTTAATCCTTATTTGAGCTGTTCGAACTCAGCGATCAAGGAACAAAATTTAAGAATAACATAGTATTATCAAATTTGACATTAAGAGACTTAAAGAATTTAACATTGCGCTCTTGTCTTTGGACAAGTGGAAGATTGAAGGAATATGTCCTTAGACATCCCGGCAATTACTAAATATAAATAGGAGTAATTATGAAGATAATAAAGTTAATTATTTTAGTAATCGTATTTTCATGCTAGAGAATAAATATGATTAATAGGACAATATTGATTGGGCCTATAACTAAAATAGATTAATCCTATAAAGGCCACACATTCAGAAGACAAGTTGGACAAAGCAATCCAAATCCATTTAGGATTAGGATTGAGGGGTGTCCTAAGGGGAATAGGAGGAGAATTAGTTCTCCTAACTAGCCTATGACTCTTCTATTATATATAGGATATAATATTAGGGTTTAGGTAATCAATTCATTAATCAGTTTCTTTTCACAAGAGAGAGAAAGTGAAACTAAATTATTCCCTCTAAACCGGCGCCTATACCATCAAAAGCAAGAGAATTTATACTCTTCCGTTCTAGCAAACGTTGGTGTTCAACTGGTGCTCGTGGACTAATTAGAGGAGCAACACTTGGGGCTCTCGGGTCTTCAAAGCTTGCATACAACAGGGAAATCACGCTACAAAGGTTTGATATTTAATCCCTATTGAATAATTCATGTGTTTGATTATGTTTGCAATCCTATGATAGATGTCAGGAAATTGTTTCCTGAAATTCCGTTATATGCATCTATATATTCCTACACCATGTTGTAGAATTCTCAAATTCAACTCTTACATCCACCCTACAGATAAGTACTTTCATTGTTATAGTTGCAACATGAGCAAATTGCAGGCAGGATCAAAATAGACCCACACCTGAAGTTAAATTAAAGCAAAACCAAATGGAAGAAGCGTATAAGATAAATATGATTTTACACAACTATAGGTTGTTTGCTGCTTAGCCCTCAACGCATCATAAGTAGAGGGCTCTACTATTAGTCAATACAGAGGAAGCAGTTCTCTAGAACATAGCAATCCTGCCCAATGGTTAATGTAGATTTGATGAGAAGTGTTGACATACGTAGGAGCAAAACTTTGAATCCTATATAGAGTGGATTTGTTTAGTTTGTTGCTATACATATATCATGTATACATTTATACATTATTTACTCTGTAAATAGTAATAGTTCTAGCTGTTGAATGAGGCCATTACTGCAATCATGTAGGTTTCTCTTATGACAGTAATTTGGGACAAAGGCTGGCGCTTGGATTTGCCATGGTACCTGTGTAAAAGATAGTAGTTAGATTAGATATTTGGAAAACAGCATCTTTAGATCCAATGATTAGTGAAGTTCTGTGTGCTTACATAAATCCTTATAACAAGCCTGTTTGGAGACCTCATCTTCTTCAAAAGGTGGTGGAACTTGCCCATACACCATTTCGCAGCTCATATCTTCAAATTCTGCTCATAATGCATGCATCAAGAATGTTGAAAGGATTTACTTAAGAGACACTAACTACTTGAACTGGCAGAGGTTTTCTTTTGGTGTACGATGTAGAAGAGATTCAATCTCACGTCATAGATATCACCTCCACATGATTTTATATACTAAGCTAGTTGTCGTTCATAAAGTAACTAGGTATAGTTCCTTTGGATCAGAGTCAGCACTCCATTGAGTTAAGGCAATAATTTACATGATTTCCGGTCTACATTTCGTATTTTTCTAATTTTCAGCTTAAAAGAAGATTTTAGGAATAATATGTACAATTAGGAAAAAGAAGTTTTACATAAGGGTTTTTCAGGTGAATAAGATGAAGCCTTAGTTACTTAAAATTGACCCCTTTTAGTTGTAAAGAGCAGAAGAGTGTAGAAACATACTCGGATTCATGGTCAGAGGAAGTCCGAATTCGTTGGTGAAGAAGTCTTGTGTTGGGATTTTGCACATATTCACACACATTCCAACACAACCACTGTTCTCCAAGTACCTTGGTGACACAATGAGAGTTATTAATCAGAGTCTAATTTTCTCCATGAAAATAATTAATGGTGGTTGTAGATGTTACTAACTGAAAACCAATTTAAAAAACAGCTAGCCTACCTGCACTTCTTTATAAGCACTCCACTCCTTTGTTTCACTCCATTTACTTCCACTTCGATTACCTACAATACGAACTTTGTTATTCATGTAGGCAAACGCTGGATAATCACGTTTGCCGCTGATGAGGCTCAAATCACAAATCAGCAAGAGCTGGATGAATGAACACTTTTTTTAGCTTCTAAAGCCAGGTACGTCTCTGAACTGTTCTTTTTTGGTGCTGGAGAATTGCCTGATCATTTATTTTTGACGCAGTCGGAAAATCTAAGAGGAAAGCAAGCGCTAATCTCGCAAGAATTCAGATAAATCTAAAAACTGATACTCACCGAAAAAGAGTTAAACTCTGAAATATTATTAAAAGTCGAAAAACTGCTCCAAATAATAACCTAATGTTGTTTAAATACTCAAAACAAAACCCTAATACGAAAATAAGGAAATAATAAAATCCGAAAATACTTAAAATGCTGTTTTCGGGCCCTAAACGACCTCGGATGGCTTAAAAGCCCGTACGTCATGGCATAGCGATGAGTTTGACTCGTTGGCCCGTTCCGCCTAGCAAAATCAAGCAATCGGACTCGAGGCGCTGATTAGTAGAAATCATTTCAGGACTTTTGTCGAACTTCTTCGTCGAACTTCTTCGCTAACCTTCCTACGTCAATTTTGCATGTTTTTTTTTCTATGCAATAGCTGCTTCTCAGTAGCTATGCTTACTGGCTAACTATGATTGAGGAAATTATAACTATTATGCATTAGCTTTTTACAAGGGAAGGGGAGACGAGTAGCGTATTATCACTCCATTAAAAATACTTGTTACATTTGCTTTCATAAGGTTAAGATTCATCAACTGTGACAGATTTCTTTTTCACGACGATTATCATGTACTCATGTGTAACTGGTTTCATTGTGTATATTTGTATCAACTTTTAATAATCTCTATATATTAGTAGCCCAATGTGTGTCTTGACTATTAAAGGCCATGAAAAAGCAATTGTAGCAAGTAATTTGGAATTGGGGGGGGAGGGGGAGGGATTAGTCATTAGCGTACCTCAGAAGGTCCAACAAGCCAATGGAAAAACGGCACAGTCAGGGCTGCATTGAACTCGGCAGCCCATTTTGTTGGCGGAAACAATTTTCTAAACTGCACATAATCAATCAGAAGGTCCTCAGTGTTTCTTTCAGTAAATTTGTGCTAAACATCCAATTATAAATTATCATTTAAGCAAATTCAAAGGTAGCAGAAAAGATAGACCTGAGCTGGGGCACCAGGAGGGAGCATAGACAATAGTACTTCCCTAACAACCTGTTGCTGCTGCGGCCGTGATCTTCCCTGCATTACTCTCTTCGACACATCGACAAACCTCTCGTAATCGTACTTAAACCACCCATCATTCACCTGCTTTCTCTGCCCAGCAGATGAAGCAAACTTCTCCATCTTCCTAGCAAAAAGATTCATGAAAATCATCTCAAAGAAGCCATCTTTGTACTTTGTCTTCTGCCCCATAGGAGCAGGCTGACCTGTTGGCTCTGCTATGCCACATCGTACTCTACTCATGTTTCGGCTTCCATATTTATATTTCTGCTCGAAGCAGTGAGTTGTACTATTAACTCGAAATTGGACGGGTTGGAAACTCAATACCACCATGAATATGTATAATCCTCCCTTGATATGGTAGCTCTTCCACTATATTAGTAGTGTGTTTTTACAGGGTAAACAGATAATGGGAGTTTCTTGAAGCGTGTGTCCAAGTCTAACACAAGATTGTGTGTTTTGTTTTGATAAGGGGACTTGGTTTTTTCTCTTGAGTTTAAGGATCAATAACATTGAACAGGAAGTAAAACTGAGCTAATTGTGTGGCTCTCGATCATAAGAAAACAATGCGACTTTTTCATTTTTTTAAAATTTTTATTGAAGTCTTTCCGGAAGCTCCTTATTAATAAAAAGATAAATAATGAGTATTTGAGGGTTTGTTCGACAAAACTAACTAAAAAGTTTAGAGTAAATTACCCTTATAGCTATCCTCGAGTGTTACTAAATGACTTTTTTTTTTTAAAAGAGAGTGTTACTAAATGAATTAATTCTTAAAGTGTTTAACTATTATCTACCATTAGTTAGCTATTAAAATAGTTGTTTAGTGTATGCATTGACACAACTCTGAAAGCTTATTTTGGCTTCTAATAAGTTAAATAATAAAAAGATAAAAAAATACTTTTAATAAAAAAGCTGATATCTTCCACCTCAAAAAAAGAAAAGAAAAGAAGCTGATATCTTGTTTTTGTGAGGTCAAAATTGATGCCACGCAGATGCTGCTTTTAGCATCCATTTGAAAGCTTCTTATGAAAAAGCCCATATTAATGAAACACCTAACTTGGTTAGACTCGCTCTGATGGGCCAAAATATCGAAATTGTCAAGACAGTTAATTTCATTGCATTGGGCTTTTAGTTTGGGCTTTACGTCTCAAGAGTTTTACCCAGCAAGTACCACTGTACCACGCTATCTTCTTTTTGATGGACAGCATTCGTTTTCCCCATCCCATAACATGTACAACCCCAATTTTTTTTTCTCGCCTTTTCTGTGGCTTAGACCTTAATGTTTAGAGTTAAGAGTAATAAAAGGACTCAAACTTTAATACTTCTTCCGTTCTAAAATAAGTGAAACACTAAGTGTTTCACTTATTTTGGAACGGAGGAAGTATAAGTTATCACTAAGGACCTGAACTTTCAAAAGTTATCATTAAGGACCTATGATTAAGTTCTTGGGTTAATACTACTAAAAATAAAAGGAAAATAAAAATATTTTTTCTTTAAAACAAAAAAACCATTGCTAAATTATTGTAGTAAGGAGACATTTGATATTTCAAAATACTAGCGAATTTGTGATAGAATATATGTACCGTATATATTTCCTATAAGTTAATAAAACATTGATTATTATTTGAATATAGTAATTGTACAACTGAGCTCTTTAATTGTAGCCTAGGATTACGAATGCCTTGCGTATATCATTAACTATTGTCAATCTATGCAAATCAAGGAATATCATTTTTTCAAGTTGTTTATCTCTGAATTAATTTCTTGACATTCCATTTTAATAGAAGAAGTAGAAGATGACAATGAAGAAAAGAATTTACCTTGTAAATATGGCTACATTAACCTGGTTGACACAATTATTATATGTTTGAAATACTGATATTAAAACCTTTTTAACTCTAACTTCTTATAAATTGCTAATTCTCTTGTCCCAATAACATTTTATAGTGGCAAGGATGGTTTGGTTGTTATTAAGGAAACGATGGAGGGTAGGTCAAGTGGCGGAGCAATAATTTTGAGGGTGGTGGCTGATTTTATTTAATTTAGGGTTGGTGGTGGTGGAATGACATACAAAACAGAAAATATGCAGTGGTTTTTTCGTTTTAAAGAAAAAATATTTTTATTTTCTTTTTATTTTTAGTAGTTTTAACTCAAAAACTTAACTATAGGTCCTTAATGATAACTTATATCAAAGTTCGAGTCCTTCCATTACTCTTAACTCTTAATGTTTATGAATTTATAATTAATTCTTTGACTTGAAGTCATGAGCCATTTGTGATAGAAGTCAAAATCAGTAAATACATGAAGTACATGTATTAAATTGAATCATTTATAATTGTTTTAAGGTAAAACAATGATCAATAATGAGATCTAACACTTCTGAAAATCTTCTTTCACATTGATGTTTGATAAAAAACTAGTTTTTGGGCTTGGACGATGCCCCACGTTTTTTTTATAATTGTGTTAACAAAAGGAGAATGTGTTATTTAATAGTTGCAATTGGAATATGGTTCCATATAGGAGATGTAGCTTAGGGGAAGGCAAGAACCTTCGGTGGTAAGATAATGATATTTGGAGTAAGAGGTCAGGAGGTTCTAGTTCTATTACGCAAATCCGTTGATCATTTTCAAAGGAAATGCTATGTCAGTAAAAAGAATGAAAATAAGTCGTTTTTATTAATAACATGCATGCAAGCGTTGTAAATTCACTCTTGGCTTCGATTAGAAATTGATAACACCATCATTAATCTTGAAAAAAAAGAAGCAATAAGAGGATTTATTTCTTCCATGCTCGAGGACCGAGGTTGAAGGTTCAAATTTTTACATTGACAATGTTCCAAATAAAGACAAGTCACAAATGACGTGGTGCCATGTTAGTGTTTGTAGGGGGAGGGGTGACATGATGTGGCCGCCTAGGCATTTACATTTATTGTCCATTTTTTAAATAATAATAGTAGGTGTTAGTTCTCTCTTATAATTTTGTTATTCAAAAATTAAATAAGACATAAGGATTTAATAGTTGGAATTTGAATTTGATTACATAAAAGAGATGTAGCTTGATGTTAAGATCATAACATTATGAAGTAAGGGGTCGTGGATCAAGCCTTCTTACGCTAATCTTTTAAACATTTTAAATGGGAAAAACCATGTCAGCGATGAAGTAGTGTCACTTCAACACATGAGGTAAAGTGACACATGGCGGCTTACAGTACTTGCCTACACGTTTTAATAATATATATAAGGAAAAATTGATAGGAACAATCCCAACTATGGGCGTTCCGCCATTTTCAGTCCCAACTAAGGATTATTTCTGAGCGGTCCCAACTATGCATCATTTTTGCCGAAATTGGTCCCAGCAGGTCAATGACCTGCTACAACAGGTAAAATGCGTTTTTTTTTTCTTTTTCTTTTTCACCACCACCTATTCAACATCACCCCCACCACCCAACACATCTCCCACCACCACCCAACACATCACCCACCACCCAGCACCACCAACACTTTCTCTCTCCACAGCAGAAACCACCACCCAGATCTCCAGCAGCCAAACGTCCCCTCGCTATTTCCTGCTCATTTTCTGCAATTCATCAGTTTCTCAACTAATTAAACGTTCGAAATAGAAATTGATAGACATAGAGAAAACATGATAAGATACCAGATTTCTTACCATCAACAGATTTCAGAACCGCTCTTTTCTTCACCACCGGCATCATTTCATTCCCTAACTTCTTCCTCTTCCTAAAATACACTCTCTCCACTTCGGCGCAAAGAAATTAGGGATTGAAAGCACTCGGAGTTCAATCTTCGGCATGGAGCTTGCGATAAACTCACCAAAAGCACTGAAAACCGCCATTGAAAGCACAACAAACTTGTTTAAGGTCAAATGAAGCGGCGAATTAGGGATTGCGCAAAGAAATTAGACAAACTCCGGTGATGTTCGGAACAACGAACACCTTCCGGCAAGTTCAATTAGAGAAGTCGGTCTCCCGAGTGATAAGAGAATGGACGCCAAATGCCATGCCTTCTCAGTGTAACAGTAGTTGCTGCAAGTCGCGAGCTCTGAGCTCCAAATTTGAGCTTCCATGGCGGTTTAGAGATAGATCTGGAATCACGAAGTTTAAAATTAGGGGGGAAGGGGAGGGGTGGCAGGGGAGGTGGGTTAGCGGGGAGGTGGGTGAGAGGGGAGGGGTGGTAGGGGAGGTGGGTGGGAGGGGAGGAGTGGCAGGGGGAGGGATGGCAGAGGAGAAGAAGATAGGAGAGAGAAAAGGGAAGAAGAAACTGACTTAAGAAATAAAAAAAAATTAACCTGTTAAACAGGTAATCAGTCACATGGGACCAATTTCGGCAAAAATGATGCATAGTTGGGATCGCTCAGAAATAATCCTTAGTTGGGACTGAAAATGGCGGAACGCCCATAGCTGGGACTGTTCCTATCAATTTTTCCTCTATATAAATATAGATTTTAAAAGGGAATCCATCAATTTGTGGTAGTCTTTGAGTATGACTTGATCTGATCCAATTGGTCGTGGCGATGAACGAACATTTGCCATGATATGGCACAATTTTCAAAACAAACTCCCCAAACTCTTACAAGAAGAGAGATAAAATCCAATATATGGATAGAAAAGCCAAAAACATAAACAAATTATACATAAGAACTGGTAAAAAGCTAAAAAAGGGGCTTATCATCACCTCACAGGATGGTGTATCAAAAAGAAAACTAAGGTTTTAATAGAGATGAGAGAAAGAAGAGAGAAAAGAAATGTCTTTAAATTGGCTTAGACCTCGTCTAACCCTAGAGGATTTTGTTTAAAGTGGTCCAAAGATCTTAGCTTTGCATTAAATAGGCATAAGCATAGCAAATAATGGTAATATAACAATGGGTTTTCTAACTAATCACCAAGTGATAAAGTCTTGTAATTATATATTTATAGGAATGAATATTCTTTTTCAAATATGAAATTTTCTTTACAAATTTTTATTAATATATAATTTATTCTTTAAAGTGATAATAATTGGTATAATAATTATAAGTAAAAAGAGATATTTTGAAATAAGTAAAACTTTTGAAGAGCCAATGTAAAATAAAACAAAAATTGAAGACATCATCATAAGAATTTTCTTCCAAAATTAATATCTTCGCAAGAAAAAAGAGGCGATGTATCACTAAGTTTTTTTTCTCCACCGAAAATGCTTTAAATAGGAAACATAATGGGGACATTTGTCAATTTGAGAGATTATTACTAAAGATCAATTTATCATTGTTATAAACCTAGAAATTTATCACCTAGAGGGGCTCGACTGCCGAGTGAACCGCCTTGAGCTCCTCACGTCGACAGTCGGCCGGGCCCTTTTTTTCAGTTTTTTGGTTCAGCGTTCTCTCGAGTTCAGGTAAAACCGTCGCCGCGCCGCCGCCTTGTTATTGTTGTTCCCTCCCCCGTCCTTCGTCGTCCTGTTAGCTAGCTTAGTCCCTCGTTTCCTGTTCGTCGTCTCCTTCACCGTTCGAGTCTTCCCTTCCCCTTCCCGGTGTGTGGTCGAGTCTCCCCATCCCATCTCCCCTGTTTCGGTTCGAGTCTCCCCTTCCCCCTTACCCCCTTGTTTAGTTCGAATCTTCCCCTTCCCCTTTCCCCCCGGTGGTGCGAATTTTCCCTTCCCCTTCCCCTTTCCCTTCCCCCCCGGTGGTGCGAATTTTCCCTTCCCTTTCCCCTGTTTCGTTGGACCCTAGGGTTCCCCTAGTTCGATTTTCCCATAGGTTTCGTTCTGTGTTCTTTGTCTTAGGGCGTCGTCGTTGTCGGAGTACAAGCACGGCAGTATGATATTCACTTTCTTGGTTCAAGTTTATAGTTTATTAGTGGTGTTTGTTTTCGATATGAGTATGTTGTTTCGCTTCCTAATATGCGGGGTGTTTCTGCAATTAATTAGAGGATATTGCTCTTGTTGCGTTGTTGAAATTATCATTTGTGGTTGGTTCTCGCAATCGAAAAGCGATTGCCCCTTGGGTAAAGAATGGTGGTTCCTTTATGCAATTATAGAATATATAGGTTTCCTGGGGTCTTTGATGAAAGTTAAGTTATATCCAAAGACTGAAACCTTTTCTATTGGGTATAGTATATTTCCCGCCTCAAACTCTAGGAGTAGATCTTTCCAAGATACTAGGGTAGGCTACCTTGATTTTGAATTTCATGAATTCTCAAGATTGAGGGTGAATCCGGGAAGGAGTTCTATTATGAGAGACCCTCGTGATCTTAGATTAGGACTCAGGAAAATGGAAGTAGCAAGTGGGGACCCAAAGGTTAGAGATCCCCCAGTCGTTTTATTCAAAGAATGTGAGCGTGGCTGAGGAAGGAAAAGGTTTTGGTTTGGACGTTTGTTGTCCAATTTCTCAAATCGGAGTTGTGTTGGAGAGCTAATAGTACTTAGTTCTCTTGTTCGATTGGCATTGGTCTGGAAGACCTCTGTCTTTGCAAAAACAAATCTAAAGACGGCACCCCAGTTGATCCTGGTGGTTTTCAGCGCGTTAACTCAAATCTGGTTCTCATATCAACAGGATAACCATGAAATACTCTCCTTGGAGAGTAATGAGTCACTAAGGCCTGTGACTCTTTGCAGATTCATGAGCCATGAATTCCAAGTGACAGAAGGTCGTTGGGATTGCTCATGTGGTGAGATTCAAATCTCGCCTTTGGTTGGTTGTTATCCAAATCGTGATCGAAGTCCGCTCCTCCCACCACTTCCAGCAGGTAAGATATACCCCGTTATTGCAGATTGCCTTTATCCAAGAAGCTACTGTGGCTCCTCAGTTGTTGCTGCTCGGGTCCAGCTATTGTCAACCACTTCCAGTCGAGTTATGAATCAAGTACCAAACAACGCTAGCCTCTATATCAAGCAGAACCTCTATAGTGTTCTTTTTAACTTAGTTTGGTTTGTAAGAGCAAGAAATGCTTAGTTTAGTGTTTTTATGTTTTCTTTGTTTAGCCTAGGTTGTATGCCGTGTTTCAATTAATGCAAATTTTCTCGATGTCAAAAAAAAAAAAAAAAAAACCTAGAAATTTTCTGGTCTGGGTGTAGTAGATTGTTGATAGAAATTTAGGAAATTTTGTGGTTGGGGAGATAGGAAAACTGCCCATTTCTCCCCCCTATCACATACTTCCCCTCCATGAGATTAAATATTTGCCACATCTAATAATAGTAATAATGAGTACGAACACCCACAATTCGACATGGAAAGTGAAATTACAGTAGAGGTAGGGCAGGAAAAGAGGAAATCGTAAAGCAATAATAATAAGTTGGTTCCATATTATAAGAACCACATGGCTGATATCAAACTCCCTTGCATTTGTGTGTGTTTCTAGTCTGGAGTCTGAACTTTACACAGACTCAACCAACTCACTTGACAGCAAGGACCTCAGTAGCTCGGCCATACTCAGTCTTTGAGTATTCACTTGCTGGACCCCCTCTTCACTCTCTGACACCTTCTCTTTAGACTTTAATGTCCACTTGGATTCCTCCTTGTGACCACTAATAAATCCATACTGATATTTGACATCCCTTGTTCAACATATAACGTTTAACATCAACAGTAAAATTGCTATTGAGTTAGCGGTTTAAATTAATGAACAACTAGCTAGCTCATGTGGTGATTTTACCATCTACTTTCTCCGTTTTTTATTAGATAACTCATTTTGACTTTGATAATATCCATACTTGTGATTTGTACTTGAGGAAAAATATAGTTATTGGGATCTTGTTAGATTTGTCTCAATACTTTTTTTATTATTTCTTGTGATTTGTACTTAAGGAAAAATATAGTCATGTGAGATCTTGTTTGATTCTTCTCAATTTATTTTTTCCAAGTATCAATTTTGTATTTTTTTTTTCTTATTGATAATTAGAGATATTAAAGTTCAAATTAGTGACTCACAAGTGTACCCAAAGAATTGGGTCAACTAATAAAAAACAGAGGAAATATGTCATAAGGTATTGGAATGGATGCTCAATGTCGGGTATGGACTGAAACTTCCCCCTTCTACATATATATAATTCCTCCTTTATTTTTTTATTGATACATGTCATATATGTAGGAAAGACACTAGAATTGAGAAAAATGAGAAAAGGGGGTCCATATGTAGGACCCTATTCAAAATCACTAGGTATAATTTTCATTGTATCAATATGAATAGAGCTGAATATCAATACACCAAGAAAAACAACTCTCTTTCACATTGAACAAGAAGCAATTTCTTGATCTATCACCTAAATGAATCTATTTACAAAAGTTTGAAGCAAGATCTCTAACTTGATTCCAATGATTTAGAATGTGTAATCAAGTAGGATTTAATTTAAAGTAGTATAATTTCTATTTGTACTAATACATAATGAATACTCTAATATAAACAAATTAGGCAATAACTAATTCTAACATTTAAACACGTACCCATATTCGTCATTAATAGGCCATTCTTAGAAGCGTTGAGGTATAATAGACTTTGACAGTTTAGGAGTATTAGAGAGCGCTGGATGTTTGAAATACGCGCTAAATAGAGCCATAACTCATAGCCAGCCAGCTGAGTAGTGGTGTTGACTTTCTCGCATATTCATATTCACCTAAACTTTAGTGCTTTGGGAAGCCACAACCCCATGAATTTTTAAAAGAAAAGAGGGATTGGTTTGAATTCTGAAGAGGTTATTCTTATTTCTGAAGAGGTTTGGGGGACTCCTGTTTGAAATGTTGTGGAAATAAAGTGAAGACATTATTAGTCAACGCCTAGTGTTTACTAGGATTGGTGTAGTTGGCGGTTGTCGAAGATACTGTTAAGTGTTAAAGTCAGTCCTTTTGTAGCCATTTGGCATAGGAGTATATTAAATGAGACACTTTGGTCAAACCTTTTATTGTTGTTAATTTGATAACAATTTATGTTTACGCGGATGCCTGCAAGTGCCCATCCGTCAAACACAAACAAAGCTAGAAACAGCAACCAGACACTACTTAGTCACTTCACATTTAATTTGTGTTACAATTATGCACCTAGTTTCGTAATAGACATACTTAT
Source organism: Beta corolliflora (assembly GCA_947648045.1). Classification (NCBI taxonomy): domain Eukaryota; kingdom Viridiplantae; phylum Streptophyta; class Magnoliopsida; order Caryophyllales; family Amaranthaceae; genus Beta; species Beta corolliflora. The sequence goes on from CANSZD010001586.1 coordinate 395,951, forward strand.
GTGAGGATATTATGAGAATAAGTCTTAACTAGGCATTAGACTTAGGAGTAGCAAAAAAAAAAAAGCATAACCGGCTTATGCATGTGTAAGTGGAGGATTTTCTTTTTGATTCAATGTAAGTGGAGGATTTTGAGTGTGAAGATTGACATGTAGCGGATATTATGTAATACAATTGCAGTTTTCCCCTTCGAAAAATATACTAGTTTTTTAGGTCCGAGGTTTTCCCCAAACTACGTGTGCACATACAAATTATTTTATAGAAGCCTTAAACTAAAATGCGATAAATCGATGAATTGGCTTAAGGTTTGAAAGGTAATATTTGATTTAGATATAATATAAGGGAATGATGGGGTGTGAAATCCACTAAATGAGGGAGAGTACATGGCGAATAAGATCTAGCTTTTCTTTTTAGCAACTGAACAATCTAGCATCATAAATGAACCCCGTGCTAAAAGAGTAATTGTTGACCTAGTAATTGTAAAGCAATAGTGCATGTTACATAGAGCAATTACTACTACAAGTTTTTCTAAGTAGAGCATTCTATGAGATTGAGCTTCCCCAAACAGGCAAACAATTAGGTAGTGATGACCTAGTATTGGTAAAGCTGCCGAATATTGATTGGAGAAGTGATCCTTTGATCACCATCAAGCAATTGTTTGGCCATGATTAAGTTGAAAGCTTCAGTTGGATGATATGCGTCCCAAAAAATGTACTTTGACCTATCTTCACATAGAAGAGAACTTGTGCTTATATCCTTCCCTTTGAAGCACATAAATGGGGGAAAATATCCACCACAACATGGGTCCTTTGCATTTCCAAATCCTGCAAGAATGCACCCATCACATAGACCAAGTTAATTAACTTCTAAAAATGCATTAACTAAGTATAAATGATCTTGGGTGTTAATTGGCTTTTATGATGCAATTAAGCTTACCATAGTGAAGATAATTAGATATGATGCCCATGAAAATATCATAGGAGTTACCATAAACAAACATAGCTTCCTGTCCCATTTTTTCATTCAGTAAACTTAGCTCCTTGTTCAGTTTTCTGTTGTAGCCTTGAATGAATTCATTCACCTCATTCGAACACTTCCTGAACCAAACTAGCTTGATAGCGCGAACAAATGGTATACATCCCAATGGTCCAATCCCTACTACAACGAACTTGCTCGCCCCTAACTTGTGTAATCGCTTCACAAATCAATAAACATTAGCCATATCTTGTCTTTTTCTTTGCATGTGGTTTATACTCCCTTTTCTTTAGTTCTTTCTCATTATATATTCTTATTTGTTTGATTTATTTCAATAGATGAGTATAAGTTCTTGATAGAAGTCAATTAAAATTACAACATTACCTTAGTAATCAAACTTAGGATATCTTAAAATGCATCATAAAATATAGAACTTGTTAATGACCAACTAATGACAAAATTCTTTGTATAACTTTCAATCTTTCATCAACGGAAGGGTACAATGCAAAATTTTCACAAGGTGAGGGTGGAAAATGAAAATTAATGAGGACATACAAATAAATACTCCCTCTGTTTTTTTATCCTTCTCACTTTCCTGTACGCGTCTCCCAATGCACATCTTTGAACTTAAATATCTTTTATTATATATTAGTAAAAATTATAACGATTGAATATTAATAAAGTACTAATTGAGACGAATCACACAAGACCCCACATGACTATTTTTTTTCTTACAAATTGAAAAAAATTGAGAAAATTCTTTCTAAGTATGAATAGTGTCAAGATTTCAAGTGAGAAAGATAAAAAAAAAAAAAAGAGGGAGTACCATTTAATTTTTTTAATAGTGGAGGCGGTTTAATTTTTACCTTGAGTTGCATGGTCAAATTGGAGAGCATGAAGTCTTGGAACATAGCTGGTTCAACCTTGTCCTGCCCAATAAATGGTATAGATGGTTGTATATAGTTGAGGATGTCATTAGACCCAATAGCAATTGAGAAAATTGCATTTTTCAGGAAAATATTTGCTGCTTTTTCTCCCATTTTCTCAACTATATGAGCTTTTGTTTGCTCAAAGTAGTCCACTTGCTCCTGTAGTGGAATTCTCCCTATCTTCATAAAACCAAAGCCGTCTCAGATTTTCAAAATTACTGCATCTGTTTTCTAATAGTCATTTTAGTTTGACTTTTATGTTTGCCATTGCACTATTTTGATTCGAAAACTGTATAAGAGTATTAAATTAAAAATTGACATATTGAAAATATACTTTGAGAAATTAAATCCAACAAAATTTTGCATAATAATATTTGTTTTAATACATTTAAAAGACATTGTCACAGCGATGTATTAAATAATTCAAAAGTCAAACTGGAACAACGATTAGGAATTAGAGGGAGTACAAATAAAAGCATGTCAATGTATTAGCAACATACAAACAATGATCCGGTTTCAACCAATATTCCAAATTGATCCGGGAGGCGTAATTTATTCCAAGCATGAATCGCGTTCTCTTGGGAGTTTGGAGCTAGGAATGGTGGAGGAAAAGAGTTGGCTCCTAAAGACTGTCCTGCACCGAGTTAAACATTTATATTAGAGTAATATTAAGGACAGTTAGGTCTTTGTATTCTTTTAGGTCTGTAAAATACTTATGCATATATACTGCCAGGGCCACCTATTCTAGGTGAGTCAGAATTATTGTTCAATCCTCGCACATGGTATCAAAGCCCTAGTTTTTTTTTCCTTTCTTTCTCCTTCGATTTTTTTTTTACAACAAAAAGCTTCGATTTTTTTTTTTTTTCTTTGCCGTCGATCATGGCCTCCGGTTCTCGGTCAGCGCCTCTCTCCTTGGCTGCTCCCTCCACGCCCTTGGTCGCCACACTTGCCGGAGTTTCTCCTCCGCCCCTAGCCTCGACGCCGCTTCCGCACTCTTCTACTCCCTGACTGCCGGCTCGTGGACATACCGGTTTCTTCGTCCACTCGATCGTGTGTCCACTCCGACGTGCACCGTGGCCTCTGCCGTGCAATCGCACCCAGCACCGCAGCCCTTCAACGCTGCATCCACTCTCGAATCTCGACAGTCACAGGCTCCCCCTGGGTTCGCCTCTAACGGGCAGTACACACTGCCCTTGTCGGGTTTTCCGTTCTCGCTGCCCACTTCGCAGCCCCCCATCATTCACTCGATGGTCTCCAACGCTGCCTCTTCGCAAGGTTTCTCCATGCCCTTGTTCAACTCGGCAGCCTCGTCCCCTCAACCACTCGTCTATCACTGGCAGCCAGTGTCCGTGCCCAACGTCTCCAATGCTGTGACGGTGCAATTAAATACACCAGAGGATTACTTGCCTTGGAAGACTCAATTTACATGCCTTTTGGTTACAAATCAGTTGCTTGGTTTCGTGGATGGCTCGGCTCCTATTCCGAGCCCGCAAGTGCTTGACGCACAAGGTATCTCTCAACCTAACCCTTCTTTTTACGAGTATTTGAGGATTGATCAACAAATAAAAGGGTGGTTGTATGCTACTTTATCCCGGGATGTATTAACTGATATTCAAGGTTTAAGTACTGCTAGTGCTATTTGGAATCGGTTAGAGAGTCGGTTTTTGCATGCTAGTATGGCTCGTTCTATGGAACTTAAGGGTCGTCTAAGTCTTCTGCGTAAAGGGGAAAATCAATCTTTAGATGTTTTTTTACGAGAAATCAAGGTCATTGCTTCGATTCCCTACTGCTATTCGATTGTCCGCTATCTGATTTTGATTTGGTTCAGCACACTTTGTTTGGTTTGGGTCATGATCCCAATTATGATACTCTGGTTACGACTTTGTTGTTGCAAACTTTTCAATTGACCTTTGATGACTTGCGGCCTAAATTGATGATGCATGAGCAACGCCTTAAGTTACGAAATAGTTATGATGATGCTGCCACCTCACAACATGCCTTAGTTGCAACTACTTCTGGTTCTCCTGCTCCTCCTAAGAATCACGGGGGTGGCAAGAATAAGGGTCGCAACAATCGAAACAAAAATAACAATGGACACCGTGGCAATGGTGGTCGAGGTAATAGTTCGGGACGCGGTAATGGCCCTCCACAAAACAGTTCGGGTAATGTGCAACAACCTCGTGCCCGTGGTAACGGTATGAGCAATTTATCTACTGTGTCTGTTGTTCATTTGCCTTGTGTTAATCCTACTACTAATAATTTGTGCTCAGCAGGCAATAACTCGTCTAGTGGACAATTAAGCTCTACCCCCTCTTCCGATACTTGTGGTTTGTGTTGGTATCCTGGCCATCAGGCCGCCTATTGTCCTCACCGTTTCAATCCTAACTTTGTGCCTTCTAGCTCGGATAGTGTCACTCGTGCCTTTGTTGCACTGTCTGTTGGTGGTGAGACCAATGACTGCGTGCGGTATCCCGATTACGGGAGCGGCTTCCCATATGACTCCTCGGGATGGTAAGTTCTCTCATGTTGTCCCCTATACTGGGTCTCGTTCAGTTGTAGTTGGTGATGGTAACTTGCTCCCAATTAAAAACATTGGTAATCTCAATATTCCAACTAGTGGTCGTTCTCTTACTCTGTCATCAGTCTGTCATGTTCCTAAACTAAAACATAATCTGTTGTCAGTCAATAAGTTGTGTCATGATAATGATTGTGTTGTGATTTTTGATAAATCTTCTGTTTGTGTTAAGGACAAGATAACGGGGGCGGTTCTTCTCAAGGGTTCCAGTAAAAATGGTGTCTACCCCATCCAGCCTCAGGTTGTTAGCTCCGAGTCCCCAATCTCTGCTTATGTAGCTCTTAAGGAATCAGGAGATGTCTGGCATTCCCGGCTTGGTCATACTTCTTCTAGAGTTTTAGGACATTTATGCTCAAACAATAATATTTCATGTACTTCTAAGTTTAAAGATGACTGCGTTCATTGCAAAGTAGGAAAAATACATCGTTTACCTTTTGAGAAAGTTGAACATTGTTCTCCGTATCCCTTATATTTAATTCATAGTGATTTATGGCAATCTCCTATTTTGTCAAATCAATTCTATAGATATTATCTTTGTGTTTGTTGATGATTTTTCGCGTTACTCTTGGATTTTTCCATTACGTAAGAAATCAGAATTTTATTCCCAATTTATTTGTTTCCAGAAAATGGTGGAAAACTTGTTTAATTCGAAAATTAAAATTTTTCAAAGTGATGGTGGAAGGGAGTTTGACAATGGTCCCTTGCTCGATCATTTTCGAGAATGCGGGATTATGTTTCGTAAATCTTGCTCGGGTACTCAAGAGCAAAACGGGTCGCAGAGCGAAAACATCGACACATTGTTGAGATGGCTCGTACTTTTCTTATTCAATCGGACTTGCCTCGGTCAATTTTGGGTTGATCTTTGCGTACTCCGCCACTTATATTATTAACCGTTTGCCCAGTGCTGTTTTACAAAATATATCCCCTTATCAAAAGCTTTTTCGACGTTTACCCTCTTACTCTTTTCTAAAGACTTTTGGGTGTGCTTGTTTTCCATTACTCATGGACCCTAAAATAAATAAACCGCAACCTAAATCCAAACATTGTGTTTTTATCGGTTATGCTTCTAATTATAAGGGATATCGATGCTTAGATCCTATTTCTGGCAAGGTTTACGTGAGTCGCCATGTTCTTTTTCTTGAGCACAAATTTCCCTATCGGTCTCTAGTCATATCCAAGCCTAGTTTGTCCCTCTTGTCTTCTGACACATCTCCCACGTTATTTGTTCACTCTTGGTCTCCGACTCTTGTTGCGCCTTCCCCGTCCTCGAGTTTCCCTATGGTCATCCCCTCGGTTCCCCAGCATGCCACTCCTTCTCCGGAGACGTGTGTCTCTCGTGTACCTAGCTCTGTGTCGTCCATAGTCTCACCTACTAGTGTGTCCCCTAGGGTCCTGCCTTCCTCCCCACCTGTTGCGTCGTTGTCTAGTGAGCCTCTAACGCCTAGTGCGTCGTTACCCACATCGCCTTCTCTACCCATTGTTGAGTCGCCCGGTCGAGTCATCTATTGTTGAGTTGGTCGTCGTCTCCCCCTGTGTCGGTTCATTCTAATGCTCCCCGCATCTGTTGCTTCTAATGTGCATCCTATGGTCACGCGTCTTAAATCGGCATTGTTAAACCTCGTGTGTTACTTAACTTGAAAACCGATGTTATTGAGTCGGAACCCTCTAATTATAACCATGCATCTAAGGATTCTCGATGGCGCCAAGCCATGGCTGATGAATATGATGCGCTGATTAAAAATAATACTTGGGAGCTTGTGCCTCGCAATTTTGACTGTAACGTTCTTGGTTGTAAATGGGTCTATAAGATTAAATACCATTCTGATGGGTCGGTGGAACGTTTCAAAGCTCGACTAGTCGTTTTTGGCAATCACCAACAGGCAGGTATTGATTATTTTGAAACTTTTAGTCCTGTGGTAAGATCTACTACTCGTGCGTCCGGTCCTTACTCTTCTTCGTTACATTTAAATGGACCATTCGTCAACTTGATGTGAAAAATGCTTTCTTACATGGTTTCCTCAATGAGGAGGTTTACATGAGACAACCTCCTGGGTTTGTTCATCCTGACAAATCCAATCATGTGTGTCGCCTTCATAAGTCCATTTATGGTTTGAAACAAGCTCCCCGAGCTTGGTTCTCTCGTTTCAGCAATTTTCTGCTTTCTATTGGTTTCAAATGCAGCAATTGTGACACGTCCATGTTCACACTCAAATATCAGGGTCATCTCATAATTCTTCTCTTATATGTGGATGATATTGTTCTTACCTGGCAAGTGATCCTTCTCTTGTGCAAAAGTTGATTTGTCCTTTCTTCTCAGTTTGCCATGAAGGATTTGGGGGATTTGCATTATTTTCTGGGTGTTCAGGTTGTGCGTACTTCTTCTGGTTTATTTTTGTCTCAACATAAGTATGTTCTTGATTTGCTAAAAAAATTTCATTTGCATACTGTCAAACCTGTACGCACTCCCATTGTCTCTAGAGTTACCTTGTCCCTCTTGGATGGGGAGTTGCTTGCTGATCCCACAGAGTATCGTAGTATGGTTGGCGCTTTGCAATATTTAACTATGACTCGTCCTGATATTGCCTATGCTGTTAATATGGTGTCACAGTTTATGCATGCTCCCCGTACTGCTCACCTTCTTGCTGTGAAAAGAATTTTCAGATATCTGCAGGGCACTTCTGATTATGGCCTGTTTCTTCATCGTGATAGCTCTCCGACAATCGTTATTGCCTATTCAGATGCAGATTGGGCTGGTTGCCCTGATAGTCGTCGTTCCACTACTGGTTATGCAGTTTTCCTGGGTAAAAACTTGATATCCTGGCGTTCCAAAAAGCAACCTACTGTTTCCAAGTCATCCACTGAGGCTGAGTATCGTGCAGTTGCCTACACTGCGGCTGAAACGATCTCCATTCGCCAACTTCTTGCTGATGTTGGTTACTTCCTTCGTCGTCCCGTTCTTTTGTATTGTGATAATGTCTCTGCTACTTATCTTACCGCTAATCCAGTTCAGCATGATCGTAGCAAACACATAGATGTTGATTATCATTTTGTACGAGAGATGGTGACCAAAGGTGGTCTTCGTGTTCGGCATATTCCGACTCAGTTGCAGGTTGCTGATATTTTTACTAAAGGCCTTTCTAATGAATTGTTTTCTAGACATCGTACCAATCTGTCCGTGCTTCCTCCCCGTAAAGATTGAGGGGGTGTATTAGAGTAATATTAAGGACAGTTAGGTCTTTGTATTCTTTTAGGTCTGTAAAATACTTATGCATATATACTGCCAGGGCCACCTATTCTAGGTGAGTCAGAATTATTGTTCAATCCTCGCACAATTTAGAAGAAGAAAATCTAGTTTAAGCCGCACGAACGAGCACAATACAATGTCATCTTTTTCAATCAGAAGGTAGAGTATCATATAATGAAGTAATCTAGTATTAATCTCCATAAAAAATTGAAGGTTAATGTTTGATGGATGTATTCTTTTTGAACTAGGGTTAAGACTTAAGATATCATAAGCCTGTTTGCACGAAACTGATCTTGAGGTGGATGAAAACACTGTGTAAATACCAAACTGATCTTTGGACCATAACACTTATTTACGGTACCAAATTAGCATTTCTAAATACCAATATGAGGTACTAAAGTACCAATAAAAGACATTATGGTACCAATAAAGTACCAAAACTTTTATATAAATAAGTGCCAACGTGCATATGGTTCGTCCTAGGAAATAGTTAATTGATGGTATAGCAATTCTCTGATCTTTTAGTACCAAATTGTGTGTAATTAGTATCATACCTGATTCCATGTGCTATGTCCAAAATGGACGCTTATTGTTAATTACTCCCTCCGTCCCAAAATATAGTTCTTGTTTCATTTTGGGTGTCCCAAAATATAGTTCTTGGTTTCTATATTTAGTTGCACATTTTTCCGTAATTTGGCTCGAAAAACCGTGTTGCCATCATTTATTTGCTTCTTGAAATTAGTTTTTTGCTTTGATTGTTCAACCCAAGGTTACATTTAATGCTTTTTCACTAATTATTCTCAATTCTCTCCTAAAATCATCTTTTCCCATACAACATTTATTTAAATAAACAAAAAATCTTTATTATCCCTCTTAGATTCTACTTACCTTAATTCCCGTGAAAAAATAGAATCAGGAACTATATTTTGGGACGGAGGGAGTATGTAGCATTCCTCGTTGAAAATCTTACGACATTAACAAGGGTCATGATTTTAATATTGGAACAGTTTAATAATATTACATGTTTTCCACATTAGCCCTTGATTTATTGTCAAAATATTTACCTATAATATCGGAAACCGTACGACCATTAGTGAATCTCCCGGTGGGCTGGCCGCCGGAAGCCGAAAAGTCTATACCATAAGGAGGAGAGTTCGCTTTGGAGAGGGTGAAGAGATAATCGTTGTTTCCAGCATCAAGCAACGAGTCACCAAATATGAATGAAGTTAAAGAAAGACAAGGCAAAAGTAGAAGACAGAGAATGTTAAAAGAGACTAGGAGCCCTAAAGATGAGCAGTAGCTCAAAGGAGGATTATTCATGTCCTTTGTCATGGAGAAAAGGAAAAGATCTCGTAATAGTTTTTAACATATAGTAATTTCATGAATGGTTGAAGTATAGTAGTGACAATGCCACTTGTAGCAGGTGAGATGTTTTTTTTTGGCAGTTGAGATGTTGAACAGGTCTTTTTTTCGTTTGAGTTAGTTAGTTAGTTTGAAGCAGTCACTAATGGCACTCATATAGTCATATGCGCCATGTTACGTTGTTGATGTAATAGAATAAGGCCAGGTTTACGTATGCATATGAAAGTGCCATTTTACCAAATTCTGTCCTTGTTCTCTTAATGAGGGGATATAAGGATTTATCTATTGTTAGTACCTCAATGAGCAGCAAGAACAGAATTAGGATTCAAGTTGATGTACTGAAAGACATGCATGGTCTTTGTGAGTCGTTATCATCAACTTTAGCAAAATAACGTGTTAAGATCCAATGAATAATTCATAAGCGAGTGGAAGTGTTATCCCATATTACACATGCGAAGAAAAAATATAATTTTATAAGCTTGAGAAGTTACCAACTGATTAATAATTGTTTTTAGGATGAAACCTCTTTTAGGTCGTTAGTTTTCCAAACTCTTCTCCATTAACGGTTGTAGAATAAATTCATTTAAGAATTTAATATATTTTAACATGGTATCCACTATCCACACATGAGGGCCTGAGGGGGAGTGTTGAGATCCCATGACCCACCCACACGTGAGTGGTTGAGTGCGTAGAAGACTAGAAGTCAAGGTTTATGAGTTCCTAATCTTAAGTCAAAGTATTAAGTCAAAGAGGACGCACCAGTGTATTAAAAAATTGACTACTTATTTTTCTTTCTTTATTTTTTTTTATTTAGTCAAACATGAAATCTTTTCATTACTTACGATTTAATTTAACTAATATTAATTTGAATGTTACATTATCTAATACAAAAACTTGTGTTCCATTAATTACATTATGGCTGTAGCATATTTCAGTATATCGTAAGATTTTGGTCTTTGGATCTATTCCTTTTATGAAGTTAGACCTTTCTGAGTTACCTTGCCCCTCCCATTCTTAAGTGCCAAAACCCCACGTCTCCACTTCCTCATTCCTAAATGCGGAGTAGTCTTCATAACTATAAACAATCTGCAACTAAACATTAATCTGTATTCAAAAGTTGTTCAGTTGGATATGACGCATTGACGCTCAATTCTATTTCTGCGCAAGACCGATTATTAGCTAATAGTGCTACCAAATTGACAGCCTTCCTTTTGAGTCAAATTAAGAGGTCCATCTCATTTATGATGACTATCCACTAGAATAAGAATATTCTACTGACGTCTTAAGATTAATTAATTAGCCGTATAATTTGGAGAAGTATGGTGGAGGAGCCCAAACATATGAGCGAGAAGTAGGGTATTAGTGTATTGTAAATGAACAACACTATTTTTTTTCCAAAGAATGGGCCTTTTGTTGCTCCCTTGCGTTGTACAAGGAGGCTAAGATGGAAAAACCATGAACTTACCTTTTAAAAAGAAATGGAGTAAATTCAAAATCTATCTTCGTGAAGAAGTAATAAAAGCATCATTAATGCTCAGAGTTTCATTATAATAAGGAAAAATTAACAAGAATAATTCTAACTATTGGGTTCTTCTCATATTAATCTCGATAGCTACATTTTAACTCAGGATAACCCTAATTATATGATGATCCTTCTCAAAACAGGCTTTCTTGTGTGTTAACCTTGTAAACAGGTTAAAGAGGCTAGTGTGTTGTGTTTTAATTGACTGGCTTTTTTTAAATAATTTTTTAATACTATCATAGTTCTTTTTTAGTTCCTCTTTTTCCTTGATTTCCCTCCTTCGCTGCATTTGTTCACCATAGCCACCGCCACCTCTCCTGGTAGCCCACCACTGCTCAAAATTCTCATCAAATACCCACATCAAAACCAATCCATTTCACCATTAATACTCATCATCTTCCTCCTCTTCTTCGTTAATTTTTTCTCTCCCCTCTTTGTTCTCTCTCCTCTGCTATCCATTACCATTATCACTCTTCCGCAACTCCACCTCCCACTAGCTCTAATGGAGCTCATAGAACTGGACATATTTCTAGTGATTAGCGAGGTGGGAATGGCAATGTGGTGGGTGATTTATGCTGCTAGAGAGGGTGGAATTTGTGGCCTCACTATCTCTATGTATACCTTGCTCTCTCTTCTCCTCACTACGCTACCATCGGGAACCACCAACATCCACCATCCTTAGCAACCGATTGCAGCTCTCTCAGATTGTCGTTGCCCATAGACGCCTCATACGAACTCTCTCTTCTCCTCTCCCTTTCTGCCTCCCTTTCGTCCTTCCTTCCCTCCCTCCTTCCTTGTGCAGGTGGTGTAATAAGGCTGGTTTTGGTCAAGTGGCTTGTTTGGGTCAGGTAGGGTGGGATGGTGGCAGTGGTCTAGCGGTGCGATGGGCTTGTGGGGATGGTGCGGTAGGATGGGGGTTCAAGTGGGGTGGAGAAGAGGAGAGAGGAGAGGAGAGAGGAGAGAGAGGAGAGAGGAGAGAGAGGGACGGGAAAGGAGTAATAACAAAATAAAAATTAATTAATTACCAGTTCCACACATCACTAGTCATTTTGGATATTTTAAGAAGGGTACCCTCAAAGTTGGGATTATTCTGGAATAAACAATAATTGGGATTAAAATGAAAAGACTCCCCATAGTTGAGATTATTCTTGTTAATTTTCCTTATAATAAATCATGACACATTTTTGTAATTAGGATTTGAGGCTCACAAACTGCATAATCATAGAACAATATTGCGAAATTACAATAAGATAATAATTAGAATAACAACAAAGAATACATATATATTAATAAGAAAATCCAAAAAACGAGAAAAAACCACCAATTTGCACTAGGACTTTGAATGGTGGAGAAAATGATAAAAAGCTCTCAAAAGATCTCTCCTCTAAAGTTTTCACTAAAGTTCTCTTTACAAATCCTAGAATATGTGTTTAGACTTTTTCTCTCACATACCAAAGTCGAGTATAAGGGTATAAAACAAAATAAGTTAGTGGAAATAAACACGTTAAAGTAAAACTAGGCAAATAATTTACGGATTTTTCGCCATGTACCTCTGAGTTTTACAAAAATGCACAAGGTGCCCTCGTAGTTTTTAAAATGCACAAGGTGCTCTTGAGGTTTTGAAAAATACCTGACTTAACCCTACCGTCAAGTTTCCGTTAACTATCACCAATAATTAACACCCTAAAAATATTGAAACTAATTCTACTCTTATTTCATTTCTCTATCCACCCACAACCGCAGCAACATCACCACCCCCACCTACGACTGCTGCATCACCACTGCAACCACCACCCTCCGCTCTTCCCTTCATCGGCGCTCCAACCTAGAAGCCACCCTCACCCCCCTATTTCCACCTCTTCATGTCTTCTTCTTCCTCCCTTTCTCCCCCATTTGCACACCACCATCAACTCCCCAAGACCCATCATCAACCACCCAAAACCTACACTAATTGCACCACCACCGCAATAATTCGCACCCCGCCCGCGCCAACTCCCTGTCTTTGTCATGTCCGTGCACCAACCCCCCACCTCTCGGTTCCTTCCCACTCTCGGATAGAGGTGATCATTTGCGGGCTTGGGCGGGTTGCGGGTCGGGCCTAACCAAAAAAAATTGTCCAACGGGCCTAATATATCTAGTCCAAGCCCTTTTATGCGGGCCTAACTACTTGTCCATGACCCGCCCTATTAATACTTTTATTTTTTTCCAAATAATGTAGTTAATTTCCTTTAATATTTATCTATTAAAACATAATTTTGGTTAAAATAGAAAAAAAGTTGATAATCACAACGTAAGATAAAGAGAAAGTTAAAAAAATTCGTAACAAAAATGTTAGAGGACGAACAATTATTAAGAAATTAAGTTAGTAAAGGTAAGAATAAAGACAATTATGTGTTACCAAAGCTATATTAGTGCAAATAAACTATATATTCCAAAAGATAAATCAACACTAAATTAGTTAGATAAAAAATTATATTTCACATAAAATAGATATTATGATAAACGGGCCGGGCAGGCTTGCCCGCGGTATATTTGAGGTTGTCCATATCCGCCCATTAATATTAGCGGGCCGGGCTTGGCCCGCCCATTTAGAATTTTTTTTCAAAGTTTGTTGTTCAAGCCCGCAACTTTAGCGGGCCGGGTTGGGCGGGCTTAGCGGGCCGTCCCGTCCGTGAACAGCTCTACTCTCGGACTCCTTCTTTTCTTTCCTTCGTCCTCCTTACCCACCTTGTTCCATAACAAAACAACAGAGCCAATACCAAACTCACCTCCAATAAAACACCGATTCACAAAACTTTGAAACTTAGAACATCTTAAGTACAATCAAACCTGAATTGACTTAGGACCATAACCTGAAGATGTAGATCGGCGGCGCCACAGACAGAGTGATGTGCAGTTTTTGAGGTCATAATCTTGTCGGAGCAGCCGCGAATGATGCTGGATACCACGTTGTGGTGGAGGTTGAAGATGGCAACACCATGTTCAATTTAACCAACCACCCACCACCACCATAATTGGCCAATCCCTCAAAGGAAGAAATTAAGAGAGTAATTCGGGCTTTGACTGTTAGATAGGGGGTGGTTTGAGGGGGGGGTATTTTCGGTGGCTGGAGGTGGGGAGCGGGGGTATTTCGGTGGCTAGAGGTGGGGAAGGAGGGAGAAAGTGGCTAGGTGGTGGTGGTTGGTGGGTGAGGAGGGGTAGGGATTTAATTAACTAAGGTTTATTAGGTTTAATTAGAGTTAATTAGGATTAATTTGTATTCATTAGGTTAGTAAGGGGTTTTTAAAGTTAATTAGGTTGATTTGATCTTAATGACTAACGAGATGACGACTTACTGGGTCAATAAAGGAAAGTGCTTATAAAAGCAGAGGTTAACATTCATCTTGAATAATCTGATTAAATAAAGGAAAGTACATGAATTCTCTCAGCAAATTTGTGTTCTTTGTAATGCAGTTCCACAATGTTCCAAGTTCCTTACAACTCAGTTGTTTTTATATTCTAGAGTTCAGTGAGTTGTAATCCTTTGAGATTTGAGGCAGGACTTGACTGAGGTTCTTTGTGTAAGTGTGTAATGCTTTGAGCGAGGCCTAACAGTTAAGAGATAAGAGTATAAGGGAAGCCTGAGTTACAATAGTTAGAGAGAATTGTGGAACTGAGTTTGTAGAGGACGAACTTAGTTGAAGTTGAAGTCGAGTAATAGGTTGTACAAAGTTGTTGCTCTTTTATAGACAAGAGTTTGAATCAAAATCTCTTGGGTTCGTGATTTTTCTTTCCGTTGGGCCCATAATGTTTTCCTCATGAAATTCAAATCTTGCATCATTGTTCCTTATTGAATTCTCTTTTAGATTCCGCAAATTTTGGCTATGAATTTCACACTATAATTCAACCCCACACATTATACTTCACCCCGATTTTGTAGTGTCCATTCCAAATATCAATGACAAATTATAAACGTATAATAAAGAATGAAAATCTGTTTATTGTAGTCCATTTTAAGGTAAATGTCATATATTTCAATTTTGTCTGGCTTGAATTCAGTGTTTGAGTTTTTAACTTTTCTTGATAAAAAAATTCAATTTGATGCATTACTTACTATGTTGAGATGCATTGCTTTCTATGTTGAGATGTTGTATACTTATTGGAGCCTCTCATGTATTAGCCTTGGGCTTGTATTAGTAAATAGTTGGGCTTAAGTCTTATAGTATGTTTTATACTAGGTTGTATATTACCTCAGTGTGAATGAAGGAATATAACACAGAAAACACTTTAACCTATTCTTGACATGGTATCGGAGCTTCTCCTCTAAGCCGTCTTTTTCATTTTTTTTCTCTCTCTTCGCGCCGGCTTGATCCCTCGCACCACCAGCGTGGTCTGCGCTTTTCCGATCATGGGCGATGATGGACGCATTGATGTTACGTCCCCTTACTACCTCATGTCTGGTGATCAGCCAGGAAACCTTATCACGCACGTTCTTCTCACCGGCGACAACTACGTTGCCTGCTCTCGTGCTATGACATTATCTTTGAAAGCCCGCCGGAAGTTCGGCTTTCTTGACGGGACTATCAATGTTCCCACCGAAAAGAAAAAGTAAATGGATTGGGACACCGTGAACTTCATGGTTGTCTCGTGGGTCTTGCGTAGCATGGATTCCTAAATTGCTACTTCCATCCCCTTTCACGATGAAGCCCGGAAGTTATGGCAATATCTTTACCGCCGGTTTTCTGTGGCCAATGGCCCTCGTCTTCAGCAATTACGATCTTCGATTTCTCACTGCCAACAAACAAAATCCATGACAATTGATGATTATTTCACACGTTTAATGAGTCTCGATGACGAACTCGACCGAATAAAACCTTTACATCACTATACTTGTGGCAAGTGTGTTTGTGATTTAGCCTCAAAATTTGCACATGACAAGGAGGAAGAAATTTTGCACCAATTTCTCATTGGTATTGATGATGACTGGTACGCTATTGTGCGCACTAATCTTTTGTCCCAAACTTCTTCCCCTTCCTTGGGACTGTGCTTATCAAGCATTAATACAGGAGGAGAAGTCTCGGGATATTGCTCGCACCAAAGCGGTGGTCGATGAGGTGCACGCATTCTCCCTTCAAACTGACCGAAAATCCGATCGTCCTGACAAGTAAAAAATCATATGTTCCTACTGTAAACGTAGGGGCCATGACAAAGCCTCTTGTTTCAAGCTTCACGGCCCGGCGCCGTGGTACGAAGAAAAATACGAAAAGGAGGCTGCTGCTGCCACCACCGTGAGCTCTACTACGCCTGCTGTCTCCTCCCTGTCTGCTGTCGCCGTGCCTTTCGCAGCCGTGGGCCCGCTCGCCGTGCCTTCTCGCCAATGGGCTTCTTTGCCCGTGCTCATTATGTGGGTGAGGGGGGATCCGTGGCTTCCACGGTTCTTCGGTGGGACCCCCTTTGTAATGCCCCAAATTCAAAGCAGCTTTAACTAAAATATAATTATACTTTATTAAATTAATTAAGCTACTAATACTGTCTTCTGAATAATTTTGAAAACTTTATCGAGTTTTCTCTCTAATTTTACTTATGACAATTACTGTTGAAGTAAGCTAAATTAGGTTGTGTGATAAATATGATTTTGGTTATTCAAACAAAGTTCTAATCCAAGTAATATTTACTTCAAGTATAAAAATCAATTAAAGAAAAGGATGACGATGAAGAAGGAAACCTTCACCCATAATTCTCTCATCCTCTAAAAGGTTCTAGAAGAACCTATGTTTCTTTCATTAAGTTTTGTGAAATAAGATTGAGGAGGGGAAGATAAGAAAGTGGAACCAAAACCCCAATTTCAACCCCTCTCTCTCTCTCTCACCCGTCATTCCTCCCTGCTTTCCCTCACTCGCACTTCTCTGCTCGCTTTCTGCTGGCCAGTTCGTTGGTGGTACACCTCCATAACCGATATTAAATTCTACGGCGTCCATGCTTCGATCCTCGTGTTGTGGTGCACACGTATTCATCACCGTTCTGTTTCTTTTCCTTCTTTTCTCCTCTGCTCGTGGTCCTTCTTGTGTGTTCGCCGGCGATTCGTGGCCACCAGCGCAACTGGTGTTGCCGTGGCTACTGCATGTTGTTGTTGTCATTGATTATTTTCTTGTTTCTGATTTGAAGGGAACCCAATTCAATTTGAGCTAAATTCTATCAAGGTATGAACTTTGTTCATGATTTCTCCTTCATTCCTCCTATCGGTAGTATACAGATTATAGTTAGTAACTTTACTCAATTAATGGATTGATGTTGGTTTTATGATATGAATATGAACTTAGTTTTTCCTCCTTTTAGTTAAATTGCAAAATCAGTTAAGGGTCATTGAGAAATGAGATGTCTTCTAAACCCAAAGTTTTCATCTTTGTTCTATTTCTTACTTTTTGAGACTTAAATCAGATTTAAATTTGTATTTTTTTTTACTATTGATCATTGGATTGACTCTTCAACATAATAACTGCATTTCTAAAATCCCAATTTATGAAATTGAAACCCAACCATGTGTTGAGTGATTATTTATCATATTGGAATAAGTGATACTTGTTATGAGTTTTTATGAACTTACTAACTGGTTCCCTATTATATATCTAAAGGAGTGGTTTAATTTTACTAATATATTCCCTTGATTTGCATTGCCAAAGAACTCAATTCTTCTCGTGAAGTTCCTATCAAGAGGGGTTAGTTTCCTTTATGTTGAAGGTGGGAATTGTTGTTAATTAAAATTGTTATATGAGGGAATTGTTATATACTTCCTCCGTTCCATAATAAGTGAAACATAGGGATTAGGCACAAGATTTAATAAACATCACTTTCAAAAGCCAAAAAGTCATAAGATACCCTTTTCATTATCAAAAGGAGGAGAGAGAAAAGCAAACCGCACAAGTTTGTGATGGGTATCCTTGTCATTTTATCACTTTCTTTTTTCCATTTAAGGTATGTTTCACTTATTTTGAAACTTTCTAAAATAGTAAGTGTTTCACTTATTATGGAACGGAGGAAGTAAGTGGTCTTATGCTAGTGGTTGAGGAAGTTAGATGGAGATGATCTTGATTTTATGTTAGTAAGTTAAAAGTTAGTTAAATGATCATACTAATGGGACTTTGATTAATTAAATAATGTTGAGAAGGTTCAATCAGATTAATCTGTATGTTGGAGGATTATTGAAAATAAGTATTAATAATTGTTATTGTTCATTGAGGTGAATCATTGTTGAACTTATGGGCTATTGGATTTTGATCGTGGAATTAAAGCGATATTTGGAGCTTGAGCAAGGTACACATTGTCCATCCACTTTTGATTTGGAATTTGGTATCTTGTGTGATCATGAGAGTTTTCTGAAAGAATTGATTTTCATTGTTAACTTACAAGGTTCTTTTCACAGAAGCTTTAAGCTATAATTATTTGAGATGTTTCATAAGTTGACTGGATTTATAAAGGAGTATTTCAATACCAATTCGTGTATTGATACAAATCGGATGTTACTATATTAAACCTTCTATTGCGAAGTACGATAAGTCTATGAATTCTGGATTTGAACGATCTGATCTAAACTTACGCCGTTTGAGTATTAACATTCATTGTAATAAACTTGCCTAGCTCATGGGACTTGGTAGTATTAAATAAGATGTTGGATGATTAATATAATGATGCCTTTATTCACAAATTATGGGTGTTATAGATGAGTTTAGAAGTTGGGTTTTCGACATATTTATTAAAATATGATCCTCTGAAGTTGGGATTATGAAATACATTATGGAGGTAAGTGAAATGCCATATTTTCACGATGCTTAGCAAGCTCATGAACTAGACTATGCTCTCAATAAATTCGATATATGAGTTATTTTAAGTACATAAAAGTTAGAAATGGATTTGACTATGGATTGAGATATTAGATACACTATATTCATTAGGCAATTTAAAATTGTGTATATCAATTATAGATACATGCTTATGATGCCTTATATACGGCTTATTATGACTATAATATGACTCTTCAAAAGGAAGAAGTATTCTGATATAAATCTATGGATTTTATCCTTTAGCTTCAGGAAATATAAGTTTGTGAGTTCATGAACTAAATATTATGTTATGTTTTTGTGGGGGGGGGTGGAGGAAGTCCAGATTAAAAGTTAAATTATATTATCTAGAAATACCTTCGGAGATTCTTTTGAGGAAACTTCGGTGATACACTGGAAATGTTATGTAACTATTGGATTTAGTAATCAATCATTTAGGATATTTGAATGCTTATGAATTGGTAAAGTAATAAGCGAGCTTTGTGTATCTGTTTTGGGGAGGAAGAGAGTTTCAGACTAAAAGACATATTATATTATTCACAGGTGTGTTTGAAGAATCTTGGAATTGGGTGTTATAAGGTTGGAGATTTATGTTGTAATGGTTGTAAGGTAAATTGGGTGATTTTAGGGATATGAATAGTTATTTGAGAAGGGTCAGTTTGGTGATCATTGTATGTTCAAAATCTAAATATCGCTTATCGGTTTAATAAAAGCTTGTCACGAGAACTACATGAGGCACAAAGGTGAGATGACTAAATAACGGTATAGTTAGGATGATGGACGTATCAAGGCTTGGGAAGTAAGATTAGTAATACAAACTCTATATCATTTGACTTGAGACCAAAAAAATGCTTGTCAGTTGGGGAAAATTGTACTACTACTTAAGCTGTGAGGAATTGTGTCTGAAATGATAATCTCCTACTATGAGTATTTAAACTAGGATAAGCAAATGAGTTTAGAGGCATTATTTCTTGATTCGAAGAACAAGGGTATAAATGGAAAGTCCGGGAAATATAGATCTTATATATGGAGTGTTGGGAATGGTTTGATAATAAGGAAAAATCTAGATTCAAGGCTAATATTGATATAAGTGTAAATATACAAGAAACATAATTGAGTAATTGCATATTAATTCTTGACATGGGATACATAGTTAGACACTCTTGGTTTTTAATAATTGGAAATGTTTTATCGTTCTTGTGAAATTGAGCTTGTGATGTTGGGTTCTGAGTATGATTTGAATTGTATATGATGAGGAGTCTATACCAATTGGATTACTGGAAGATCAAGAGTACAAGTATAAGGGATTCAAATCGTGTTACAGGAAGCGCTAGCTATATTTATGGATTATAAGTCCAAATTTTACAAGTTTCAAGTTTTCACTAAAATTGCAAGAAATATGTTCTAAGACGTTTTATATTATGATATCTAAGTAATGTGATATGAAATGTAAATATGAGGATATAAGCAAAATACCATTTAGTATTACCACATTTTGACTTTAGAACAAACATTCGAAAGGAATAATAGTAGTCCTACTTGGGATATGACAAGAATATTATAATTATGATTGAGCATAGTATAAACATCAAGATTCGCTCGACTGTATGGGTTATTAAAGAGAAAGATTAAAGGAAAAGATATTTCAAATGTAAAATTCTATAAGATTGAATTTTGTTTTGGGATTCTTGATTGGTAAGTTATGTTTTGAGCTTCAATTATGATATGCTTGAACTATATTTCCCTTAAAGTCCGTATTTGAATGGGTTTTAGCAAATGAATTTTATGAATGGTTGATTTATACTAAGTTACCGGAAACTCGAGTATATTATGTTATCAAATAGTTTAAGTTGTATATGAATTTTCCAAAATGCGATTATGTTATGAAATTTTGATATATTTGGCTCAGAGAAGTATGGATAAAAGCTTCAGAGAATATTGAATTATGAATTATGTATTTTGATTAAATGATTTTGATTCTGTTTCGTAAGGGGGAAGAAGTCGCTAGAGCAATGATGAACATCATTCTCGTATATTATGTATTCTCGTATTCTCGTGGACATGTCCTGAAAAGTCTTGCAAGCAGTACACAACGAAAGAGGGAGACGTCCCTTGTAAAAGCTTAGAGAATGCGCCTGGATGACAACTCTATTCGTGTTCTCTTCCCCGGTATAATATAATTTCTGAAAGGAAATAGAATATGTATTTGAATATGCAAGTGGTTTCGTGGAAATCATTTCAAGCTTTATTTCCGAAATAACTCTTCCAAGTTTATGGAATTATTGAGATGAATATGGGAATGAATTACTAAGGAACTTGTTAGGAATTTATGAAGAAGTTAGCTATGTTATGCATAATTGGATTGAAGGTTACTGAATTTGAAATACGAAGCGTATAGATATTACTATGTCTTTGAATATAATTAGAGTTGATTTTGGGAATCGTAATTGAAAGTAAATACTATTTATCTCGTGAGATATACGTATTATTATTTTAAGCAAGTATCATTGCAAATCGTGTAGAGTATTTGTTATATGATTCTTTTATTATGACTTTTCTATATCTTGATTTTAAATGTCTCGTAAGATAAGCTTAACTCTGTACATACGTTTTAAGCCACCAAAAAGATTTTTCCGGTTGGACAAGTGTGTACTCGGTTCACCGATTTTGTTCTTGGAACCTGTCCTGGTGGGGGGCGGAGTTCATTGTTAGTAATTTTTGCAGGAAAAGTTGAAGCGAACTCCGGTGTGGTTAAAGGATCATGAATGTTATAAGAAATGATTTTCGGACGAGCATGGTGGAGATTATATAATTTAATTGAAAGAATTCTTAGGGTGCATTATTATATTATTTTGGAGATCCGATTTGATCATTTCATGTAAATGTATTTATATTTTTGGATGTTGTTGTGGGGTCATAACCCCACCGGTCTAGGATCGTATAAAAAGGTTATAATCCACTGCAAGACTAAATGTGATTCGAGGTTTATTAAGCGTTAATCGAGATTTATGAAAACTAAGTGTGATTAAGTAGCAGCTCGGAAGTGCGGGCTGTTACACCCTTGCTGACCTCAAACCTGAACAACTTTAATGTTGACAAATCATCCACTGATAGGATGACAGGTGACCATTTTTCTATGGTTTGGATTCTTGATACTGGGGCCTCGCATCATGTTACTGACGATAAGTCGTGTTTGACTGATTTTCGGCCTATTGTTGCTTCTCCTGTTGGCCTTCCTGATGGTCAACGTGTTGTTGCCACTATGACTGGTCGTGTTATATTATCTCGTGGCCTTTCTTTGCATCATGTTTTATATGTCCCCTCTCTTACCTGCAATTTAATTTCGGTGTCGCAATTGATTGATGAATCCCATTGCATTGTTCGCTTTACTGGTTCCTTGTGTGCTATACAAGACCTACCTTCGGGGAACCTGATTGGAGCAGGTGAGCGTCGGGATGGACTCTATTACTTCCGCGGGGTTCCTACTCTTCATGCAATCTCGCCTCTCGGCTTGTCTGAGTTCGAGTTGTGGCATCTTCGTTTGCGGCATCCTTCGGATCGTGTTATCAAGTTAGTTCCAAACTATTCGTAATAGTATTCCTAAAAAGAAACTCAATAAAGCTTATGTAGTTTGTGCTCACGCAAAGCAAACACATGACAATTTTCCTATTAGTGATACTAAATCTAGTAGAATTTTTGAGCTGATTCATTGTGATTTATGGGGTCCGTATCGCACTGCCTCTTCCTATGATACTATATATTTTTTAACTCTAGTGGATGATTTTTCCCGTGCTGTATGGGTTTACTTATTACGTGATAAAACTGAAGTTGCAAAGGCTTTTTCCTCTTTCTTTGCTATGGTTGAGCGTCAATTTGAAACTAATGTTAAAATTGTACGTAGTGATAATGGAACTGAATTTCGGTGTATGTTGGATTACTTTAACTCTTGTGGCATGCTTTTCCAAACTTCTTGTGTGGGTACCCCCCAACAAAATGGCAAAGTAGAACGTAAACACCAACATATTCTAAATGTTGCCCGTGCTTTGATGTTTCAAGCTCATCTTTTTGTTCAGTTTTGGGGTGAATGTGCTTTAGCTGCTGTTCATTTGATAAACCGGACTCCTTCTGGTTTGTTAGATGGCAAAACTCCATATGAGGTCCTTTGTGGGACTGAACCGAATTTTGATACATTACGGGTTTTTGGGTGTTTATGCTTTGCTCATGATCAACGAGCAAAAGGGAATAAGTTTGCTCATCGCAGTCGAAAATGTATCTTTGTTGGGTACCCCGCTGGTAAGAAGGGGTGGCGATTGTATTATCTTGAGTCTGGTGATTTTTTGTCTCTCGTGATGTCCAATTTCATGAGAATGAGTTTCCCTTTGCCCTTGAGCTTGTGTCCTCTTCTTTGCCAACTGATTCTGTTCCTCCGAGTTCTGATTCTGCTTTCTTGGAGGATCTTGCCTCAGTTTTGGATGATGGAGACGCCCCTCCTATTCCTGTTACCGATACTGTTCCTGACACTGATACTGTCCCTAT
Organism: Beta corolliflora; assembly: GCA_947648045.1. Classification (NCBI taxonomy): domain Eukaryota; kingdom Viridiplantae; phylum Streptophyta; class Magnoliopsida; order Caryophyllales; family Amaranthaceae; genus Beta; species Beta corolliflora. The sequence goes on from CANSZD010001586.1 coordinate 418,906, forward strand.
TGTCACTGACCCCATCTCCACTAGCACAGATGCGGTTCCTGGTCCTTCTCTTGACCCAGTTGTAGGCACTGGTGCCCCAGCCATCGATGTTGCTCCCCGTTGGTGATCCCGAGCCTCTTGGTCGTGGCTTCGCGTGCTAAGAAGCCCTCTATTCTCCTTCATGATTATGTGACTAATAATGTTCGGAAGTTGATTCCCTCCCTGCTTCTCCTGTTTTTTCTTGTTCCTCATGTACTCCTTATCTTTTGGCACACTTTGTGAATTATGATAATACTCCCTCCGGTCTTTATTAGTTTACCCGTTTCTTTTGCACAGAATTTTAGGAGAAATAATGTTGTGGGACATAGAAAGAGAGAGAAACTATTATTTTATACTAAAGTTGACTGTATGTGTGATGGAAAGTTAGTGGTCCCATTCCAAAAATAGAAACAAAAGAAATGGGTAAACTAATAAGGGACATCCCAAAAAGGAATATGGGTAAACTAATAAAGACCGGAAGGAGTATTTCTGTGCGACACCGTGTATTTCTTGCAGCTGTTCATGGTGGGATTGAGCCTCAGAGTTTTTCTGAGGCAACGAAAGATGCTGGTTGGCATAATGCTATGCAGAAAGAAATAGGTGCACTTGAAGACAACAACACATGGGTTATGGAGCCCTCTCCCCGGGAAAAAGGCTTTGGGTAGTAAATGGGTGTACAAGATCAAATATCACTCGATGGGCTCGGTTGAACGACTCAAGGCTCGTTTGGTTATCTTTGGTAATCATCGTGTAGAGGGCATCGATTACAATGAAACCTTTACTCCAGTTGCGAAGATGGTTACTGTTCGTGCCTTTCTCGCTATTGCTGCTGCCAAGAATTGGGAACTTCATCAGATGGATGTTCACAATGCTTTTCTTCATGGAGACCTTTTATATGAAGCCTCCTCGCTACTGGCTTCACTCCTTCTACACATGGTATGACCCGTCGTCTCAAAAAGTCTCTCAATGGTCTCCAAGCAGCTCGCGTTGTTGGTTCGCCAAGTTAGTCGTTTCTCCGCCGTCCTATGGCTTCTCTCATTCCTATTCCGATTACTCTTTATTCATCCTCTTCAGGGGACATATTCGCCTCTCCGTGCTTGTTTATGTGGATGACTTGATTATTTCGGTAATGACTCTTCCGTTGCTCGTGCTTTTAAAGCTTATTTGGGCCAAGAGTTTTCATATGACGGACTTGGGTCCTTTGAAATATTTTCTTGGCATCGAAGTTGCTCGTAGTTCTGAGGGTCTGTTCTTGTGCCAACGGAAATATGCTCTTGATATCATTGTTGAAGTTGGCTTACTTGGTGCTAAACCTGCGACTTTCGCTCTCGAGCAAATTCACACTCTTGCTCTTACTTCGGGTGCTCTTCTCTCTGATCTTGAGTCCTATCGGCGCCTGGTTGGCCGTCTCATTTACTTGTCCTTCACACGACCGATTTGGCATACTACGTTCATATCCTCGGCCCGGTTCATGCAGCCACCTCCGCAAGAGCATTGGGATGCCGCCCGCGGGTTGTTTGCTACTTAAAAGGGGGGTGCTCGCCAAGGTATTCTTCTCACTCTCATTGTGATATCACTTTGTCCGGATGGTATGATCTCGGATTGGGGCCGGCTGCCCTCGACGCGCCATTCCTTAACCGGGCCGGCTCGTGTTTCTTGGTGGTTCTCCTATTTCATGGAAGACCAAGAAATAGCACACCGTTTCTCGCTCCTCTGCGGAGGCAGAGTATCGTTCTCTTGCGGATCTCACTTCAGAGTTAAAGTGGCTCAAGGCTCTTCCCCGCAGCTTAGGGGTTCATCATCTACCGCTATGCGGCTCTTCCGTGATAGCAAATCGGCCTTACACATTGCTCGTAATCCCGTGTTTTTTGAGCGCACGAAACATATTGAGGTCGATTGCCACTATGTTTGGGATGCCATTAAGGAGGGTCTCATTGATCCTAGTCATGTTTCTACTACCGAACAATTGGCGGATATTTTCACGAAGACTCTTGGCAAGAGTCAATTTTTATATCTACTTGGCAAGTTGGGCGTTTGTAATCTTCACGCTCCAACTTGAGGGGGGGTATTGGAGCCTCTCATGTATTAGCCTTGGGCTTGTATTAATAAATAGTTGGGCTTAAGCCTTGTAGTATGTTTTACAATAGGTTGTATATTACCTCAAGGGTGAATGAAGGAATACAACACAAAAACATTTTAACCTATTCTTGACAATACTACTTCTTCCGGTTTTTATTAATTTACCCACTTCTTTGGACACAAAGCTTTTAGGAGAAAAGATATGTGGGCCATGTAGAAGTTAACGATAAAGTATTAATATATTGGCATACTATATTGAAATTAATGTCATGCCAAGAAAAGTAGAGACAGAAAGATAAAGATAATAAGGAAATAATTGGTGGGACCATTTGAAAAACATATGGAGAAGAAGTGAAAGAACTAATAAGGGATGCCCAAAAAAAAATAAGTGGATAAACTAATAAAAACCAGGATGAAGAGTACTTTATTACTATACTAGTCAATAGGTTCTCTTACATGTGCAATATACACTAAATCATCTCAAGAATATGATATTGCTCATAATTAATTCACATTCGCAGGTTACTTGTTGCAAGATTATAATTTATACCCCCTAAAAAAAGATTATAATTTATACAAACGCCTAGAAACTAAAGCACTAATCTAATTACGGCACATTTTGAGGCAATGAACCTCAATTTCCAAATTTTGTTGCACAAGTCAAGATTGGAAAGGAACTGGCTAAGAGCCTAAGCTTCATCTTCTTTTTGTTTTTTTTTGAAAGAAAGCTTCATATTTTATACTATCACGTAATTAAACATTTCCATCATGCTTGACACTACTAAACTCGAATTGTACCTAAAGCTACATAACTTAGAAATCTGATCGAAATAAATTATTGTCTTATTTACTGTTGATTAGGTTTTTATCAGAAATTGATTGACCACAAACTTAAATATAATTTAAACCTACTCGAAATTAAATCAAATATATAATAACCTAAATATTACAATCCGAAACAAATCCAATCTAAATGACCCGGTTATTATCTTTATTCACAACTATTTATACATGCATCTTGGAGCTAAACCATAGTCTATATGAAGTCTACAAAATTATGCACACCAAGAAAAGAAAAGCCACGAATTTAAAACACAACAAATTAAGCAAACTCAAAGCCATAAGACAAAAGATAGTGGTATTAATAATGTACTATAGCATGAACATTTATGATATTAAGTCCAAGATGACGTTTATGAAGGATCATTAAGTGTCCCATTGAAAATCACCAGTATCCATATATACTTAAAGGGGAGCTAGGGAGAGTATGCAGTATGCAATGCTAATAGGGCGGTGTTAACCTTTTGTCAAATTGTCAAGGGTTGGCTCTACTCTAAATATGGATGTGATGGAGTCATGTGTCCAGGAAACCTGCCATAAATGTATCAGAATTAATTGAGCCTTCTTTTACCTTCCTTATCAAAACTCTACCCCTTCCTGGAACGTTTGGCTCCTGTTTACTTCAACTCCTCAACAGAATTCAAGCCACAAAATTGCCGTACTCAAGAAACCCTCAGATTTTTGCAATTTTTGCTCTACTTTTAATAATTAACTACTTATTCTTTATTATTTTTTTTGTTTGGGCGATACTTAGTTAGGGTTGTTTCATGGACAATAGTTATAATCTTATGAAAGATGAGTTATCCTTTGTAATTTTTTTTCTTGTATTGTCAATCGTTATCTTTCCTTGAGAGGAAATTATAACTTGATTAATGTACTTCCTCCGTTCCATAATAAGTGAAACACTTACTATTTTAGAACGTTTCAAAATAAGTGAAACATACCTTAAATGGAAAAAAGAAAGTGACAAAATGACAAGAATACCCATCACAAACTTGGCTTGTGTGGTGCTTTTTTCTCTCCTCCTTTTGATAATGAAAAGAAGATTTTATGATTTTTGGCTTTTGAAAGCTGATGCTTATTAAATCTGCGCCCAATCCCTATGTTTCACTTATTATGGAACGGAGGAAGTATAAAATATTAACCTTCATATTTGAGCGTCACATGGCGGATTCGCCTTTTAAGATAAATTTATAGATAGTAAATTCTCATCTTATCGTTCAATGGATTCATTGGCAATAATTATTGTTAATTACTCCGACTGTTTCTTTTAATCTATACATTTTTGTACTATGGTAGTGTTGACATACTTTATTTTGACTATCATTTGTAATTTATACTTAAGCAAAGATATAGCCATGTCAGATCTTTTTAAATTCGCCTGGATATATGTTTTCCAATTTCTGTAAACCTTATATAACTTTTACTTGTGCAAAATCAGGATATTAATAGTCAAACCTCTACATCAATAAAAAGCCAAATTGTGCATATTAAAAAGAAACAGAGGATTAGAGGTAGTAAACTATAAAAGATATTCCTTTTTTGAGAAGATCAAGATTATTATGGAACAAAATAATTTAGATGATTAATCTGTTAGTTTAGTTGGCAATTGTGAGAGCTTCTCCTTATATGATGCCAGAACTCAGTTTCGCCCATTGGGCAACTTATAATAATTTCTAGGCTTTACTTAACCTAGCTATTAGATGATTCAACATCTTATTATCTTCACAATGGAAGACAAAGGGCGTGATCGGGGAATAACTTTTGAGGTAACTTTAGTGTATGGACTAAGTTAAAACTTTAATAATGGCGAAAAGTTGTGTTTGGTGAAGTAGTGTTTGGAGTAGCTTTTGGTGTTTGAACTAGTGTTTTGGAAAAGCTATAAATATTAGCTTTTGGGGTAGAGGTAGCTTTTGGAGTAGCTTTTTAAAGATTACATATAGTTTATTTTTGTTATTTATTTAATTTAGACTAACAACTAGTTTTAACGAACACTAATTATCATAAAAGTTATTTTCACAGTCAAACTCTAACAGCTAATATATGACAGCTGACAACTAGTACAACAACTAACATATACTTTTACAGCTAACAGCTACTGCAACAACTACTTTTGCCGAACAAGTCCAAATTAGGATAGAAAAGTGTCTGTTTTCAGCAAAATAATTGGAAAAATGAATCAATAAATTACAACAATATTTGAGTACCGAAATGAAAAATGAAGTCCAATTTTTTTAAATTTTTTTCTCAACTTTATACATTTCGAAGCAATATGTACACAGTTGTGATTTTAACTTTGAGTCCAATATGAGGCAATGCCACCAAGAATAGGAAAAACTCGTAAGAGAAAGCAAAATATTAGTAGCACTCAACAATTGCTTATTATTATTTTTACGAGTAAGATGAAGATCCCTTGTAAGTAGGGGAAATTAGGGATCTCGCTCTGCAAGAGGCAAAAATCGAATTATTGCCACAAGGGTGGAAGGAGGGTTTCCAACCAACTAGACCAACTTTTATTCTTTAACAGCAACAATAGCAATTGCTTATACCTGAGTATAGCTACAAAGCTTAGATTGGGCCAATCTTTTGATAATTTTCCAATTAAAACTATGTTCTTTTTCTTTTTATGTTTCCCTATGGAGTCAATATTTTGATGAATTTTCAATTATATACGAGCCAGCCATACCAACGTATCAAGTAAACGTTGTTCAATATCACCCTTTTTTTTATGAATTGTTTAATGTCAAGTGCAAATTGCGCAATATGACAAGCTTATTAGAAAGTTCTTTGTGATTTTGTCTTTTATTCTCCCCTTGTAAGACCGCTTTGCTTTTTAGCACGTAGCAGAAGATTATGCAAGTAATAGGAAGATTAGTGAAGAGCAAGAAAGTGTGATAACCACCAATTTATTTTTTAATTTAGTAGCTAGGAGGCAGCAGAAAATAGTGATATTATAATATAGGAGTATAAGAGGTGCAAGTTTCTCGAAGGAAGGTAGGGAAGGACCAACACTTGTGCTACCTAAGTAAAAATAGTTTTAACTTGAAATTTGGAATTATACTAGAATATCTCTAATCCATTTGTGTTCGTTAGTCCTCACACTATTAATAATTTTAAAAAATAATATTATCAATCTAATAATCATCTTAGATAAAGAGAGTATTATATTTATAATTAATAGAACTATAAGGAAATTAATTAACTAAATACGCTCAGAATTTGTAAATAAATTATGTAATACTGATTCATCAACTTTTAGTTGTCATATTGATATTTTATACTCTATCAACATGACAACTATTTCGCAACTTGAATACAACATTATATACATATGCTCTTAGTCATTATATTAACAGTTTATTACACTACCCACATGTTAACCATTCCAGACAACATAAGGAGCATTATACTAAGACTCAAGAAAAAACGTTTAATTAAGTACTAATAAAAGTTGTACTATAGACTAATAAGTATATTCTAAGATCAAGACTACATATTAAAATAAATTCAAAAATTTAAGTTTTGGTAGTATGACTTGAAAGAGAGAGAGAGAGGTGTTTAAGTTAAACCCTGAGAATGTGTATATGTTGGGAAGGGAGGGGGGTGGGTTCAACCACCACCTACCATAGTCTCTTGCCCAACGAACAATTTTAATGAAACAATGAATATTTCAATATCTTCCCCATCTTACTACGTGTCCCATACGACCCCTTTCCTCTTTTTTCTCCTCCTCTTCTTCTTCTCTCCTTTCTCTCACCCCCCTCACACGCAGAGAAAGAGTGTCTTAATTTAAAGACCAAACTTTCTTTCTTTCTTTTCCTAATATTTCCCTTTCCTATTTTTCCTACAATATAACATTACCGTCATTTTGGAGGGTCCAATTAATCAAGGTTGGCTTATTATTATTTGCTTTTTCCCTCCCTCTTCCTCCTCTACTTCATTTTTCTCTAATTTCAGCACTATTTCACATCATACTTCATGCTTAAATAACCCCTCATTATCTATCTATATATATACTTACTCGAGCTCAATTAGCTCAAACCACATTTTTCCTTGTAAACAAATTTTGTTATTTATATATTTATGAGCGTAAGAAAAAATATGGGTAAAGCTAGATCGGCTATACTACTAACAGGAAGAGCCATAAACGAAGGATTAAGCTTCATAGTGTTTACATTGCTTGATCTTCTAGATTTCATCTTATGCCTTGTTTTTAAGATAGCAGACTTCGTATTCGAGGCGGAGTGGAAGCCGTGCTACTGCTGCTCCTCCTCCGCCAAACAAGCTATGGCTGTTACTAGCTCAGACAAGATCTTAGTATCGGAGAAAGGCCAATCTACTAAGATCGTCCGTCTTACGTCTACCAAGCTTCAGCTTGAAGATGTTTCGGACACACTTTATACTCGTCCTTCTTTAGTGTCCGAGATCTCTAAAACTACCGTGAGTGAGTTTAAGCGTCTTAATAGGCTTGACTCGAATGCGGCGTGCCAAAGCCACAGCCATCACCATAACCACCACCACCACCACCACCACCACCAGCATTCTTCTTCCGTTAAGAAAGCTGCGGGTACTACCACATTTACGGTTAATTCTACGATTGTCGAGATGCTTCAAGGTAGGATCGGTGGACAACAATCGTTCCCCATTCCTAGATGGTCTGATTGTGATTGCTCCACTTGTTGTTCTTGGACTTCCTCTTCTAAGGATTCTCTCTTTGTTCATGTCGATGGTGCTAAACCTGGTACGTCTTATATTACACACTACCTACATTATCAATATATACCTCGTCTGCTTTTTATTAGTTGCGACATTTGTTTTTTAGTGTTATATTTTCTCACCAAATATTATCATTCGAGATTTTGCAATGGAAAAGCAGATGTTGCAACTGATAGGAAATATAGAGAAAGTATGAAATAAAATATTAGGTCGTTCATGTGATTTTATGTTTTTATGTTATATTATAATAGGAGACAGGGCAACAGAGGATGTGTTATTTTTACATGGATTTATATCATCATCAAAGTTTTGGACAGAAACTGTGTTCCCAAATTTAACAGAAGCAACAAAGTCTAAGTACCGATTATTTGCGGTGGATTTGCTGGGGTTTGGAAGGAGTCCCAAGCCAACGGATTCACTTTACACTTTAAGAGAGCACGTCGAAATGATTGAACGTTCAGTGTTGGAAAGTCACAGAGTTAAATCCTTCCACATTGTCGCCCATTCTCTTGGCTGCATCTTGGCTCTTGCTCTTGCTGTTCGTCATCCCACTAAAATCAAATCCCTCACCTTAATTGCTCCGGTAAGTATTCCATAATACTCCTATAATTTTGTAGTTGTCCTCTATGTTTGTAAAATAATTATTACAAAAGTTACGAATTAGCTTAACTGTTAATTAAAATCTTGTAAAAAGGTATCCAAGTCTATGTCGTTGCCCTCCACGTTTGGCTACCACGAAAACAAATAAAATATATTATCTCAATTGTACAACATATTCCTACTGGTATTAAATGTTTTATACACTCGACAGTTCAAGGTTAGAATTAATTAGCTATTTGACTGTATTTTTTAGCTATAAGATCCTGCTAAATTAGAAAAATCTTTCAAGTATATAAATATTTTTGATGTATTTCTTTCGATTAGTATGTGTTTGAAGATAATAATGATTAAATAGTGATCTTAAGCTCTATGAAGAGGTACTTTTAAACCAATGTGAGACATACAGTTAAATGATCCCAACGCTCGCCTATTACTTATTGTCGTACAAAATATGTGTAGGAAAGTTTTATTTTTTTAGCAAAAAATATTTACTGAAAACATCTATATTCACTAGTAGGATTTATCTTAAGATCATGTGCGAATTTTTTTTTTTTTTTGGTGAACAACGCAGTCAACTTACATTACCATATTAAAAATGTTCTTACAATCTTGCATATAGAAACACACTATAAAACAGGGGGGTGGGAAAAAAGAATTTCAATTTAAAAATTTTGAATATAGATCATGTGCGAATTTAGTAGTCACATTAACCACTACTTTAAATCACAAGACAATGGTCCCAATTATATCCAAATCAATGGAATAACAATTAAACATAATTGCTAAAATTAAATAGGTATTGTTGGGTGGCATTTAAAAAGTATTTTACAAAAATTATGATACCTATATTCACTAATCACTAGTAGGATTTATGTTACCAATATAATCATGTACGAATTTAGATGTCACATCAATTGCTACTTAAAAATTATGATACCTATATTCACTACAATGCTCCCAAATTTTTCTAAACCAATGGTATAATAATCAAACATTTGCTAAAATAAGAATGAAACTGATTTTTGGCAGCCATATTTCCCGGTACCCAAAGGAGAGCAAGCAACACAATATGTACTAAGGGAGAGTGGCGCCGCGGCGAGTATGGCCACCCATAGCTTTGGGAGCATCCATAGCATGCTGGTATGAGCATATTTCTCGGACAGTTTGCTTGCTTATTTGCAAGAATCATCGAGTGTGGGAATTTCTTGCCAAACTCATCACCCGAAATAGGTAACCCATACACAACTTTATGCTCCTATTTTTTCTTATCTTCCTTTTGACTGTTTTCACTCATACTGGAACGTGTGCGTTTAAAACATCCTAAAATTTGGAAACGTCTTCACATTCCCGTAATGCCCTTCTTTCCCCTTTCACTAGTTTAATTAAGGGTGATTGTGATTGGGTAAATGGGTAGTGTTGCGTCCCAACAAGCAATTACTTTGGTGAAAGCTCCCTTCCTCAAGATCACGAGAGAGCCCAATTTATATACTTCATATTTTTACGTGACTTTTTTGTATATAATTTATAAATCGCACATATTCGTTTTGGTCATATCATTTCTCATTCTAGACATTAACAGTAGTATAATTAATATGTGGTGCATTTAATATTTTTTCATTGTATTCAGGAGTATTAAATAATAGTATTTGTTGTAGGTCAAAAGTCAAAACTACTACTTCATTTGCATGGTTAGTAATAATAGTACCATTATGGATTTCGTATAGCTGGTGCATCTTACATCATCACACAAAAGAGAGAGAAAAAATTATGCCAGCTTTCAGTATTATTGAGGGCATTCGATTCGGTTGTCAAAGTAGTTTAACTTTAACCTGCAATCTGTCATTTTTATATCGTATCACAATGTAAACATATTATTTCTTAATTCATCTTCCAAAATATTATCAAATTATCATAGTAAACTAGTATTTTGTCCCGGAAAATTCTCCGAGTCAGTTATAATTATCAAATATATTATTATTAATAAATTTTCTAATTGATTTTATTAATTTTTCGTAATTTTCTATCTAGTGTGAAATTGAAAAATGGACGTTATAGTATGATAAGTTGTTTAAAACAAAAGTTCTAAGAAATTGGGGATAAAAAATAACAATTTCAATGGAATTGGGATAATAAGATGTTATTACCTTAATAAAAGTGTTAGAGATCAAAAAGTTTATCTATATCTTTATTGTTACTGTTAGATCATGTAAACTCTCTGAATCTGGAGTCAATCTATTGATCAAAATATATAGGGTTACAATAATCCGAGTACTATCATATTTAGGAAACTATACAAAGTATATATCCTAAAATAATGAGAAAATATTATCCTAATAGTATTCTCTATCAGTTACATATCATTATAAGACTTTATTCATTATGTTTTACTTTGAAACAATAAACAATGAAATTGTAGTAGATTGGTGGTTAAACTCTCACATCTCATTTCAAAGGTTATGTATCCGATTCCTAGTAGCTATACATTGTTAATATTTTTATATGAGGTCATAAACATGTGTATTAAAAACTTGAGAAGACTGTCACGTGGCACATACATTGGAGAGTGTCATGTGGCACCGTTTCTTTAATAGGAATGCCTTTTAATATATTTGTATAAATATGTACAACCTACGAGTGCATATAAATGTAACTACCTATCTATTTCGAAGTATGTTCTTCAAAAATTAACTTTGACTATGAAATTCTTCTAAATTAATGTGACTAAAACTCTTGTAAAAATATTATGAATTTTATATTTATCATCAATATGTCCGGTTACTAGTTGATAGCCAAAGTTGAATTCGGATAAATAAACATGTCAGTACTTCACGTTAGTTTCTTTTTCTTACATATCTTTTGCTTTACGATGACTTTGTTATTGATAACTCCATTTTCATCTTCCTTGTGTGGTTCAACAATCACCCACCCTTTTACTTGTATCAATTATATATGATAAGTATAGCCTCTTTTGCATAGGTGTGTAAATAATGATAAATAGATATATTAATTCGCCTTTGTTTTAGGTTTCATATACACAGCACGGTCCAAAAAAGTACAACAAAGAATTATGGTGGATGCAGACTGACTAGATAGGATGTATAGTGTTTGAATAATCATATCACAATTGCTCTCCTTCTTTTATTAGATTATGATTGGAAAGAAAATTTAGTTGATTTGTTAAATTTTAGCAAACTATTCGGTCGAATTAATTCATTGGTGAAGCCTCTAAAATTGAAAATGATGCTTCAAAAAGTACACAAAAAAACATCATGAGGCACACTAATACCCATTATTGTTTTTTGCTCTATATTTAGCAAGATTACTTCAAACTATTCCTAGAAAAGGACTTGCAATAATGTTGTACTAATTTGTCTGATCTTCTCCTCAAAAAAAAATTTGTCTGATATTAACAGAGTCAAACGATTGGGAAAACAATATTACTAGAATGAAGTCTTTTATGAGACGCTAAGTGTTCTCTTCACCTTCAAAAACAAGTTTCAGGTCCAATAAGTTCAGATGAGGTATGATCAGGTTTGATCAGGTCTAACACAACACTAAAAAGTAAAAAATAAGTTCCAATAAGGCTCAATCAGGTCTAATAAGTTCAGTTCAGATAAGACAGTCTCACAAATGAATTACCGATGAACTAATTTAGTTGACGATGTATGGATGCAGGATACGAACGTATCTATTGGAAGGTTTCTGGTGCCACACCCATAATGCGGCTTGGCACACCTTGCACAATATACTCTGTGGAACAGCAAGCAAGCTTGATAAATACCTTGATGTGGTTAGTGACCGGCTTAAATGTAATGTGAGCATATTTCACGGAAGAGATGATGAGGTCCTTCCAGTCGAGTGCAGCTACAGTGTTCAAACCAAAATTCCTCGCGCTCAAGTTAAGATATTCGATAATAAGGATCATATCACCATCGTTGTTGGCCGTCAAAAGGCTTTTGCTCGGGAGCTTGAGGCTATTTGGTCTACTTCATCATCTTCAAGTGGTTAGTTAATCAAGATCAAGGACTATTCTTGAAGTTTGAACAGCACATACATATATATATAAAAGTTCCCACAAGTTTTCTCATCTTCCTTTCTAGTAGGAGGGAAAAGGGGGAAATCATCATTTTAACTACTCCAGATTTTATTAAGATTTCCCTTCATTCTGGGGCATTCTTCTTCTCCATTTTGATCACCTCCCCCCCCCCAAAAAAAAAAAAAACAAAGAGTGTCAACTCCGACTAAGCCAGGAGATGTCAAATTATTGCCCATTCACAATAGGGTGTGCATTGTTAATTGCCTAGTGTTTAAGCCATAAGCTCATTACTCATAATCTTAGCTTGTTGAGTTGATCATAAGACAAATTGTGAATCCATCTCCTCATCAGTGCAATCTCTACATATATACATATAAGATGTAATATTTCCTATTCATTTCGAAAAGTTGTGGTCCTTAGATTTCTTTTTGCTTCAGTTTAGCAAATTTGGGTTTATATACATGAAGTTTCATTAAATAAGTTTTAAGTTATCATGACAAAAACAGATGAGTCTGAATTGGATTACATCATTTGCATGTAAGTTTTTTTCTTCTCTATAACCCTTATATATTCATATTTCTGAAAAAAGTCTATCCGCATAACACGCTCAATGAAGAACAAAAGAAACGAGGTTGCTGGGCTCACTCTAAGATGAAATTACAAAAGAAAAATCCCCATTTCTTTGTCAATATTAGGTGTATACTGTATGCCCAAACTCTTTAATTTGATTCTCCATCTCTATATTCTTCTAGGCCTTGGACTCTTGGAGTGTAAGCAATATATGCAAGAATGAGGTTCTTTTTAACAATGTTTCACCAAATTATAAGCAAGAACATTATTTTGCGAATAATGACAATTATGACATAATAAGATCATTTATAATTTAGATGTTGACTGGATCGACACAAAAATATTAATCCATATCCTTATGAGCCAAGTATGTCTACTATCACACGATGAATTATAATAATGTCAAATGATTCTGATTTTGTTAAAAAAGAAATATAATAGTATGAGTTTACTTACATGAACAGTTAGTTCAATTAATTAATAAATATTGCACTAAAATTCATTAGGTTTACTGCTCGTGTAAAGGGCCTCGTAATGAATTATTTTCCTTACATATATAATATATATAGAAAAATGTATATAATATAAAATTATGTTCTTCGCCCTAAAACTGGAAAAAAGAAAACCTATTGATCTCAAAATTGACTTATGTATCAATTTCTATATATCTATCTTCTCTCAACTAAAAAGAAGGTGGAAGACAAGAAGTTGTTGGGCATAGAAAGATTGGAAACTAAGTACAGCAGTATCTAAGCATGTGGGGCATTTTAATTTTGAGCATAGCTGAATGGTGTAAGCAATAAATATAAATCCAGGTCATGTCAAATGCACTGCCATGGGTGGTTACTAGGTGGGTAGTATCAATAATCTCTAATGGAGGTAATAAATGTACACTACACACCTTCTTCTCTCTTTTAGTCTTATTAGCTAGACTCTTAGCTGTTCTCTGCACATTTTTCTCTGTTTGTCTCTTGTCCATTTTACCTTCTTTAAATCTCTTTTATTTCAATTTAATGCCTCCTTCCCTCTTTCGTACTACTGTTCTTTCTGAAGAGAAAGATACTAGTAAATTTGTAATCTATGCTATATATAATGGATTGATTTATTTTGTCATGTCTTATTTATTTTGTTTGTAGGTTCTTGATGAATCATTTTCAACTCTATTATAAAGGGTAAATTATCAGATGCACCACAGACCACTACGTGCGATGCATCCTACCAGCACCAATGTATAAGGTTTAAAGATAGAAAGTATTGAGAAACATCATCTCCAATTCATATATGAGATATTATTTGCAAAATTTCGAACACCAAAGCTATAACAAAAATTATTAGAATAAGCGGTCTAATTTTCACATAAAATTAGACAAACTCAAGCTTACATTCTTCTAATAAGTTCAAATCATCTCTCTCTAACCCACATAGACAGCTCGTACCAACCTAGTTGTCTTTTCTCTTCTTCTTTCTTTGTTTCCGTTTGAAACTCGAACTACAACAGACAATTATAAAAGATAACCCGATAGTCTATCGAATGGATTAAACTACAATAGATTAAACTGGTCACTGAATAGATTAAAGTAGTCATTATATTCAGAAAGGTGTTATGTTCTCCTCTTAATATGGAGCTTGGGCCGTTACCTAATTTATACTAGATATTAAAAGGTGTTCCTATCAAAGGAACGGTGCCACGTGGCACTATTCACTATATATGCGCCACGTAGCTTCGCCACGTCATCTTATGTGCCATGTAGATCGTTACGTCATCTTACAAAATAAATATTGTTCGCCACTAGATTTGAACATGCGACCTCTTGCAAAGAAAAGTTTGTCCTTACCATCTCAACCAACTTTTTTTAGTGCTTCATAAATCCACATAATGTTATATATTCATTGCAAACATAAAGTAAATTAAATGTTAGATTTTTTTAAATTAATTTTTACAAGAGTGGAAAAAATACATATCAATTGTGAAGAAGAAAAAAGGTAACACCCGGGGCAACGCCCGGGCCAACACACTAGTTTTAAATTAAAAGTAGATTGTGTCTAACAAGACCAACAGAAATTTTAAATACAAAAAAGTGTCTAAACTCAGTTATTACGGAAAGAAATAATAAAGGAAGAATAAGTAACATTTGTGTCGAAGAGGGTTAACTCGAAATTCAACTAAACAATATAATCCTAACTTAACTTATGGTCAGGAACTTGATCAGAAATTTAGACAAAATGTATCTGGATTGCAATTATTAGAAATAAAGACTTTTGTTTTCCTTATATTAAACGTCAAACACATACCGTTGTTATTTGTGGTTGCTTTATTCTAAAAATTGAATTATCCGTGTATATATAGAACTTATCCGTGTATATATAGAACTTAGAGTGAAGTCGATGAAATTTATATACTTCCTCCATTCTTAAATAAGTGAAACACTCCAGTTTTTTATATGAGAGTTTTTTGATAGAAATGTTTCACTTATTTCATAATGGAACAAGTATCAAAATTGAAAAATATTAGTACTGATTAATAAGTATTTGAAGATGATTAAAGAGCTAATATATAAAACAAGGATTAATCCCAAAGTTGTATATTACACTAATGATAATGTTGGTTCAGGAAAAAAAAAAAGACTAGCCCCTTTTTTTTTGGTGAAATAAGGACACTTACATAGAGTCAAACATAATAGTATAGTTATTACAATCCGAAATGTAAGCATTCATGCAAAAATTAGGAGGTGTGGGGAATATCCTAAGTACATTAATGCTTCCATCTACACTTCTTGCTTCCTTGGCAAGCAAATCAGCGAGTTGATTCTTTATCCGCGGTATATGACGGATCCTAATCTTGGTGAACTCCCTGCACAGCTCCCTACATTGATCAACCACATTTGTATAAACCGTGAGAGACTAGCCCCTAAGGGAAAGACTAAAGGAGGTTGGTTCCCAGTGCATGGTCCGTGCAAGATGGAGCACAGTCCTTGCTAAACTCGGCATGGTCCGTGCTAAAGTTGCAGGCAATTCCTTCTTCATACATTGTCGGAACATGCACAGTGTGCAGGCAATTTGCACGGTCCATGCATAGTCTATTAGTCTGTGCCACCGTTTAGTGACGTTTTTCTTTTTTCTTCCTTCATCTTGGAGGCATTGATATATAGGGTGCTTAGAGAGAGATGATACATTGTATTTGTTTGAGGCTTTGCATGATGGTGACGCTTTGGACTATCAAGTTTTGGACTTTGGGTATCCCGTTCCATTCAGATTATCGAGGAATTCTCTAACCTTGTCCTAAATTGTCATGACATCCAAAAATTGGACGAAATAAGGCAAAGCAAGAGAATATATGCAATATGTACTTAAAGGCAACTAATATGACCTAAAGCTACATGGAAATGCACCTAAACAATCTCTAATATATATTGTGCAAAAATCATAGTTACCCTTTCATCGATTTTTATATTTGAACGTACATGTGATTAGGGTCATCTAAGAAAGCATACAAAGCAGTGGCGGATCCAGCGTGGGTTAAGTGGCTGGATCCGGGAAAAAAAAGAAGAACGAAAAAAGGGATATAGATAAATATATAGCCATACGGGGGCATTGTTTCATATGAAATGTATTTGGCTCGGCGGTAAGCGTGTTAGTCTTTGTACTCGTCCATGCAAGGTCGCGGGTTCTAAACCTGTTGGAGGTGTTGTTTTTTTGTTTTCTCTTTTCCCTTTTTTTTTCCTCCCATTATCTTTTGTGCAAAAAAAAGGGAAAAAGAGAAGACAAAAACCAATAATATGCAAGGTCGCAGGTGCAACATTTGATTACTTTAATCCACCTACCAAAAAGGCAAATATTGCATCTAGAAAAGCACGAGAGGAAGTATATATATTTTTAGTTTTTAACACTTAATTATAAGTTCATTTAATGAAAAATTTCTTAATAATTGATAATCGATTCTTAGTTTATATAATTCTATAGTTTATTATAAGAAATTGTTAGTCTTTTGATACTACAAGTAATTAATTGGATTTTTTTGTGATGACGTAATAAAGAATAAAAGCTCCGCTAAATACAGTTGTTGAAGGTTCTCTTTTCTTTGAAAAATTGTAACTCATTAATTTGGAATTTATATTCGAACTATTCCGAACCCACGTGACTCAATTCCTGGATCCGCCACTGATACAAAGTGACTAATAACACAAGCCACAAGACCCTCTACTTTAAAGTGCCCAAAAATTTAAAATTCATTGTTTGATTTAGTCCAATTCATGTCCTCAGACTTTCTGAAACATTAATTATATTATAAACTATGCATAATATTGTTTTTTAAGAGTTTTTTCTTAATGATTATCACATGTCTCTAATATATTTAAAACGAACTTGTACATAATGGAATTTTGCAAACTGTTATTACTGTTTTTGTTTGTTTGCTCCTTCATTAAATAAAAAAGGAAATGGAAAGAACAATGCAAACATCATTATGATATTAATCTTCTAGCTAGTTAAATTAAACATTAATATTTATTATATACTTCCTCTGTTCATTTTTTAATTTCACTATATCGTTTTTGGCACTATTCATCAACCAACTTTGTTAAGTTATCTCGCATCATTATATAAGAAAAAAAGCAACATATTCAAGTAGAATCTTGTTAGATTCGTATCAGACTCTCAATGCAAGGATTCCAAATATCCATTTTTATAATTTTTACGTTTTTTTCACCATATACCCCTGATAATTTTTTTTTGCACCATATAACCTTGCAAGTTTCGAAAGTCACCATATACCCTCCACCTTTTAAAAAATACATCCAATTGCCCATAATGACTAATTAAATCATCTAAACCTAACCCTAACCCTAACCCCTAATTAACCCTAACCACCCAACCACTACCTTCCCCCCCACCGCCCACCACCCACGCAGCCCCCCCCCCCACTTTCCCCCTTGGCTCCCCTTCCCCCACCCCCACCCCCACGGCCCCCCTCCCCACTACCCCCGCAGCCTCCCCTTCCCCCACCCCCCACCCCCTCCCCCGTAGCCCCACAACCCCCCTCTTCCCCGCAACACCGCAACCCCTCCCCCTCCGCCGTAGCCTCGCAACCCTTCCCAACCCCCTTTCGATTATCGCAACCCCCTACCAAACCGTGATTTTGCGGCCCCCCCCTCCCTAACCCCCTTCGATTTTCGCAACCATGACCTAACCACCTTCTTCATCTTCTCGAAAATCAAATCATCGAAAAAAAAATGCAGAGCTAGGGGTCGCGAAAATCGCAGGTGAGGTGGGGGAGGGGTTGGGGTTGCGAAACTCTAAAGGGGTTTGGGGAGGGGTGGGGCTGCGAAAATCAAAGGGGGCAATGTAGGGGTTGCAAGGCTGCGGGGAGAGGGGAGGGGGGCTGGGGGCGGGGGAAGGGGGAATGCGGGGTGGTGGGGGGGGCATGGGGTGGTGGGGCGGTGGGGGAAGGGGTAGGGGGGGGGCGGGTGGTGGTTGGGTGGTTAGGGTTAATTAGGGGTTAGGGTTAGGGTGAGGGTTAGAGGGGGTTAGGTTTAGATGATTTAATTAGGGTTAGAGGGGGTTAGGTTGAGATGATTTAATTAGGGTTAGGATGTATGTTTTAAAAAGTAGAGGGTATATGGTGAATTTCGAAACTTGCTAGCTTATATGGTGCAAAAAAAAAATTGTCGGGGTATATGGTGAAAAAACCGTAATTTTTACTTATACGAAATTATAGATATTGTCGTTCAAATTAAAGAAGCGTCTCGGCAAATGTGGAAAACAAAATGGTGCAATTAGAAAAACAAACGCGAAAGTGGTGATTAACCCCCTAAGTTTGCTCAAAAGTGAGATTAGGCACCTTAAGTTTTACTTATGGTGATTAACCCCCACAAATTTAGCCAAATGTGAGATTACACAATTATTATAATATTCAACCATTTTCTCATTAGTAAATAATTTTTTTAATACTAAGATATTATATTATACGTATTTTTATAAAACTTATTTTTCCTGACAAGGCTATGAGGAAGATGAGAATAATTACATAGTGATAGGGCCTAATCTGGCAAGGCTACGAGGAAGAAGAGATGCACGTTCAGTGAAGAAATTATTTTTTTTGTTTATGTATGTTTGTACTTAATATGTATAATTTATGTATTTAAGATATTTTATATCATCATAAATGATTTTTGAATTTTTTTCCCATGTATTTTTCCTAAAAAATACATTTGTAAAGAAAAAATGGTTATATATACTACGGTTTTTTCACCAAATACCTCTGACAAATCAAAAAATTCATCATATACCCTCAATGTTCCAAAAATTCACCATATACCCCTGACTTTTCAAAACTGTGCACCATTTACCCTTTTCCTAATGTCCGTTGCCATTATTTACGAGTTTGCCATTATTTACCCTAAACCCTAATTCTAATCAAACCCTAACCCTTACCCTTACCCTTACCCTAATCCTAATCCTAAACCCTTACCCTTACCCTAAACCCTAACCCATCCACCCCACCACCCTCCACCCAGCAGCCCAACCCCCGACCCCCACCCCCTCCCCTTCCCCTCCACCCCCCCCCTCCCCCCGCAGCCCCCCTCCCCCCCACCCCAAGAACCCCTCCCCCCACCACGTCGCAAGCCCAAAACCCCGCCCGGCCACCTCCCCCCCGCCACCTCCCACAGGTGTTCGTCGATTTCCACAGGGCGACGTTCGTCGAAGATATGGGCAGCAATGAGATCGACGGCGCATCCCACACGAGCATTCCACACGAAACCCACCCCTCTTCGTTTCGTCGACGAAACCCACCCCCTCTTGGTTCACCGTCGACGAAATCCACCCCCTCTTCGTTCCTTTGTCGACGAAACCCGGAAATTCGAAAACTTCCCCCTCCCTCGTTACCCATATATTCGAAAAACAGGGGGAGGGGGTTCGATTTTGGGCGGACGAAAACAGGGGAGGGGGGGGGGGGACTGGGGAATTTGAAGGAGACGGGTGGGGGGCTGGGAAATCGGCGGTGGAGGGGGAGGGGGCAGCGCGGTGGAAGGGGAGGGGGAGGGAGCGGGGTGGGGGGGCTGGGGTGGGGGGTGGGGGAGGGGCCGGGGGGTGGGGAGGGGGCCGGCGGTGGGGTTACGGTTAGGGGTTAGGGTTTGGGTGGGTTAGGCTTAAGGTTTGGGTGGGTTAGGGTTAGGGTTTACATTTTAGGGTTAGGCCTTAATGATGGCAAAATCGTAAATAAAGTTAACGGAAGTTTGAAAAAGGGCATTTGGTGAACGTTTTCGAAAACTCAAAGGTATATAGTGAATGTTTGGAACATTGAGGGTATATGGTGAATTTTTTAATTTGTCGGGGGTATTTGGTGAAATAACCGTATATAGTAATAAGTGTGTAATCTCACAATTGGGTAAAGTTGTGGGGGTTAATCACCACAAGTGAAACTTGAAGGGCCTAATCTCACTTTTGAGCAAACCTAAGGGGCCTAATCATCACTTTGCCCGAAAAACAAAGGAAGTATCTATATCGTACCACCTCTAAAAAAAATTATATCCTACCATGTGCATATAAGGTGATTTGTCATGGGAGCTTTCTTACCTTGATAGTGAAATGGGATGTAACCGAATACATGTATCAATCCAACTTACGTTTTTCTTACCAAAATGGCCGGTGAGAAAGCATTTGCTCAAGTTTTGCTGTGCTCTTACTTGGATTGTTTTGATAGTACATTGTTAGTCGCACTTCCATATATGTGGATTGTGCAATTTCATAATTATTTCCAATCTTCAATTATACAATTTACTATACGGATGTTTTGGTCATGCAACAAAAGTCTGGCCAATGACAATGACCCAATTTTTGTTCAATGGGTAATCTCACGCCTATTTGAAAATGTTCATCCTCGTTACTGGTATTAGTATGATATTTTCATGCCTTATGGTTTGCTGACGCTTTTCCACATTTGATTTCCTCTTAAATCTTATCTTCTTTCATAGCAACTTCTCAAAAGTGTGATATTAGTGTTACCCTAAGTTACATGGAAGAAATTGAGGTTGAGGTGGTGGAGCAGTGACATCACTCCCTACCTCGTATTACTGAGGTCTACAGATTAAATCTCATAGGTCTCATTTGAAGAATTCCCTTATCTCCCCTCAAGTAAGCCCTTCATCTTACCTTCAAAAAAGTTACATGAAAAAAACGCAAAATAGACAATTGGTACGAGTACAAATGAAGTTCATCTTATTTTTACATGTATTTTTTAATGGATTACTAAATTTTCACATCAAGCATATATCATAAAGATCAAAGAAAAGGGGCTATAAAACCATAATTAACAATTAACATTGATAGAGAGCAAGAAAAAGAGAATGATCATCATCCACCTATTGCCTTCCTTTTGAAAATAATAGTCACAAAAATTCTTCATAATTTTGTGGCATTTGCAACATTTTAAATACTCCCTCTGTTCCTTATTGATGTTCCTAGTTTGACTTATACACTTTGTCAATGCACATTTTTTACTATTAATATATGTAATTAGGTGTTAGTAAATTATCATAGAATTTTGGTATTATTAAATATTCATTGAGACAAATTATATTAGACCTCACATGAATATGTTTTTTCTTATATATTGAGGAAAATCTTATAGATTCTATATAATTCTAAATAGTGCCAAAATTTCAAGTAGGAACATCAACAAAGAACAGAGGGAGTATTACATTGGTCAATGAACAATTCTAATAATTATTATCTTTATTACAGTATAAAAAAATTAAAAAATGGATATTATAAATATACATATTGGTAGTAGTTAAACAATATTTACATTAAAATATTTAATTTATATATTATACTATATAAGTAAAAATAGTGAAAAGTCAAAATGTTGCAATTGTTTTAGAATATCTGGATTAAAATTCAATTCACCTTTTATATTTAGTAAGGTTTTGTGAAGATACCTTTGTTAATTACTACCTCCGTTCCTAGCTATTTAATCTACACGATTTGCTTTTCACTAGAACCAAGGAAAAAGTGAAAAAGTATGAGAGAGAAGAGAGGAATTATGAAAGTGGGGAGTAAGAAGTACAAAAAGTAAATAAAAAAAAGAGAGAGAGAGAAAAATGGGGTAGGTGGGGGGTTTTAAGTGGGTTAATTTATTTGGTGAGGAACCACATGGGGACAAAAGTGGGGAATAATTATATGGGGGCTATCAAAGTTCCATACCGGTTCTCAGGGGCCGCTATTGACCGTCATGGTCAACTCATACAAATAAACATTGTTGACTAGGAATGAGTCAAACAACGACACCGACATCTATATCATGCCGGCCATATTGGAATACCTCTTACGGTGTTCTCCACCGGGCCATCTCTAACTGGGCCTAGGTCTGATCTAATACTTAACTAGTGAGCCTATGAGCCTAAAGATAAGTATCAAAAGAGGATAAAATTATGTTCAACGAATGGGAGCAGTGTCCTACCTAGCTTGGGACACCGACGACTCCTATAAATACCCCATGATCTGAGTCATAAGGTACGTTCACATATACTAATATACTCTACTTGAGATATACCGATCATTACCCTTTACTGACTTAGGCATCGGAGGGGCGTTCCTCGGATCAACCCCCGAGGTTAGTTCACGTGTTCTGTCTTGTAGGACATCAAACGGGCATACGTGATTGAAGGATACCGGTTGACCCCAACAACATTTATTCCATACTGGAACAATTGGCGCTAGAAGGAGGGGAGAACTATACCTTTAGTCTTAAGCCACGATCTTGCTAACCTATCTGTCCTATGGATCCTAAGCAAACTTTTGGGATGCCGGAAACGGACGAGAACAATAATCCACTGGAAGTCGCACCACCCGGCTTCAAGACTCCGCAGCCGGTGATTGGATCCTCCAAACCACAAGCTGATAAGGGTAAGAGGGCTGCTGAAACCCCTCAACCCAATATATTCGAAACGCTGCAACACATGTTCAGTCCTGAACAACTCAAGAGCGCTGCTGAGGTCTTTCAAGCCATGGCGGTCGTGCTAGCAAGCGTCCCTTGAATAGGCCACACAGTCCTGTTATTAAGATTCGATCTCTCCTAAGTGGCCGACAGGGTGACCAAAGCCGGCATGATCAGGATCAGGAGGAAAATTCTAAGACTGCCACAAAACCTGTGGGGGATAGAGAAGAAGAGGATCAACAAGACACTGAGATCCAGCAATCATCTCAGCCTATGAGATGAAGTGAGTACGCCCGGTGTCGAGCACCAGTATCTCTCCGAACTTCTCCTTTCTCGACTACCATACTCCAGGAGCCTATGGAGAAAATCAAGATGCCGACATGTAAGTATGACGATAAAACATACACTGAGGACCACATATCTGCTTATGAAGGACACATGTTGTTGTACACCGATACTGACTCTGATTGGTGTAAAGTGTTCCCTTCCACTTTATCTGGCCTGGCGCAGACTTGGTTTAAAAGCATCCCACCGGCAACTATCTATGATTTCCGGCAACTCACATCCATGTTTGTGACACACTTCGTCAGCAATAAGCGGAGGGAAAAAACTACTGGTGAATTGATGTCCATTAAGCAGGGAGAGAAGGAAAGCCTGAGGGACTATATCGACCGCTTTAACTCTGAAGCCGTTACCATCCTCAGTTTGCAACAGGAGATCGCGGTTCTAGCACTGATGACCGGTTTGAAAGAAGGTACTGCTTTCAGAAGTTACTTAGGCCGTAAAAAGTTGACCAGCTTGACTGAAGTTCTCAAAAAAGCTAATGAATTCTGTTATTCTAGTATGAACACTAGACTAACTACAAGAGGGGGGGTGAATTGTAGTTGAGGGGAAATTTTCAAAATGTATTGCGGAATTAAAAACAAACTAAAAGTAGAAAGAGACAAATACACAAGATTTTTACAAGGAAAAAACTTCCTAGGCCCAATAGGAAGAAAAACCTTGACCACGAGGGACTTTGACTCAAACTCTTTACTATAATAGGCCAAAAGACTCTATCTTTTACAACCTATTAACGGATCTTCTATGTTCCTCTAGGAACTTGTTCCCAGTCACCCAGTTCCCCCTGAACTGATGACACTCACTTTGACTTCACTCGAAGTCTTCTCTTTTCTCTCTTTCTTTCTCTCTCTTGATTACAAGGATATTCTCTCAATTTTCTCTCACCCAAACACTATGAATATTACAATGATAAGTATGTTGAATATAAGAGGAAATCACTAGAAAACTTTCTAAGTATAGATCTTCTTTTTATGCTTGAAAGTTCTTGTGTTTATTTTCTTCGAAATATCTTCCTCTTATATAGCTGCTGCTCTTTAGCTTCTTCTACTGGAAGTATAATGTTCCACGTTCTCCTAGATGAGTGCTTGTAGTATTATGAAGATTGATACGCCCAAGTTATACGTTGTATATACGTTATTTTGGGTGCACTTTGCTAAGGGTTTGATTGTAATTGTTAACATTCGTGTTTTATTTAACCCTTAGCGGAAGTTCGGAGTTTTGCGAGATAAGTTGTGTTAATGTCATGCATTCCGAGCTTTCAAGGTGAAATGCATTTGAGCCGAGCATCGCAAGCCAAACTCCACCGCAAGCCCAAGCCAAGCAACACACAACCAAACTCCACCGCAAGCCTAAGCGAGCCCAGCGTCATCACCAACCAAGCAAAGCTTCCCAGCAGCATCGCCCATCCAAGCAACATCGCAAGCCCAGCAGCTCGGCAGCACAGCAGCTTCGCACTGCCCAGCGCCCATCGCCCAAGCTCGCGACTCGCGAGGACTGTCGCACCTCGCGACCCCTTGCTCCTCGCGACTCGCGATGCCTGTCCCGGCTCGCGACCTGCGTGCCAGCCATTTTGTGCGCGGGGAGACAGAGTCCTCGTCGCGACTCGCGATCAGTTGCGCGACTCGCGACGCTTAAGTCGGCTTGGGGCCACGATTTTGTGCGGGGTTTAAAAGCTCCTAAAACCTAACTTTTGAGGGGAGACGAAGAGAAGTACGAAGAGGAGAGCTGAGATGTAGACCTTGGAGTGGCAAGCTTGAGGGGAGAGAGAGGATACTCCTCTCCTCATCCTTCCTTCTTCATGATTCTCTTTTCATCTTTCCTTCTTCGTTCCTCTTTGTTCTTCATTTCTCATATCTTTGTTTTTCATTTCTTAGTTTTAGTTTTCATTTCTTAGTTTAGTTTTTAGGATTTCAATGTTGGATTTGGTTTTTGCTATCGGATTGTAGCTTGAACTGTTCTTGGATCAATTATCATGAAGCTTCAACCGTTATTGTGAGATCTTTCCTCTCTTTCTCTTTTCCTTGATTATGGTTCAATTTCTATGCTTGTGATTTATGATTATTGCATAATTATGCTAGGAACGTTACTAGTTTGATTGTGTGATTAATCTAATGCTAGATTTAAGAATAGAATCGGATTGTTTTATTCTTTTATCAATTGGTAGCAAACTAGGGAGTAATTTAGATGCTGATCATCTTGGTTATTTCTTAGGGAAATTGAATCAACTGTTGAATGTTTATCGCGTGTATGACGTTAGCAGGTCTGTTGGTTCTCTGTGTTTATTGCTGCTATTGGATTGAACTTAGACGCTATCGGACTAGGTTATCCTTTAGTTAGGGTTTTATAGTCACACTGATCGTGCTATTCAACTAAGAATAAGGAGAACACGAGATTAATTCTCGACAATAGATAATTATGGAAATAATTAGAGTGGATGTTCAATGATCGATAATGAATTGAAGTGGATGTTAATCGGATTCAAGATCTTTCCATATTGATTTCTCATTTTGTTTATATGCTAGTTAGTTTTAGTTTGTTTATTATCAACCCGAAACCCCCCTTTGTAATTAGGTTTCTCGGCCCTTAGCTTAATCTAGGTTTCGAATCACGCTAAGTACTAAACTCGTCCCTGTTTCCCTGTGGATACGACCCCTATTTCCATTATACTGCTTTAGTGTAAAAGAGAGTAGGAGAAATTTTATCTTTGGCCGGGTGCGGTGAACAACGACACATCCGCGCCCGCCCAAATTTTGGCGCCGTTGCCGGGGAAACGGTGTTACTTGTTTGTATTTAGCGTGATTTTTGGATGGTATTGCTTGTGCTCTTTGTTTTTGGTTGGCCACTCTCTTGGGAATGGTTGATTGACTCATACTTTATATCTTGGTTATTGTCTAGCTTTAAACATTTATATTAATGGTCATGACTTAGATTAGCTAGGAGTACTACTAGTTGATGTTTGTTGTTGACTTAATGCTAGGTTTTGGATATAATCTGATGTTATATGCTCAACCATGATGTAGTAAGCTAGATACTAACGATGCATTGCAAGAGTTCTTCTCAATCAATTTTGCAGGTACTTGAAGTGGAGATTGACATGGAACCACCATTGTCACACATGGAGCACAACCCAATGATTAAGCTTAAGGTATTAAGTCGAGCTAACGACTTTAAACAACAGCGCTTCTCGAGAGGCAACCCGAGACCCTTTTTATTTCTTTCCTTTCCTTTATTTTCTCATCAAATTTCCACCACCAAAATAAATTTTCTTTCACCCACCGCCCACTCACTCAAAAGAACCACAACAAATCTTAATCCACTTTGAGCCCAAGTCCACAAAAGAAAACCCGTTGGGAGGAGTTCAATAGCTAGGAGTTGGTAACACTAGAGGAGTGAGATTATTGTATCTTTTCGATCTCTTGAGCTAGGTGTCAATCTCAAAAATTTAAAACTTTTGAATTTGCCATTTGTTTGAGTGATTTGAGGGAGAGGGTTGTGAGTTGATTTCGGAGATTTGAGATGGTGTTGTTAAGAAATTTGAATTTGACGGATTGTTTGGTCATGAGTCTTGAGCATTCGATCTTCGATTTGCTCGATTTTCTATTCCCCCCCATTTTCAGTTTCCTTTTTCTTCTCATTGTCGTCACATTGAGGACAATGTGTAGTTTAAGTAGGGGGGAGGGTATTCTCATTCTCATGTATCTATGTTGTATTTATTACTTTCAATTTGAAAAAATGAAAAAAAAAAAAATTGAGAAAAACAAAAAAATATAAAAAAAAAATGATGAAATGAATCCCGCTGAGTTGAAAACCCGCAAGGGCGGGCGACTCGGGCAAAAATGGGGGCCCGGATAGGTTGAAAACCCGAAAGGGCAACCTATGCAAAAAAGTGGCTTATATTGAGCGGGTAAGAGGGTGAGATGAAAAAAAGAAATGTGTGAAGCTAGGATGAAAACCCGAAAGGGCTCCTAGGCAAAATGAGAGATTAAGAGAGAATTATGTATTTTGAAGACTCATTTGCCGGAGATTTGTTTTGGCTTTCACTTTCTTTTGGTTGATTGTTTTTGGGAGTAAGCATGGAATTTATCCCTTTTTGTCTTTGTTCCATGGCTTGCTTATATAGGTTGGTTGTAATAGTAGTAGTAGTTTATCTTTTGAGGTTTTAGGCGAGTTGTCATTTTGATTGTGGCGTTAGAGTGAGTTCAATTCCTTTGAGATCCTTCAGGATTTGAGCTCACATTTTGGTTGTCGTTTGGTGATTATTGTTGTCGCGTCTGTATTTATGATAGTAGCTTGAATCTAAGTGTGGGGGAATCATCGTCCCTTACGTTTAGGTTTTGAGTGTATTTCGTTAAGATGTGATGATGATGTAGTTGGTGGAGAGAGAGGTTGGTGTTGATAATTTGGGTGAAGATTTATTTGGTGATCCTCATTTTGAGTTTACTCGAGGTCGAGTAAAGTTCAAGTGTGGGGGTATTTGATACGCCCAAGTTATACGTTGTATATACGTTATTTTGGGTGCACTTTGCTAAGGGTTTGATTGTAATTGTTAACATTCGTGTTTTATTTAACCCTTAGCGGAAGTTCGGAGTTTTGCGAGATAAGTTGTGTTAATGTCATGCATTCCGAGCTTTCAAGGTGAAATGCATTTGAGCCGAGCATCGCAAGCCAAACTACACCGCAAGCCCAAGCCAAGCAACACACAACCAAACTCCACCGCAAGCCTAAGCGAGCCCAGCGTCATCACCAACCAAGCAAAGCTTCCCAGCAGCATCGCCCATCCAAGCAACATCGCAAGCCCAGCAGCTCGGCAGCTGATACGCTCAAGTTATACGTAGTATTTACGTTACTTTGGGTGCACTTTGCTAAGGGTTTGATTGTAATTGTTAACATTCGTGTTTTATTTAACTCTTAGCGGAAGTTCGGAGTGTTGCGAGATAAGTTGTGTTAATGTCTTGTATTCCGATCTTCCAAGGTGAAGTGCATTTGAGCCGAGCAAAGCCCAAGCATCATCGCCAAGCCAGCACAAGCATCGCAAGCTCGCGAAGCCTGCCCAGCAGCCTCGCCCATCCAGCCGCATCGCAAGCATCGCCCAGCAGCCTCGCTCGTCAAAAAGCGCCCGGCTCGCACAAGACACGGCGCTCGCACCGGCCAAGACGCATGCCCAGGCCACGAGGCTCGCGACTCGCGAGGAATGTCGCACCTCGCGACCCCCTGCCCCTCGCGACTCGCGATGCCTGTCGCGGCTCGCGATGCTCTTGCCCAGCCAAATCATGCGGGATGGCAGAGTCCCCTTCGCGACTCGCGATCAGTGTCGCGACTCGCGATGCTTTTGACGGTTTGGGGCCACGATTTTGTGCGGGGTTTAAAAGCCTCCTAAAACCTAACTTTTGGGGGAGACGAAGAGAAGTACGAAGAGGAGAGCTGAAATGTAGACCTTGGAGTGGCAAGCTTGAGGGGAGAGAGAGGATACTCCTCTCCTCATCCTTCCTTCTTCATGATTCTCTTTTCATCTTTCCTTCTTCGTTCCTCTTTGTTCTTCATTTCTTATTTCTTTGTTTTTCATTTCCTAGTTTTAGTTTTCATTTCTTAGTATAGTTTTTAGGGATTTCAACTATGGGTTTGGTTTTTGCTATCGGATTGTAGCTTGAACTGTTCTTGGATCAATTAACATGAAGCTTCAACCGTTATTGTGAGATCTTTCCTCTCTTTCTCTTTTCCTTGATTATGGTTCAATTTCTATGCTTGTGATTTATGATTATTGCATAATTATGCTAGGAACGTTACTAGTTTGATTGTGTGATTAATCTAATGCTAGATTTAAGAATAGAATCGGATTGTTTTATTCTTTTATCAATTGGTAGCAAACTAGGGAGTAATTTAGATGCTGATCATCTTGGTTATTTCTTAGGGAAATTGAATCAACTGTTGAATGTTTATCGCGTGTATGACGTTAGCAGGTCTGTTGGTTCTCTGTGTTTATTGCTGCTATTGGATTGAACTTAGACGCTATCGGACTAGGTTATCCTTTAGTTAGGGTTTTATAGTCACGCTGATCGTGCTATTCAACTAAGAATAAGGAGAACACGAGATTAATTCTCGACAATAGATAATTATGGAAATAATTAGAGTGGATGTTCAATGATCGATAATGAATTGAAGTGGATGTTAATCGGATTCAAGATCTTTCCATATTGATTTCTCATTTTGTTTATATGCTAGTTAGTTTTAGTTTGTTTATTATCAACCCGAAACCCCCCTTTGTAATTAGGTTTCTCGGCCCTTAGCTTAATCTAGGTTTCGAATCACGCTAAGTACTAAACTCGTCCCTGTTTCCCTGTGGATACGACCCCTACTTCCATTATACTTCTTTAGTGTAAAAGAGAGTAGGAGAAATTTTATCTTTGGCCGGGTGCGGTGAACAACGACACATCCGCGCCCGCCCAAAGATTATGGCCTGTTTTTCGCTGCACTTCCACCACGTTTTTTGCAACGAAAATAAACTACCTCCACTAGCCATTAGTGGAACTATCTCCAGCGAGTTTGTTGGCGTCAGTTAATGAGCTTCATGGAAGTGGTTCCACAAAACTTGCCACGCAATGTTCAACCTATTTTGAAGTAAAACAACAGTAACAAACAATCTATAAACTACAGATGCTTTTATTCAAAGATTCTAAGTGTATAGATATGTCAAACATACCATATGATAAAAATTCAAAGTGCATAAATATAATATCTTGACTGAGATTAATTAATTAATCTTTCTCCACAAGATATAAATGCAAAATTAAATATTACATTATTTTTGGTATTTTATTTTTTTTCGCAAAATAAAAACTATATTATAACCTAAGTATTTGGCATCATCAAAACATGGAATACAACAATATTCCCCCTTTTTTATGATGGCAAATATAAGTTATATAAAAATATAAAATAAACAAATATTTATAAAAGAAAGAAAAAGAAAACTAATTATAGCAAAAGAATCAAAAGCTAATGAGTTTTAAAAAATAACAAAAGATTAAAACATAAAACTAATACTAATCGAACTAGCACAAACATACAAAAACTAAGACTAATCTAACTAGCACAAACAGAAATCAGTTTTTAAGATAAGGTAAAGAAAATTCCAAAAATCATCACCTAGAAACTAAGAAGACTAGAATTGAATTTTTATGTGCCACTCTACTTCCCCCTTTTGTCATCATCAAAAACAACTAAGTACCCAGCAGGACACTAAGAGTGCATCATATACACCAATGTCAAGGCTTAGTGTAACACCCCAATAATTCTCTCTTTTCCAAAATACCTTTTAAATATAAATAATAGAGAATTATCAAAGTATTATCGCTCGTGTGATAACGTATCGGCTTATTCAATCTTGAAATCGACTTCCTTTCCTTGGCCCATCTTTTCTTTAACCTTCTTGAGGTGCTCATCCCCAACTTGACCCTCTTTGATCTCGTCGAAAATTGACAACCCCAATGACAAAGCACTCAATCTTGCCTCGATCTCCCCAGGATTTAAGATTTCTAGGCTAAGTCTTTGCATATCTCGACACAACTCCTCAGGAACTATCAAGGCATTCATGCTATGACTCGACTTCCTACTAAACGCATCTGCAACCACGTTTGCTTTCCCCTCATGATACTGGATGTCTAAGTCATAATCCTTTATCAATTCTAACCACCTTCTCCGCCTCATATTGAGATCTTTCTGGGTGAAAATATACTTCAAACTTTTATGGTCGGTAAAGATCTTACAGGTTACCCCATACAGGTAGTGTCTCCAAATCTTCAAGGCGAACACAATAGCAGCTAACTCTAGATCATGGGTAGGGTAATTAGCCTCATAAGGTTTCAACTGACGCGACGCATACGCGATCACCTTCCCATTCTGTTGTAACACACATCCCAAACCATTCTTTGAAGCATCACTATACACCTCAAATCCCTCATTCCCATCAGGCAGGGTCAAAACAGGTGCGGAGGTCAAACGTTCTTTTAAAATCTGAAAAGCTTCCTCACACTTCTCACTCCACTCAAATTTTGACTCCTTCTTCATCAAATTGGTCATTGGCCTCGCTATCTTCGAGAAATCTCTCACAAATCTTCTATAATAGCCGGCCAGACCTAGGAAACTTCGGATATCAGACACATTCTTTGGAGTTGGCCACTCACTCACAGCTTGAATCTTAGCAGGATCTACAGAGACTCCTTCCTTCGACACATAGTGACCCAAAAATGCTACTTTATCCAAACGGAACTCACACTTAGAAAACTTGGCATACAATTGATTCTTTCTAAGCGTCTCAAATATAGTCCTCAAGTGCTCGTCATGCTCCTTTTCATTCTTCGAATAAATCAGAATATCATCAATGAATACAACCACGAACTTATCTAAGAACTCATGGAAAATCCTATTCATCAAGTCCATAAATATGGCAGATGCATTAGTTAACCCAAAAGGCATTACAGTGAACTCATAATGACCGTAACGAGTTCTAAATGCAGTCTTAGGTATATCCTTATCAGCTACCCTCAGCTGGTGATACCCCGAACGCAAATCAATCTTTGAGAACACGCTTGCTCCATTCAACTGATCGAATAGGTCATCTATCCTAGGCAAAGGATATTTGTTCTTGATGGTTACGTTATTCAATTCCCTATAATCGATACACAACCTCATACTCCCATATTTCTTCTTAACAAACAATACAGGAGCTCCCCAAGGTAATGCACTAGGCCTAATATAACCCTTATCGAACAGCTCTTGCAACTGCGTCTTCAACTCACTCATCTCAGGAGGTGCCATTCTATAGGGTGCTTTAGATATAGGTGCAGTTCCATGAACTACGTCTATGGTGAACTCAACAGGTCTAGTAGGCGGCATACCCGAAATCTCACTCGGAAACACATCCATAAACTCATTCACGATTGGAACATCTTCAATGTTTACCCCAGCTTCTTTACTCACATCTTGCACACTATAGAAAAATAACTCACACCCCTTCTTCATCAACTTCTTTACTTGCATTGCAGAAATAACCCCAAAGCTCTTAGACTTCCCAAAACGTCTATATGAGGTCAACTTTCCCAAAGGGTTCTTTAAAACAACCTTTTGAACTTCACAGTCTATTTTGGCCTTGTATAAACATAGCCAATCCATCCCCCCGTAATTACATCTAGGTCTCCCAGCATTAAACTCTATCAAATCGAAGGAAAGAAAGACACAGCCTCCTATCTTCGTAGGCAAATTTTTGAACAACTTGGTACACATTATGGTCTCCCTAGTAGGTATACTAACATGCAAATCAATCACCTCAAAATCTACTAACCCCAAACTTTTAATAACAGACGACGAAACAAAAGAATAAGTCGCCCCCGAATCAAATAATGCTTTAACCAAAGACGGAGTTAATAGAAAAGTACCGGAGACTACGTAGGCGGATCGATCGCCTTCATTGCGACTCATCACGAACAGTTTACCCGGAGCCTTGTTCGATTGTTGCTCTCACTAGTGAGCTTATTGTAGCTCCTTGATTGTTCGCGCGCCCTACGGAGCTTCGAACCCCGATTTCCGACTGGTTAAATCCAGACCTCGCTTGGTTACTACCCCCATTGCCATTTTGGTCTTTCTTTTGCTTAGCAAAGCACTCATACTCCCTATGGCCCTTCTTCTGGCAGTAGTTAGCAGTCTTTACCTGGATGGTTATTACTGCACTTCTTACAGTGGTACACTCTCTCAGATTGACCCTTAATGTTGTAGCCCTGATTATTCCTCCCTTGGAAATTCCCATTCCCATTTCTAGTCTTCTTGAAGTTACTTTGATTTCCCCCAAGATTGAAATCCTTCCTTTTCTCAACCACTACAACATTTTTCTTATCACGCCTCGATCGAAGACCATAAATGTGGGCGGCTCTTCCGTAAACAATATCTAAGGATGAAAAAGTTTCACCACCCAACCCCAATTTGGATTTCATCAGTCAAATCTTGCTCAAACCTTTGAGCCTTTAACTCCTCAGTGGCTACTATCTCAGGTGCAAAACTCAATAGTGCTATGAATTTGCTATAGTACTCAGAAATGGTCATAGTCCCCATCCTCAGGTTAATAAACTCGTGGGCTTTCTGTTTCCTCATAAAAGTAGGGTAAAACTTCCCTCTCAAGGCAGTAACAAAAGAATCCCAATTGAATCCCTCAGCAGCACTCAGTCTAGATCCACTTTCTCTCCACCATAAATCGGCCTCATTCTTTAGGTACAAAGACAACCTCGACCTACTCTCATACTCTCGGGACGGTTCACGGCCCCAAAGATTTTCTCAAACTCTCTAATCCAGTTCTCCAAAAAAGGTATGATCGGCTTGCCCCTTAAAATATGGTGGTTTAACTTTGGCTAGCCTCTCAAACATGTCCCCAGCAGAATCGGGACGCTCAGTTCTATTTTGAGTCGGTTTCTCCACCAAAAGGCGAATAAGCGACGCCTAAATCATTATTGTTGTTTGCCATTCTAGCGCGTGACCCGAAATTAACGTACTCTACTTTAGGTTCGATACATAATTACATGCCATTCTCTACGAAGGCAACATTTGATTTGACCATAAAGATCGCATCAACAAACAATTTCTCATGAAGTTACACAACATTGTAAAATAATCATCATCAATCATTCATGAAGAAAATTCACATCAAGCACACACAGCTTAGGAATCATGAATAAAATTCAATCATAACAAATAAATAAAAATATTCCCATTCGCGTGCCCAAAATAAATTCTTGCTCACTTGGATACTAAATATTTAACTTTTATTCCTCAAAAGATGTTAATAACAATTTCCTCAACCATAACACTGTACTTTTCCTAAAAATAAAATAAAGGTACTATGAAATAAATTTAAACCACTACTGGACGAATTATCCAAAATTATTCTTTAAAGCATAAATACATAATAAATAATCTAAGGTGAAACATCATCAGTCTTATCCTCTGATTCCCTGTAGTTTTCTGGAGTGAAAACCTCATCTTCAAATTCATCGATGTCCTCCATATTATAATAAACATATCTTCTACATCTCGAGGATCTCCGTTTAGGTTGAGGCTCGTCCTCCTCTGACTTAGAATCAGTCTCACATCACATAACAGCATGGTAGATGTCACTTCTGGTCTGCCCTCTAGCATGGTCAAACTCATGAAGAACCTCATCATCACTATCAGGCATGCCTGCTCTTAATACATTACGCATAATAAACTCTAGGTCGGTGTAGCTATCATCATCAGACTCATAAACTCCATCACCCTCATCATCACTGAGCACAATAGGGTTGTAATAGGACCCTATTCTAGTTGCTTCTCTTTCAGACATGGCTAGGAATCTATACAATTAATTTAACTTCTATAAGCAATTGGCACTCTCACTTAACGTATAATCCCAAAAATAAACAAGAAGCAAGAATAACCAACAACATGAAGCATAGGAATAACATAAACAGTTAGCAGGGAAGAAAAATATAATCATGCTGAACTAACTATTTAATGCAAACATATAATATTTCTATCCTATATGCCCTTCCAATACTACCCATCTCTCATAAAATAAACTAGAGTATTGAAAATTATTTAAATAAATAATTTCAAATTTATAGAGGAACCGTAAAAAAAACCGAAATAAAATAATTTTTTTTTCCATTATAGTTCGAAATTTTCGAACTCAATAACAATAAATAAAAAAAATAAAGCTTCGGACATAAAAAAATTTTCGAACCTCATAAATAAAAAAAATCCGGACCTTAAAAAAAAATTTCGGACCTACTAAAAAAAATAAATTCGAATGCGAAATTCTATCGCAATCGTGAAAAGAATTTTCGAAGGTAATTTGAATACCATGAATAAGTAGGAGCTCAATTCTAAGAAATTCGTTTTAAGTACTAGCTAGTTAGGCGCCTAAAGACTTAAAGTTGGCACGAAAAGCCAATAAAAACCTAAAACTCCTAGATAGCCCTTTGTAACACCCCAATAATTCTCTCTTTTCTAAAATACCTTTTAAATATAAATAATAGAGAATTATCAAAGTATTATCGCCTGTGTGATAACGTATCGGCTTATTCAGAATTTTGCAGTGGAAAACAATAATAATAAACTCTATAAATAAAACTTAGTCAACCATAAAGTCAACTCCAAACCAATTAACAAAACCAAAGTCAACCTTAAACCAAATTAAACCAACTATAAAATGTATAAATCAAAAGTACAATGCATAACTACACAAGCTCTCCAAATCCCGATCCCAATGATGCACCATCTTCGAACCTGCTAGATGGACTATGCACTATTGATCCCTAGAGACTGCTCACCAAAATGGATCATCACAAGATCAATAAGGCAAAGCCATGATCAACACATACAAACAAAGCACATAATAATCAGCAAAGCTGAGTACTACATAATAATACATAACCATTCCTAACATGATACTAGTAAATGATAAGCAGGGATAAATAATAATTTAACAATCTAACAATCTGCAGACAACTTTTACTGAACTACACTTTAACCATCTTTTTAATACTTTAATGGAATAGTTATTGGACCGAGTTG
The DNA here is from genome assembly GCA_947648045.1 of Beta corolliflora. Taxonomy (NCBI): domain Eukaryota; kingdom Viridiplantae; phylum Streptophyta; class Magnoliopsida; order Caryophyllales; family Amaranthaceae; genus Beta; species Beta corolliflora. The sequence continues at coordinate 454,635 of CANSZD010001586.1, forward strand.
TCTAACTAAAAACCAGCCTTCACCTAGGAAGACGAAATACGGGCGCGACTCCGTATTCCAAAATGACCTACGATATCGAGGAACCTTTAAAATAAATTAGAACGGTGATCAATCCAATTCCCAGAAAAAGTCATGGCACGCTCACCATGTACCCCAACTCCTAATTGTCCAACTTCAGACGTGCACCAGTCTAAAGTTTATTACTATCCACGTTACACTTTACATGAATTACCAATTATCACTTGTTATGACACACAAGCAATACAGATAACATATAATCAAACATTCACAACTTAACTCCTTTTTATCATAGGATTAAATAAGTGATCATACAACTTACAACCCAAGATTAATTCCTTCTTATTTCAATCTTTCTTATTTGTTGAACTTAGCAAACAACCAACTTACCTTTCATAGGCATAATTTATCAACTTACCAAATAAGGCCCACATTCCTCATAATGTAGTGAAAATAATAATATAAGGGAACACATGATTCAACTCAATAAATATATTAATTCCACCATGTGAATTAATAAATAAAGTTCCCAACCAACGTGCTTGCATCAATATTCCATACAAACATGATATTTAACTCATAAATAATTCTTAAAATCAACATGTTCGCACACATGCATAAAACATGTAAAATCCAATCATAATAGAAATCATATATGAACTCACAAAAGTTCCTATACATGATACTACATAACTTTTCCTTCCTAAAATCATGATACTACATCAAACAACACATAGGTATGTACGTACCTTGTGTAGACAAACTGGGATGCCACTTTAACCAACTCAAAAGTCGCCTCGAGAGAATTCTCCGCCTAACACAACCAATAGATCTTAAAATCAATACTCCAAATAAATTCCAGTAACTTTAAAATACTTTAAATCCCCTTTAAAATATTTAAAAGTTATTTTTATCATTAAAACCTCAATTACTTATATTACCTAGCATAGTACTACTATACTAGTCAATAAAATCCATAAAACTCCATTAATAACAACTTTTCTAAAATTTCAGCAACTTATAAATTATTAAAACCTCCTTTAAACATACTTAAACATGCTTAAATTCATAAGTTAAATCAATTTCATAGTTTATAACATGACTATGATTTTCCAATCTTTAACACCCTAAAAATTCATGCTTTGGATAATTAAAACTTAATCTAAATATAATAATCAAATCTGAAATTTTATTCTTTCAATACATAATTTATATAATCATAGATTCATCATTAAAACAGTAAATTAAAGCCTCTAATCATAATTAGTACTAAAACAAAACATAATCTTTATTCAAAACTTGAGGAGGAAGAAAAGAATTAAACCAACACAAAGAAGAGGAGGAATGAAGCTCGCGGCAACCGAGGGGGACGCGGGTGCTGGCGGCTCGCCGGCATGGTCGGCGGTGGCAGCAGCAGCTGTTGCCGTCGACGGTGGAGAAAACCGAGAGAAGGAAGAGAAGAGGAGGGCTGAAAGTGAGGGGGAGAAGGAGAGAGAAATTAACGTGTTTAATGAGTGGGGATTTGTGTAATTGAGGGTATTTATAGTTTTTCCCATTAGGGGTCCAATAAAGAGTTGGGCTTTGATGGGTTAATTATATGAGAATGACTATAGGTTAAGCCAAAAGGTTTGGGCTCCTCACGCCCATTTACAAACTCTTTTCTAAATCTAATAAGTGTTTCAAAAATTTCAAATACTTTCAAAGCATGACTTTAATAAAATATTTTACTTGCATAAATCATTAAAATAAATCCTTTGACTTTCAAATAATCAACCTTTGAAGAAATAAATCGTTAAAATACATAAATATATTCAAATATAAATAACTATACATTAAAATATATTTATAAAATCCAATAAATTTAAAGGGGATTACACTTAGTAGCTCAAATATTCATCTAATAATACTAGCCATCCAAACATTTTAATGAGCAGAGTAAGATGAGATCAATGCACATAGACATGAAAAAAATGCACAAGCTGAGTTCATGATGAAGTTAAAAGAAAGAAAATAAAACAAGAAGAGAAGCAAACGGATAAGAGATAAACAAAAAAAAATCATCACCAAAAACTGATGTGTTATTCACATCCAAAAAGGGTGATAAAAAGAGAGTAACAACAAACCACCATTGTTTAATACAACCCAAAAAAAATTTAATATTGTTTCAACATATTATTGGAAGGAAAGGGGATTAGGGCTTGGAAGGCTTGGGGCGAACAACAAAAGAAGTGACTACAGCGTCAATCTTCTCATGAACTGTAGATTCTCCTTTCTTCACTGCTGCTAGGATCTGCTCCTGTTGAAGATTAACTCTGGCAATCCTGGCTTCAACACCCTGGACTCTTGTGTGCAGGAGAGACAGAGACTCCTGAATTGAATGTAGAATCCCATGGAGACCAGTAGTGGAGAGAAGGGGAAAATCAACTGTCCTTGATCCTGAAGGAGCCTGATCCTCCTCCAGATCAATATGAACAACACCCTGACCCTGTTCCTTGGGAGCCTTGGTCACACAATCCTTTGGCTCTTCCTTACTGACCTAGGTCCTTCAGCACTGACCTCCTCCTCAAACTTCCTCTTGATCCCAGTCTCTACCTTCCCCTTATTTTGTGCCACCTCAAATTCGAACTTCCCACCCTGTACCCTTAGAGACAGCCTAGATAGAGTCTCTTTTGTCAAATAGTTATCAGGCTCTAGATCAAAAGAAGTACTAGAAGGGAGTTTCATTTGGTTCTTTTTGAGGATAACATAAATAAAATTAGCATACCCAACTTTTACGTTGTGGGTAATGCAATAGGATAGGTGAGAGATCATTAAAGCAGGGAAGTTGATTTTTATATTCTTAGCAAGGCAGAACATTAAAGAGAGATCCATGAGGCTCGCTTGAGTCCTCTCGGAAGTTCTTGGCAAAATATAGCGCCAAACTTAGTGAAACAGAAATTTGTGATAAGGAAAGAGATCTTTCTGATCTAGGGACAAGTCAGAATCCTTACCCCCAAAGAAACTCAGTACAATAGAATTTGAAGCACCATGAACATTCAACTTAGCCCTACCCTTAACATACTCCTTGTACCCTTCAGTAGGTACCTCAAACCATTCACCCAAATTCTTTTCGGTGAACTTAACTAATTTGCCATTTACAACACTTATGCATAAAGCCTCGTTATTTTCAAAACTAGTAACAAATTCGCTCATCTCACTCTCATAAAGACCCTTATCAAAACTCAACACCTTAACCCATTTTTAAAACTTAACAAGATCAAGAAACTGACCCCACTTTGTTTTCTTGCATCAGGTGAAATCAAGGCAAAACCCAATTATATACTTGGATGACTTAGATTTCTTACCCCTTTTAGTAGGAACCAAGACTTCCTTTTCTTGCTCTGTTTCAGCATCATCCACATCGTCTTCCTTCTTTGGAGAGATTACTTCATGTTCAGCCGAATTTTCTTGAGAACCTAGGGAATCTTCATTTGAATTAGACGATTCATTCTCGCTTTCATTGTAATCCACCAGAGGTGAAGATTTTTCGGCCGAAATTTTTTTTGCATCATCAGAGGATTTTATTTTGGGAGCCATTTCGGGTTTTAGGTGCAGAAGATGAAGTTGACAGATTTTTGTGAGAGAGAGAGAGAGAGAAAGGCGGTTTTACAGAGGTAATGATTTTGGGTAAAAGAGGTGAATTTGCCGTGTAACTTTTAATTGATTTGATGGGTTTTTATTTTGGGGAAGGTTTATGGGGGATTGTGAAGAAGAAATAAATGCGGCTTTTCCCTTCCTTCTTAAATTCGTTGAAACATTTTATTTTTAGGTTGATACATGAACGCTGGTGAAGCGTTGCAAAAAAAAAATTTATTTGTGGGGGGATGAACGAAGAAAAATAATAAATTGAGGAAAAAGAAAATAAAATCAAATAAAGTGATAATATTTACGTGGAAAGAAATCAAAGGAATAGAAGGTGTGAACTCATGCATGTTACATGTTCAAGCTATATGTACAGTGACCTTTCTATTTTTGCTCAAGTGTATGCATGGACAATAAGGGGAGTATTATGAAGACTAATGTGAGTCCTTTACAATGACTGTGTAATGGATGAATAAATTCACAAAATTTTGCTGCCCACTTAGTGTAATCTTGTAACTAAGGGTTTTATTTGAAATAGAACACTTAATGAATTCTAATCATCCCTAGCTCTAAGCGAATTTTCTCAAATTTTTCTCTAGGAAGTGGTTTATTAGTCAATATGTCAGCTATTTGATTTTCTGTTGGACAAAATTCAACTTTAATAAGACCTTTTTCTACATTATCCTTAAGGAAATGATGTCTAATATGAATATGCTTGACCCTTGAATGATGAACTGGATCCTTAGAAATACAAATTGCACTGTATTATCACAATAGATAGGAACACACTTAAACTTAATGCCAAAGTCTCTTACTTGTTGCTTGATCCAAAGGACCTGGGAACAGCATGCAGCAACAGCTACATACTCTGCCTGTGCTGTGGATAAGGCAACAGTATTTTGCTTCTTTGAGCTCCATGAGACCAAGCTTGTTCCTAGGTACTGGACAATGCCTGATGTGCTATTGCAATTAACCAAGTCTCCAGCATAATCCGCATCCGAATAGCTTACTAGGTCAAAAACATCACTTCGAGGATAGAACAAGCATAAGTCATCGCTTCCCTTCAAATACCTTAGAATTCTCTTAACTGCTGTTAAGTGAGATTCTTTGGGATTTGATTGGAATCGAGCACATAAACCAACACTAAAAGAAATATCAGGTCTACTTGCTGTTAAGTAAAGTAATGAACCAATCATACCTCGATATTGCTTCTCGTTTACACACTTACCATTTGAACCTTTATCTAACCTTGTTCCTATTCTTATGGGTGTGTGGTTGGTTTTTTATTGTTCCAGTCCATATTTCTTAAGCAGTTCCTTGACATATTTTTGTTGATGAATCATTGTTCCTCTTTCAGTTTGCTTAATTTGCAATCCCAAAAAAAAGTTCAACTCTCCCATCATACTCATTTCGAACTCACTACTCATAAGATCAGCAAACTCCTTACACAGAAGATCATTAGTAGCACCAAATATTATATCATCAACATAAATCGGACCACTAATATGTCTCTGTTCCTTTTGATCGAAGGAACAAGGTTCTATCAACTTTACCTCTGATGAAATCATGTGAAAGCAAGAATTTTGACAACCTTTCATACCAAGATCTAGGAGCTTGTTTCAACCCATAAAGAGCTTTATCAAGCTTATAGACTTGATTTGGAAGTTCAGGATTTTCGAATCCAGGAGGTTGTTCCACATAGACGTCTTCAATTAAAAAACCATTTATAAATGCTCATTTGACGTCCATTTGGTACAACTTAAATCCATAAAGGCAGCAAAGGCAATCAAAATTCTAATTGCTTCTATCCTAACAACAGGAGCAAAAGTTTCATCGAAATCAATACCTTCTTGTTGATTATAACCTTTGGCTACAAGTCTGGTCTTGTTCCTTACCACTGTTCCATGCTCATCAAGCTTGTTCCTAAAGACCCATTTAAGTCCAATAACTTTCTGGTTCTTTGGTTTAGTCTCCAGGTGCCATACCTTGTTCCTCTGTGTTGAACCCTAGTTTTGATGATGACAAAGGAACAAAGATGCAAACTAAGTATTGGACTAACAAGTTGTTTAAGTGAATGAATTTCAAGGTATCAATGAAAGGAACAAAGAGAATACTAAGTCAAGGAAGAAATCAAGTTTGGATTTTGAAGACTAAGTGAAGATGTTTCATAATTTGGTACTGGAGCAGCATTGGAGCAAGAACACTAAAGCGAGGCTTTTTGTTTCTAGTTCCAATGTAAAGGAACGAGTAAAAATGGTAAGGAACTATGACAATTTTAGAATGAGAATGAGCGTGTGTTCCTTTGTAAGGAACAGACGCACTGGCGCTGAACTAATAAGTTAAAGGAACTAACTATTAAAAGGAACTAGATTTAGGATGAAGCATTACAACGGTTTATTTATGTCAGTTGAGTAAATTATGCCTAGATTCTAGGTAACCGTTTTATTTAAGGAAAAAATCTGATTTTAAGGAAAATCTTTTTAAGGAAAAGATTTTATTTTTATAAAGATAATAAAAATCCTTTTCAGTTTTATGGAAAATATTTTAAAGATAATATTTTTGGTAAAAAGATTTTATTTTGGTTTTAATAATTAAAATGCTTTTTAATTAAATCATATTTTCGAAATAATGCTTTAAGTGGTTGCTAAAATTAAGGGAGCAGTAACATAATTCTTTCCCACGTTTAATAGTGATCATGGAGATCATGGGTTGATTGAGGAACGTGTTCCTCCGGATAAGGAACATCATGGGATAATGATTTTACCACTAACACATGTTTTAATCCCACGTTCTAATTTATTACCACTATAAATACTAATGTCTAATTAAGTTTCAATTTGTGTATGACCAAGTGAAATTAGTGAGTTTAACTAAGTAAAGTGTTAGTGCCTTCATTCTCTCATAAAAGCCATTTGTTCTTTGCCTTCTTACTCTAATTCCACTGAGTTTATTTTGATCAATTGTATTTTGGTTTTTGGGGTAAGGGGACTTTGAGTGAAGTTCTGTAAGAGAGAAGCTTTGAGTAAAGCAAGTTAAAGTGAGAAAACTTCAAGTGAAGTTGAGAGGAACAACTGTTAAGGGAACATTTGTTCAGGAACTTGAGTTTAGGAACTCAAGGTGTGGCCCGCGAGTAGAATTAGGTTGTAACAAAGTTGTTTGGCCTAATTAGTGAAAGAGTTGAGTTTAAAATCCCTAGTGGTCGAGGTTGTTTCTTCTTGTTGGGCCAAATAAGTTTTTCCTCGTAAAAATCCCTTATTAGTAGTGTCATGATCGAGATACTGCCGGAAAGAAGCATAAACACCGCCCAATCAGAGGTTAACACAATCAGTCAAGGAAAGGAATGGTATGACGAGAGATAATGGCATACAAACTGACAGATAGTTTACCAGAGGATAAGATGGCGGCAAAGAAGGTCAAAAGGGAGGCAGTTTGGTTCTGCATCTTTCAAGGACAGTTGTACAAGAAAGGTCCCTCACTCCCACTCCTAAGGTGTGTAACGACTCACAAGGCCATGAAAATAATCGAAGAAATCCACGAAAGAGTATGTGGGAACCATATCGGAGGAAAGACCCTAGCACTGAAGGCTTTGAGAGCCGGTATCTACTGGTCGACAATGTTGGCGGATGCACATGCGTACGTTAAAAGATACGACAAATGCCAGAGGTTTGCTCCTGTCATCCACCAATCGGCAAATGACCTGCAGCCTATCTTAAATCCAATCCCCTTCGCTCAGTGGGGGATGGACATAATAAGACCATTCACGCCGGCATCAGGCGGGAGAAAGTTCCTGATAGTGGAAATAGACTACTTCACAAAGTGGATTGAAGCAGAGCCTACTTTAAAGATCACGGCTAATCAGGTGAAGAAGTTTACCTGGCAGAATCTCATCACCAGGTTTGGAATTCCCATGGGGATCGTTATGGATCATGGCGTACAATTCGACTGCGGACCAATAAAGAACTTCATGAATCCCTATGGCATCAAGTTCGCGTACTCATGATTATGCCACCTCTAGAGTAACGGTCAAGCTGAGGCCACTAACGAGCAAGTCATGAACGCGCTGAAAAAGAAGCTAGATGACTTGAAAGGCGCATGGGCCGATATGGTCTCTGTAGTGTTATGGTCCAACAGGACCACCGAGAAGGAAGCAATCGGGGAAACCCCTTTTAGGCTGGCATTTGGTGCTGAAGCTGTATTACCGGTCGAAGTCGGGCTACCAAACTAGGGGATCCTGAATTATGATCCCGAGTTCAACGACAAGCTGCATAAGGAAGATCTTGATCTGTTGTCGGAAGTCAGGCTCGCTGCAGAGGTCAGGTCCGCCGCTTACAAAGATCGGATAAGCAAGGCCTACAACAAACGTGTGCGAAGCTGGCCAATAGAGAAAGGAGACTGGGAATGGCCCTACCCGGTGAAGGAAGAAATTTAGAGGATATGGCAGGCAAGCTATTGAAGAATAGCTGGAATGCCAGCGTACTCAAGAAGTATTTTGTTTAAACACTTTCTTAGTTAATTTCATTCGATTAAACGGCATTGTTGCCATAGTTAGTATTTCTTAGCAATAAGGCGCTGCAGCTAAAACTAGTAATATTTGCTTTCAGTTGAATAATTCCGGTATGACCGGGAAGAGCCACTTATATTAAGATGAGCATCTTCTGACCTACAACGCGTACAATTCATTATTAGTTCCCTGACGGTCCATGACCTAATTGGATCTGCCGTCATGAGAAACAAAAGTAATTCATGATTATCTCCTCAGTTGGTCAATGACCTTTTAGGATCTACCGGTGGAGGATGAGCATGACTCATACCATGGCTCCTGTCGATCAACGACCCAATGGGATATGCCGACAGAAGAGACTAGTACATGGGCTAAAGCTAATCTTGGCCGCCCAATGACCTCAATGGATCTGCCGGAATAAGATAGTTTATTAACGGTATATGAACCTACGAGGATCTGCCGTTATAAACTTATATTGCCTACCTTCGTTTACCAATATCAAGGTAAATAAGAAAAAAGCCCTATAAAGCAGCAATATTAAAAAAATGCATAACCGACAAAAGAGTTGGTAAAATAAAAGGCTTCATTAATTAAAGTCATAATTACATCCTAGTTCAAGCTAGGTACGAAAATGAGCGGAGCAAGCCGGCCACAAACGGCACGACCTGGAGAGAATAAGAAGGAAAAAAGGAAGACCTAGGCTAATACCCTAAGCAGCTCCAGAAGTAAAAGCCTTGTCGGCATCTGATACTCCAACCACAGTGGCCTCAGTATCAGGCGCCTTCGCGGCCTCCTCAGCAGATGCAGTTGCCGCCTTAGGGTCGGGACCGTCAGGACCCTTGTCAAGGATGACGATGTCATCATTATGCTCGATTTCATTATCGGCGGTCTCCTTGATGACGACGCATTGATCTTCCAGCTCCTCGAACTCGTCTTGAGGGTCAGCATTGGCAATATCAGCCTCAGTAACCCCAAAGTCTTGTTTCTCACCATCAACCGGGATCTCGAAGTCTCGGCGACCATGAGCATCCTCCACCTTCCCCAATCGATACCAGGGATGACATGTTTAGCACACCTCATGGCGGCAGACCAACCCCTCTTGTACCGATTGGCCAGACGATGGACGAGGTCCATGGACTTTCGGTATTCAGCCATAGCATTGGCTTCCCGATGTTTAGCCTCTCGGAGCTCATCCCTCAGCTTCTGCAACTCGACATCCTTGTTCTTCAAATTAAGCGAAATTAGCTTTGTTTAGAACATTGGCCGAGTGCAGATCCTTCTTGACCTTGTCCAGATCGGCCTTAATCGCCACGAGCTTATTCCGCTCGTTGGTTACTGTCACCAACTCCGCATCCTTGGTGGCCAGCTGCTCCCTGGTGGCCTTGTGACCATCAACTTCACCAAAGTAGGCAGCTTGGAAGTACCGGTCAAGATCGCAGAGTTCTTTACCGGAGTGCACCGACTTAAAGAAAATATAAGAAAAAGTCAAAAATCAAACATAAAGTAAAAACCGGTAAAATACTTAACAAGAGGAGAAAGATAACTCACCACGGCCGAATTATGGGCATGAACGGCAGCGACAGCCTGGACCTTATCCAGCGGCATATCGTATTTCAGCTGTAGTCCCTTCAAGAGCCGGTAACCGAGATTACCGCCTTCCAGAGGGCGGTCCAATAGCAAAGACTCATCGTCAAGGACGTTGAGCTTTGGACGGAACAACTTGCCGTCACGGACATGCGGCCGGGTCCATCTCTTCAGGAGGATCTCCGGTATGTCGACCTCGGCATGCTCAATGAAGCCGAATTTGCGTAGTTGAGCAAAATGTTGCAACTCCGGAATCATGGCCGGTAGTGTCAGCTGTTTGTAGATTTTTGGCCGCAGAGAGGAAGTCCCAACCTCGGCCACTCGTCCCTTCAGTAGATTCTTGGGGTCCTTATCTCCCCCCTGTGTCACAGGGACGACAGTTTCCTTTGTCGGTGCCTTGGTAGCTCTTTACCAAGTGTTGTTCCCCCTCACTCCAACCTGCAAAAATCAACTAGTTGTTAGTTATAGGAACCCCTTGTTTCGTGGGTTCCTGTTCTTGACTAGCACTTGTTTTGGCAACCCATTTCATGTTGCACAATTTCACATTTTTGCCAATCATTCCAGTCCTTTCTTTTCCTTAGTCTGTGGTCTTTCAATCCACTTAGGAATAACCATCACTTTGCCTCTGTTCCTCGCAACAACCAGTTCCTTCTTGAGATTACAGATTTGTTCCTTTAAAACATTTTTCTCTTTATTCAAAGTTTCGATCTCAGATCTGTAACCTTTTAAAGGAGTTGATCTAATACCAACGGAACTTAGAACAGGGACAAATTCCTTTAAGTGTGAAATTTCTAAATTGATTAGATAATTTTCATTCTTCACACTCTCATATGATTCCTTGATTTTTAAATTTTTATCAAATAAATCAAAGAACCTAGTTTCAACATCCGTTCTCATTTTCTTAAGCCATTCTATATGTACTTTACAAATTTTATCAGCTTGTTCAGTTTGCTCACGTTTTTCACGTTCATCTCTACATTCAAGAATTGCATCATAAAGAAGATCATAAATTTCAGGCCTAGTTTTGCCATCTAAGTCTGATTCAAGTCCATGTTGGCTTACCTCAACATTTTCTTCATCTTCTTTTTCGTCAGTGTTTGCCATGAGGCATAGATTTGCAGTTTCTTCAGTTTGTTGTTCTTCTTCCTCTTCAGTATCTGAATCTCCCCAAGCTGCTATCGTAGCCTTTCGAACGTTCGCTTTAGAGAAAGGTGCTTTGGATTCCTTGTTCCTTTCAGCGAAGCGTTCCTTATTCCTTTCTTTGGTCTTATCATTTTCCCAAAGTGGACATTCCTTGATGAAGTGTTCTGTACTACCACATTTATGACAAGCAGCTTTATTAGAGAACCTTTTAGTTTTACCTTTGATGTTCCCATTCTCCATGTTCCTATACATCTTTCGAAATTTTCGGACCATGAGTACTGCTGCTTCCTCTTCTTCTGAGTCAGAGTCATCTTCATCATCTGCTTTGAGGGCAATGGATTTTGATTAAGAGCTTTCACCATACTCAGTATCAAGGTGAAGCTCATGAGTCATAAGTGATCCAAAGAAGTCGTTCCAAGTTGAACTTAGTGAAGTCTTTTGTTTCTTGTAAAGCAGTGACCTTAGCCATCCATCTATCCTTAGGAAGACTCCTAAGAACTTTTCGAACCTGTTCTTCTGATGAAATAAACTTACCAAGAGAAGCTAACTCATTAATAATATTAGTAAACCGAGTAAACATCTCTTGTATGCTTTCCTTAGTCTTCATGGAGAACAGTTCATATTGATTCATTAGTAAATCAATTTTAGATCTCTTGACTTCATTAGTTCCTTTATGGGTTACTTCTAGTAAGTCCCATAATTGCTTTGCGGATTTGCATCCCATGATCCTATTGTGTTCATGGGGTCCAAGTCCACAATGCAACAGTTTAACAGTCATTGCATTTACTTCCACTTTTTCGAAATTGGCTTTGTCATATTCAGAGAAGGGTTTGGGAATTACCTCATTTTTATCATTAGTAGTTGTGACCTCAAAATCACCAGCCTCAATGACTCTCCATACCTGGTAGTTTTCGGCCTTGATGAATATCTCCATTCTGTTCTTCCAGTAGGAATAAAACTTTTCATTGAACATGGGAGGCCTTTGCGTAGAGTAACCTTCCTCAAGTTTCTCGGTGGTATTCATTGTTCCTTGGATCTTTTTCTCAATAGGGTTTCCTATCTTTCGTGAGTTCTGGCTCTGATACCAATTGTTACTTCACTAGGAACAATATAAGAGGGGGGTGAATTGTATGTGTAGAAATAAACGTAACTTTTTGCGTAATTTTAAACTTGAACAAAGAAACAAGCTAAAGGAACACAAGGGATTTTTACGAGGAAAAACTTCTTGGGCCCAACAAGAAGAAACAACCTCGACCACTAGGGATTTTAAACTCAACTCTTTCACTAATTAGGCCAAACAACTTTGTTACAACCTAATTCTACTCACGGGCCACACCTTGAGTTCCTAAACTCAAGTTCCTGAACAAGGAACTCATTTAGCTCCTCTTGAATAGCATTGATCCAATCAGCCTCTTTGAGTGCTTCCATATGATCCTTAGGTTCTGTCATAGATAAGAAAGCGTGAAAAGCACAAAAATTCTTCATTTGGGATCTCGTTTGAGTTCCCTTTTTAATGTCACTTATTATTAATTCTAAAGGATGAGAGTTTTGGTGTTTCCAAGGCTTTGGATCAAATATCCTAGTTGCTTCTTGAGTTTCTTGAGGTGATTGATTCACTTGATCTTCTACTTGTTCAGGAGCTCCTTGATCTTCATGAGTTCCTCCTGTTGCTGGTTCCTCGTAAGGATCACAAAAAGTGTTATCTGGATCGGGAACTTGCTTCTTCTCTTTTTCTGTAGGGGGTTAGTTCCTCGTCATAATGATTTAACTCATCAGGACGAGTCAAACCTATTTCAAAGTTATCATTATGACTCTGTTCGTGCAAGGAGTTAGTCTCATCAAATATAACATGGACACTTTCCTCAACACACATTGTTCGTTTATTGTAAACACGATAAGCCTTACTACTTAAGGCATATCCTAGAAAAATAGCCTCATCACTTCTAGCATCAAATTTTCCTAAGTTGTCCTTTCCATTATTATGTACAAAGCATTTACATCCAAAAACACGAAAGTAAGCGATATTGGGTTTTCTTCCTCTAAGGAGCTCATAAGGTGTCTTCAAAGTGATTGGTCTTAGCATGACACGATTGATGATGTAGCATGCCGTATTCATCGCTTCGACCCAAAAATTCTTTGGAAGACCACTTGCAATAATCATTGTTCTTGCCATATCCTCAAGGGTCTGGTTCTTCCTTTCAACTACACCATTCTGTTGTGGTGTTCTTGGAGCTGAAAAGTTGTGATCTAAACCTTCATTGCTGCAAAATTCATCAAACTTGGAGTTTTTAAACTCCTTACCATGGTCAAATCTTAAATGTTTTAATTTAAAACCACTTGTTCTTTGAATCCTTTTAGCAAAGGTTAGAAATTCATCAAACGTTTCATCCTTACTATGAAGAAAAATAACCCATGTGTATCTTGAAAAATCATCTACTATGACTAATACATATCTCTTACCACAAAATCATCTACTATGACTAATACATATCTCTTACCAGATCGGCTTTGGATGCGTACAGGGCAACATAAGTCCATGTGAAGAAGTTCTAATTGATTTTGTGTGCTTACCATTTTCTTGGATTTGAATGAGGATCTTACTTGCTTGCCTTTAACACATGAATCACAAACACCGTGGTTCAAAGACTTAATTGTTGGTAAGCCAACTACCAAGTCCTTTCCACTTAGTTTATGCAGTAGGGACAGGCTTGCATGACCGCAACGTTTGTGCCATAGAAAAGGATCAGCTTCGATCACACTTAAGCATGTAAGATTGTTCTTAGGAACAAGGTTCAGGTCGACCATGTAGGTGTTCTCTTTCCTGGTTCCCTCAAGGATCTTGGTTCCTCTACTTTCATTGCTGACTATACAAGACTCATTAGTAAACTTCACATTATTTCCCTTATCGCAAAACTGAGATATACTAAGTATACTATGCTTTAACCCTCGACTAAAAATACATTATCTATGGAATGTGACTGAGATTTACCTATCTTACCAACAACAACTATATTACCTGTAAGATTGTCTCCAAAGGTCACAGTTCCTCCATTATAGACTGAAAGTGAGAGAAATTTGGATCTATCTCCTGTCATGTGCTTAGAACAACCGCTATCGAGGTACCATAGATTGTTCCCCCTCACTTCAGCCTGTACCATAGCAAACTAGTTAGTGGTAGGAACCCAGTCTAGCTTGGGTTCCTTTGTTGGACTTGAGTTTTTCTTAATTTTCCAAACCTGTTTTACTTGGTACGTGTTCCTCTCAATACGTTCTTCTCTGGTAGAACAGTCAGACACTATGTGACCACTGTTCCCACAGTAAGAACATATCTTACTACTTGGCAGATCAACATATTTTTTCTTTTTGTTCTTTTTCTTGTGATTGAAACCGAGACCATCTCTTTCTTTGTTTTGATACTTTTGTATCCATGAGACTGGGTCTGGAAGCTTGTTCCTTGAGGGCTCCAGTTTCTTCTTTAATACCAGATTTTCTTGAACAATATTTTCATAATCGTTTTTTAAATTTTCAGCAATGCTTCCGGTATTTATTGAAGAGACTGTTCCTTCACGAACAAACAATTTCAATTCTGCCGATTCCAAATTCAAAAGATAATTCTCGTTTTTGACCTTTTCAAATGCATCTTGATAAACTTAACTTTTGTCAAAAAGTTCGAAGAATCTTTTTTCAGTATCACATTTTAATGTGTTAAGCCAATTAGAATGGTTCTTAGTGACTTTCAAGGCATTAGTTAATTGATCTCTTTTTGCGCATACTTCCTTGTAGTCATCTAAGGTTTCTAATAAGAGTTTTATTAATTGGCTTTTATTAAGTTCTGTAAGTTCCTCTTCAATGGAATTAAGACTTACCTTGGGGTTTGATGATTCCGCTTTGTCCTCGACATTCGCCATGAGACATACATGGACAGTTTCTTCCTCAGTCTGTTCATGCTCCTCCTCTGAGTCAGATTCTCCACATGCTGCAACCATGGCTCTCTTCATATCATTTCTCGAGAAGGACTTTTGTTGTTCCTTGCTCTTCTCTTTGTATTTCCCTTTTGCTTTCTCGTTTTCCCATTGAGGACACTCCTTGATGAAATGATCAAGGCCTCCATATGGCAACTTAGCTTCGTTGGTTTCTTTGTGACCTTTCCTTTGTAATTCTTGTTGAAGAATTTCTTGAATCTTCTTACAATCATCGCAGCTTCTTCATCATCAGTTTCTGAATCTTCTTGTTCCTCTGACCTGAGAGCCAGAGCCTTAGGCTTTGATGATTCAATTTCATGAGTCTCTAGATGTAACTCATGGGTTATCAAGGAACCACCAAGTTGTTCAACGTTGAACGTTGTGAAGTCCTTGGTTTCCAACAATGTCGTTGTCTTAGCCATCAATTTCTCATCTTGTGGTAGACTCCTTAGTACCTTACGAACCTGTTCCTCTGGAGAGATTATCTTTCCCAGAGATTCAAGTTCATTTATGATGTTTGAGAAGCGAGTGAGCATGTCTTGAATAGGCTCCTTTTGTTTCATGTGAAACAATTCGTACTTATGCATGAGCATATCGATCTTTGATCGTTTCACTTCGCTTGTTCCTTCATGAGTGATTTGAAGGAGTTCCCACATTTGCTTTGCAGTCTTGCATCCCATCACTCGGTTGTGTTCATGGGGACCAAGAACACAATGGAGAAGCTTCTTGGCCATGTTGTTCATCTCCATTTGGTCGAAGTCTTCTTTTTCAAACTCAGCAAGGGGTTTAGGAATCTGTTCCCCTTTGTCGTTCTTCTTTGTGACTTCAAAGTCACCAATTTTAATTACCTTCCATACTTGGTAATTCTCTACTTTAATAAATATTTCCATACGATTCTTCCAGTATGGATAATGTTTGCTATTGAACATAGGTCGGCGTTGAGTTGAATACTCTTCATCAAGTTTTTTCTCCCGTAGTGTTTATTTTTCCAGGTACAATCTCCTCAGTGTTAGCTGATTCTGGAGGTACTAGGCTCTGATACCAATTGTTATTCTAGTATGAACACTAGATCAACTACAAGAGGGGGGTGAATTGTAGTTGAGGGGAAATTTTCAAAATGTATTGCGGAATTAAAAGCAAACTAAAAGTAGAAAGAGACAAACACACAAGATTTTTAGAAGGAAAACTTCCTAGGCCCAATAGGAAGAAAAACCTTGACCACGAAGGATTTTGACTCAAACTCTCTTTACTATAATAGGCCAAAAGACTCTATCTTTTACAACCTATTAACGGACCTTCTCTGTTCCTCTAGGAACTTGTTCCCAGTCACCCAGTTCCCCCTGAACAGATGACACTCACTTTGACTTCACTCGAAGTCTTCTCTTTTCTCTCTTTCTTTCTCTCTTGATTACAAGGATATTCTCTCAATTTTCTCTCACCCAAACACTATGAATATTACAATGATAAGTATGTTGAATATAAGAGGAAATCACTAGAAAACTTTCTAAGTATAGATCTTCTTTTTATGCTTGAACGTTCTTGTGTTTATTTTCTTCGAAATATCTTCCTCTTATATAGCTGCTGCTCTTTAGCTTCTTCTTTTGGAAGTATAATGTTCCACGTTCTCCTAGATGAGTGCTTGTAGTGTTATGAAGATTATGGCCTGTTTTTCGCTGCACTTCCACCAGGTTTTTTTGCAACGGAAATAAACTACCTCCACTAGCCATTAGTGGAATTATCTCCAGGGAGTTTGTTGGCGTCAGTTAACGAGCTTCATGGAAGTGGTTCCACAAAACATGTCATGTAATGTTCAACGTATTTTCAAGTAAAGCAACAGTAACAAACAATCTATAAACTACATAATCTTTTATTCGAAGATTCTAAGTGTATAGATATGTCAAACATACCATATGATAAAAATTCAAAGTGCATAAATATAATATCTTGACTTAGAATAATTAATTAATCTTTCTCCACAAGATATAAATGCAAAATTAAATATTACATTATTTTTGGTATTTTATTTTTTTCGCAAAATAAAAACTATATTATAACCTAAGTATTTGGCATCATCAAAACATGGAATACAACAAATTCATCCGAGGAGAAGAGTTCGACAAGACGGCAACTTCCAAGCGGTCTGAAGGAGATGGTAAGGAGAAAGAGAAGGACAAAGACAAGTATCGGAAAGACATAAAGTCTGACAGTTCCGGTAGAAGAGAGGAGAGTAACTCGGTAAAAAAGGGCCATGAAAGGCGGCCAGAACGCTATCACAATTACACTCCCCTAATGATGTCCAATGCCGAGATCTATGAGATGCACAAGAAGGGCGATAAGTGGCAGCGACCTAGAAATATGTTCTACAAAGGCCGTGACAAATCGAAGTGGTGTGCTTTCCACAGAGATTACGGCCATGTCACGGACGACTGCAAGGACCTGAAAGATGGGATCGGGGATCTGATACGGAGATGCTATTTCAAGCAGTATCAGGCCAGAACTGACCAAGAAGGGTCACCCAGAGAGGATGACGGTAAGAGAAAGTCAATGAAAGAAAGAATCACTGAGATACATGTAATCTCGGGAGAACCTGTTCATGGTGGAAGTATAATGGTGCCAAAGCCAGTCTGAAAGAAGTAAGGCACCAGGTAAATTACCATAATACCGGCAGCTGGCCCGCACCTCCTCACATGCCGTCTGTGGCGTTCACAGCAGAGGACACCAAGGGGATCATCTACCCTCACGATGACCCTTTGGTAGTAGCTTTGCATATCTCTAACGCGATGGTCCATCGCATCCTGGTTGATGGCGGCAGTTCCGCCATCATTCTGTTCATGCCGACATTTAAAAAGATGGGCTTAGGAAAGTCGTGTTTAAAGGCGGTCTCATATCCAGTGATTGGCTTCACGGGGGCATTTTTGTCCCTGAAGGCACCATTAGGCTACCTGTAAAGTTGGGAGAGGGGTCCCAATCTAGAGACCTCATGGTGGAATTCTTGGTTGTTGATGTACCGGCAGCTTACAACGCCATCATAGGGCGACCGCTGATTCACGATGCTCAAGCTGTGGTGTCTACATACCACCTAACAATGATTTATACATTGAACTATGGAAAGCCAGAGAAGTTGAAGGGATGCTACTTAACGGCTCTCAAGTCCTCATCCCACAAGCGACCAGCAGAAACTCCGTCATCAGAAAGAAAAAGGCGGAGAGCGGAGAATAAAGCTAACAAAGATCTGTCCATAGAAAATTTTGAGGGAAGGCCGGCAGACTTGCCGAGACCTATCCCTGAAGAAGAAAGCGAGGAGATCAACCTAGAAGAGGACGAGGCCGTAAAGAACAGGTTAAAATTAGGGTCGACTTAGGGGACAACGTTAAAGTAAACTTGATAAGTTTGCTCCGGAGCAATGCGATGTCTTTGTGTTCTCGGCGAGATGAGATGCGGGGAACCGGGTCATGCACCTGCTCGAGTTTCATGGACGCTTTCTCGAGGCTACCATTAGATCAACCTCCTTGAGTCTGACAGGAACAAAGCCGCATTCATCACAGATGTCGACGTTTACGTATACAAGGCCATGCCATTCGGATTGAAGAATGTAGGGGCCACCTACCAGAAGTTGGTAGACAAGATATTTGCGGCTCACAAAAGCCGGAATGTAGAAGTTTATGTGGACGACAGTATCGTCAAAAGCGTCACTGAGGAAGCCCACATTACTGACCTGGAAGAGACCTTTGCAACCCTTCGCAAGTACCAGATGAAGCTGAACCCCAAGAAGTGCGTATTTGGGGTGAGTTCCGGCAAGTTCCTTGGTTTCATGGTCAGTGAAAGGGGGATAGATGCAAACCCTGACAAGATCAGGGCAATAAGTGAGCTATCGGAACCAAAGAGCATCCTGGATATCCAGAAGCTTACCGGCAGAATGGTAGCCTTAACCAGATTCGTCTCTAAGTCAGATGAGAAAGCCTTACTGTTCTTCAAGATCCTTAGGGGGGATAAGAAGTTTGAATGGGGGGATGAGCAGAGACAGGTGTTCCAAGCCGTTAAGGAGCATTTCAAGAAGCTGCCGACCATCACCATACCTGAGATGGGGGATAAGCTCCAACTCTATGTAAAGGTATCGGTAAAGACAGTAGCAGAATTTTGTTGGTTGAGAAGGACAAACAGCAACATCCCATCTATTTTGTTAGCACTAGTAGAAAAATTGCTTATTGCTGCGGTGGTATTGCTGTGGTTTTACCCATACGCAGCAATAAATCACGTGAAAAGAAAAGGTAAAATATAAAATAAACCTATTGCTGCGGTTTCTAGCCAAAACCGCAGCAAAAGGTCTCAAAGGAAAAAATTTCAAATTTGGTTGACTATTTGACCAGATTTATTGCTGCAGTTTGCATCCAAAACCGCAGCAATAGATTAAAATATTATTTTTTAAGGTGAGAGAAAAGCGCCTCCTCACACGTTCTCCCTCCTCATCCATTGACCCAGCATTCTCTCACTCACGCCTCCTCTCTCTCACTCGTTCATCTCATCCTTCTCTCTCACTCTCATTCTTCCTTCCTCCCTCTCTCGTTCTCCGGCGCCATTAAAGCCACTCCTTTCTCTCTCCTCCTCGAGATTTCTTCTTCGTTGGCCGTGCTTCTTCGTCGGCCGTGCTTCTTCGTCGGCCGTGCAGATCGAAAACTCCTCCTCGAGATTTCTCGTTCTTCGTCGGCCGTTCAGATCGAAGACTCGACCGTTCTTCTTCAATCTCGTCGCTCCTCGCCACTCCTTTCTCTCTCCTCCTCGAGATTTCTTCTTCGTCGACCGTGCTTCTTCGTGGCCGTTCAGATCGAAAACTCATCGTCGTTCGCGCCTCTCTTCTCGTTCTTCATCTGCTCGCCAGTCTTCAATGAATCGAGATCTCGTCTTGGCTCGCCGTTCTTCATTGCGTTGGTCGTTCTTGACCTCGTTCTTGTGATGTTGGTAAAGATGAACCGGCATCTTCTCGCTGCCTCGTTCATCCTTGCGTTGGTTGTTCTTCATTCATTGTTTTAGATCTGTTTTTTTAGATTTATTTTTTTTTCCGTTTATTTTTCTTAGATTTAGTTTTTAATTTTCGTTTGGTCTTAGTTTTATGATTCTTTTGTAATTAGTGTTGCAGTAATTTCCGTTCATTTTGTTTTTTTACCACCTATTGATGCGGTTTCTACCCAAAACCGCAGCAATAGATTTGTTTTATAATAGTAAAATAAACATATTACTGCGGTTTTGGGTAGGAACCGCAGTAATAGGTTGCTCTATTGCTGCGGTTAAAAACCGCAGCAATATGTTAATTACCTATTGCTGCGCCCTTAATTGATGCGCGGCCAAAACCGCCGTAATCGGCCACTTAATGACCGCAGCAATAAGCAATTATTCTACTAGTGTAGCCATGTCCTGGCAGGTGCAGAATAGAGATATGAATTGTTGGAGAAGATGGCATATGCCGTGCTGATAGCGGCAAGAAAGCTCAGGCCATACTTCGACTCTCATACCATCCAGGTACTCATTAATCAGCCGTTTGAAAATGCACTTCACAAGCTGGACACAACCGGTAGGTTACTCAAGTGGGCGATCGAATTATCTAAGTTCGACATAGAATACCGGCCGCGCACGGCGATCAAGGCCTAAGCCCTAGCCGACTTCATAGTTGAAACCACTTACAAGGATGCCGAGGAGCCTGCCGGTACCTGGCAGATATCAGTAGACGGCTCCGCAGCCCAAACAGGAGCGGGGGCCGGAGTAGTCATGACCTCCCCAGAGGGGGATAAATTTGAATATGTCGTCCGTTTTAGGTTCAAAACGTCAAATAATGAAGCCGAATATGAGGCAGCTATTATCGGGATCAATCTGAGTATAGTGGCAGGGGATAAGAAAGTCAGAATGACAACGAAGTCCCAACTCATATCAAGTCAGATAGAAGGTACCTACGAAGCTAGAGAGCCGGTAATGTAGAAATACCTGAACAAGGTAAAGCAGATAATGACAGGACTGTAGAGTTTTCAGGTAACCTTAGTTCCGCGAACGAAGAATATGGCTACGAACGCCTTGTCCAAGTTGGCCAGCTCGAGCACGAATGACCTGAAGCGTAGTGTCATGATCGAGATACTGCCGGAAAGAAGAATAGACACCGCCCAATCAGAGGTTAACACAATCAGTCAAGGAAAGGAATGGTATGACGAGAGATAATAGCATACAAACTGACAGATAGTTTACCAGAGGATAAGATGGCGGCAAAGAAGGTCAAAAGGGAGGTCGTTTGGTTCTACATCTTTCAAGGATGGTTGTACAAGAAAGGTCTCTCACTCCCACTCCTAAGGTGTGTAACGACTCACAAGGCCATGAAAATAATCGAAGAAATCCACGAAGGAGTATGTGGGAACCATATCGGAGGAAAGACCGTAGCACTGAAGGCTTTGAGAGCCGGTATCTACTGGTCGACAATGTTGGCGGATGCACATGCGTACGTTAAAAGATGCGACGAATGCCAGAGGTTTGCTCCTGTCATCCACCAGCCGGTAAATGACCTGCAGCCTATCTTAAATCCAATCCCCTTCGCTCAGTGGGGGATGAACATAATAAGACCATTCACGCCGGCATCAGACGGGAGAAAGTTCCTGATAGTGGGAATAGACTACTTCACAAAGTGGATTGAAGCAGAGCCTACTTCAAAGATCACGGCTAATCAGGTGAAGAAGTTTATCTGGCAGAATCTCATCACCAGGTTCGGAATTCCCATGGGGATCGTTATGGATCATGGCGTACAATTCGAATGCGGACCAATAAAGAACTTCATGAATCCCTATGGCATCAAGTTAGCATACTCATGAGTATGCCACCTCTAGAGTAACGGCCAAGCTGAGGCCACTAACAAGCAAGTTATGAACGCGCTGAAAAAGAAGCTTGATGACTTGAAAGGCGCATGGGCCGATATGGTCTCTGTAGTGTTATGGTCCAACAGGACCACCGAGAAGGAAGCAATCGGGGAAACCCCTTTTAGGCTGGCATTTGGTGCTGAAGCTGTGTTACCGGTCGAAGTCGGGCTACCAAACTAGGGGATCCTGAATTATGATCCCGAGCTCAACGACAAGCTGCACAAGGAAGATCTTGATCTTTTGTCGGAAGTCAGGCTCGCTGCAGAGGTCAGGTCCGCCGCTTACAAAGATCGGATAAGCAAGGCCTACAACAAACGTGTGCGAAGCCGGCCAATAGAGAAAGGAGACTTGGTCTTACGGCGCACGACAGCCACAGGCAAGGCCCATGCTGAGGGCAAGCTAACGTTAACTTGGAATGGTCCTACCCGGTGAAGGAAGAAATTTAGAGGATATGGCAGGCAAGCTATTGAAGAATAGCTGGAATGCCAGCGTACTCAAGAGGTATTTTGTTTAAACACTTTCTTAGTTAATTTCATTCGATAAAACGGCATTGTTGCCATAGTTAGTATTTCTTAGCAATAAGGCGTTGCAGCTAAAACTAGTAATATTTGCTTTCTGTTGAATAATTCCGGTATGACCGGGAAGAGCCACTTATATTAAGATGAGCATCTTCTGACCTACAACGCGTACAATTCATTATTAGTTCCCTGACGGTCCATGACCTAATTGGATCTGCCGTCATGAGAAACAAAAGTAATTCATGATTATCTCCTCCGTTGGTCAATGACCTTTTAGGATCTACCGGTGGAGGATGAGCATAACTCATACCATGGCTCCTGTCGATCAACGACCCAATGGGATATGCCGACAGAAGAGACTAGTACATGGGCTAAAGCTAATCTTGGTCGGCCAATGACCTTAATGGATCTGCCGGAATAAGATAGTTTATTAACGGTATATGAACCTACGAGGATCTGCCGTTATAAACTTATATTGCCTACCTTCGTTTACCAATATCAAGGTAAATAAGAAAAAAGCCCTATAAAGCAGCAATATTAAACAAATGCATAACCGACAAAAGAGTTGGTAAAATAAAAGGCTTCATTAATTAAAGTCATAATTACATCCTAGTTCAAGCTAGGTACGAAAATGAGCGGAGCAAGCCGGCCACAAACGGCATGACCTGGAAAGAATAAGAAGGAAAAAAGGAATACCTAGGCTAATACCCTAAGCAGCTCCAGAAGTAAAAGCCTTGTCGGCATCTGATACTCCAACCGCAGTGGCCTCAGCATCAGGCGCCTTCCCGGTCTCCTCAGCAGATGCAGTTGCCGCCTTAGGGTCGGGACCGTCAGGACCCTTGTCAAGGATGACGATGTCATCATTCTGCTCGATTTCATTATCGGCGGTCTCCTTGATGACGACGCCTTGATCTTCCAGCTCCTCGAACTCGTCTTGAGGGTCAGCATTGGCAATATCAGCCTCAGTAGCCCCAAAGTCTAGTTCCTCACCATCAACCGGGATCTCGAAGTCTCGGCGACCATGAGCATCCTCCACATTCCCCAATCGATACCAGGGATGACATGTTTAGCACACCTCATGGCGGCAGACCAACCCCACTTGTACCGATTGGCCAGACGATGGACGAAGTCCATGGACTTTCGGTATTCAGCCATATCATTGGCTTCCCGATCTTTAGCCTCTCGGAGCTCATCCCTCAGCTTCTGCAACTCGGCATCCTTGTTCTTCAAATTAAGCGAATTAGCTTTGTTTAGAACATTGGCCGAGTGCAGATCCTTCTTGACCTTGTCCAGATCGGCCTTCATCGCCACGAGCTTATTCCGCTCGTTGGTTACTGTCACCAGCTCCGCATCCTTGGCGGCAGCTGTTCCCTGGTGGCCTTGTGACCATCAACTTCACCAAAGTAGGCAGCTTGGAAGTACCGGTAAAGATCGCAGAGTTCTTTACCGGAGTGCACCGACTTAAAGAAAATACAAGAAAAAGTCAAAAATCAAACATAAAGCAAAAACCGATAAAATACTTAACAAGAGGAGAAAAATAACTCACCACGACCGAATTATGGGCATGAACGGCAGCGACAGCCTGGACCTTATCCAGTGGCATATCGTATTTCAGCTGTAGGCCCTTCAAGAGCCGGTAACCGAGATTACTGCCTTCCAGAGGGCGGTCCAATAGCAAAGACTCATCGTCAAGGACGTTGAGCTTTGGACGGAACAACTTGCCATCACGGACATGCGACCGGGCCCATCTCTTCCGGAGGATCTCCGGTATCTCGACCTCGACATGCTCAATGAAGCCGGATTTACGTAGTTGAGCTAAATGTTGCAACTCCGGAATCATGGCCGGTAGTGTCAGCTATTTGTAGGTTTTTGGCCGCAGAGAAGAAGTCCCGACCTCGGTCACTCGTCCCTTCAGTAGATTCTTGGGGTCCTTATCTCCCCCCTGTGTCACAGGGACGACAGTTTCCTTTATCGGCGCCTTGGTAGCAGGCCGTTTTAACTCTTTACCACCCTGCCCCTTTGCCTTTCTCTTTTGAGGAACGACAGACGGCTGTTTGGTGACCAAGGGAGGGGAAGTCCTTCCCTGAATCTGAGCATAATCACCGCCATCACCGTGACCGGTACCTCGGCCTTGCTTTCCTCCCCGGCCACCAACGCTGGGGGGAATGGAGGTAAATCTCTTGGCAGGCTTGGGAGGCATATTTGATATCGGTATGTAGTTTTGGCTGAGGTGGAGAGCGTCACGGATCAAATGTTACCGGCCTGAAATTGACAAAACTCATGTCAGTGAAAAACTGGATAATGTATATATATATATATATATATATATATATATATATATATATATATATATATATATATATATATATATATATATATATATATATATATATATATATATATATATAAACGACAATGCTTCATGAGGTTCAGCTTGGCAAAAGCCTAACGCGGAAAGGGCCGCGTTGCCCAAGATATACTTGGCATGAGGCAACCAAGTTAACGGAACAGGAACGAGGGAACATGCTTGCACCCGGGGAGTCGGTTTGGAAGAAGCCTCAAAGTATTTAAAGGCCTCCAGCTCCCGGCGTGTCAAACGCCTGTCAGGAATGTATTCCATTCTCGGACGAGGTTTTGTCAAATAGCGGCGCAAGGGAAAGTTATCAGGACCGTAACCCAAAGAAAGCGGGGCCGCCATTCCTTCAGCGATGTCAGCTTGGGGTACACCGTCAACTTACCTCTCTTGGTGTACATGGACATCCAACCGCCCTGCCCAAGTTCCTTGTCGGCCTTGGACCTTTTCTTCTTACCCTTACCCTTCCCCTTGGCGGAGCCATCCTCTTTAATCCAATAGAGCTTCTGGAAGAGGTTTAGGGTCTCGGGAAACCTCTTATAGTGAACGGTCCAAGCATACGCAATAAGGTTGCGCCACCCTAACGGTGTCAATTGCGACAAGCAGATGTTCCAAGCCTGGAAAATCTTCACTATAAATGGGTCCAGGGGGAACCTCAGGCCGAAATCAAGCTGGTGCGCATACACCGCTATGTGCCCCGTCGGGCAGTCGGTAACTTGGCATCCTTCTGACAGCATCACCAACTCATACCCATCAGGAAAAGCAAATGCTTCGACCCCTCTACTATAGAACAAGTTACTCAGGGTCGTTTTCCTCCACTTCTTGTCGATTTGTATAAATAAAGGGTTGCCTTCCTCGCATGACGGCATGTACAAATCGTCCAAGGTTTCGTCATCATCTTCCGGGATAACCTCCGTTGGATCTTCATCATCATCGGCCTCCAGCGATGTCGACTCAGCATCCGACATCATATCACGTAAAACATTGTCCACGTCTTCTGAATCAACAGAAGATACATCATCTTCCTCCATACCGTCATCTTCAGCCATTTCGTCTTCTTTCCTAGAATCGGACGATTGAGCATTAGGTGCACCCTCCTCCAACACCCCTACCGGTCTAGAGGACGAGGGCTCACCAGTGGGCTTAGCAGAGGTGCTGGCTATTGAGGGAAAAAGCAACGGGGACCGCTCGGCCAGCCCCATCATAGTACCATATTGGCCGGATACCGGCACTCCTATGGTCTCCCCAAGGGCCTTAATAGCGGTAAGGGGAGAAACATGTAATACTGGCTCCTCAAGAGTCCTACCGGAGGTGCTACAGTCATGACTAGATTTGCTCCTACGTTCTTTAGTCAAGTCTACTACCCGCGAGTTAGCAGACACTACAGGGCTAGAGGATGTACTACCGGAAGAAAAGTCAAGATCGGTCATGGATGGGGGCTTTCAGAAACATTTTGTGAATCAGAATTTTGAGACATGCTTAAAAGGAAAATTTATGAAAGATAGAAGGAATTTGTGGGAAAATACCTGGAAAGAGAAAACTGACGAATGAAGTACACGAACAAACGCCCAAATCAACCGGCAGGAAAGCTCGAAAGAATGACATAATATGATTCGGAATTTAACGATGACGAATTTGCATTTGTTTGTAGAAAATTTGGTTGAGAATCAAAGAAGTTACGAGCAAAGGAGAATCTGAGTTCAGAGAGAAGAAAATCGCCTGAGGAAGAGTTGGGAAGTTTGAGAGCAGTTTGAAAATGAGCGAAGAAAGTTGGCAAAACCCTATTTATAGGGAAATTCATGGCCCGGATCAGATGACTCTTCACCTTCCCATCCACGATCATGCCACGTGTTACCGAATGCTAAACAGCTGTGAAGCAAGAATCTCTGACAAAATCCACGCACGAAAATCGAGGCGACGTTTTGTATTCCACAAGCTTGTGGCTTACATTGAAACTGTTGCCGGTTTCATGTCGTTCCATCATTTGAAAACAATAATACCCATGACGGCGAGATGATAACTAAGCAGGACATCACTATGCCAGTCATGCCGGCTTGGGGGCTAGTTGTATGGGGGCTATCTAAGTTCCATACCAGTTCTCAGGGACCGCTATTGACCGTCATGGTCAACTCATACGAATAAACATTGTTGACTAGGAATGAGTCAAACAACGACACCGGCATCTATATCATAACGGCCATATTGGAATACCTTACCGGTGTTCTCCACCTGGGCCATCTCTAACTAGGCCTAGGTCTGATCCAATACTTAACTAGTGAGCCTATGGGCCTAAAGATAAGTATCAAAAGAGGTTAGCATTATGTTCAACCAATGGGAGCAGTGTCCTACCTAGCTTAGGACACTGTCGGCTCCTATAAATATGCCATGATTTGAGTCATAAGGTACGTTCACATATACTAATATACTCTACTTGAGAATTATGTTCAACCAATGGGAGCAGTGTGCTACCTAGCTTGGGACACTACCTGCTCCTATAATTACCCCATGATCTGAGTCATAAGGTACTTTTACATATACTAATATACTCTACTTGAGATATACCAGTCATTACCCTTTACTGACTTAGGCATCGGAGAGGCGCGGGAAAGGGAGGGGAGGGGTTCGGCAGTTGCGGGAAGGGGAGGGGAGAGGGGCTGCAGGGGGAGAGGGTTGGGCGACTGCACGGGGAGGGGGAGTGGGGCTGCGGGGAGGGGGCTGCGGGGGTGGGGGAAGGGGGAGGGATGGTGGTGGTGACGGGGGAAGGGCGGCGGGGAGGGGGTCGGTGGGGGAAGAGGAGGGGGGGAGGGGAGGGCGGCGGGGGAAGGGGAGGGGGAGGGGGAGTGGGTGGTGGTGGTGACGGGGAAGGGGAGGGGGAGGGGGTGGTGGTGGTGACGTGGTGGTGGTGACGGGGTGGTGGTGCAGTGGGGGTAAGGGGTGGTTAGGGTTAGGGCCTAAGTTAGTGGTTAGGGCCCAAGTTAGTGGTTAGGGCCCAAGTTAGTAGTTAGGGCCCAAGTTAGTGAATTGGGTTAGAGTTAGGATTAGGGTTTGATTTAAGTTAGTTAATTAGGGTTAGGGGAGGATTAGGGCCTAATGACTAACGGAAGTCTAACACCGTTAGTCAAAAGGGTAAGTGGATGTATTTTTTGAAACGTGGAGGGTATATGGTGAATTTGGAAAGTTGAAAGGGTATATGGTGCAAAAAAAAAATTGTCAGGGGTATATGGTGAAAAAACCGTATATAATATGTATAAAAATACGGATGATTTTAGTAAGATAAGGGGCGGCAATAACTTAGTAAAAATATGCTCGCGCTCTCAACCTAGGTTCTACGTCAGTCTTCATTGCCGAAGCCTTCCCCCTCCACCAAGGTCTCCTCCTTCCCATCCAGCACGGTATAAAAAACCTTGTCATTATCTCTATGTCATCAACTCTGTCTACGATATCCCCCCTGGCAAATAGTTAACATCATAACATGAGACATAAAGCTGGTCCTACGCAATTTTGACTCTTGGCATCTCACGTACATCTTAAGAGAAGCTAATAGAGCAGCAGATTGGGTCTCCAATGTTGGTCATTTAGTTAGCTCTTCCTTTGATATTCATCCTTGTAATAACTCATCTCTTTCCTCCATCTTTCTAACTGATGCATTAGGATTTCCCCTCAAACAGAGGGCTCCCTAATGTTATTTTTGTTACTTAAAAAAAAGATAACAACACTCCATAAATCATAGGGACAAATTAATACTTCTGTATGGGATTGACTTTGTCACCAAACATTGACTGGGAAGGGCACTTTTGCATGAAATGGAAAAGCATAACTGGTAACTGCAATAAAGTCTAGTATCGATACGTAAATCATTTGGCTAACTTACGGAAATACTACCGAGACGAGTCCATTCGTCGTAGGATTCGATTCTACACAATAGCATGACTATGCTTACTTATAAGGTTGGTGAAAGCAACATCTAAATATTAACGTGTTGTGTATTGGTCAATTTTGTAGTATCAAATAGCAAGTTCTATCAAAGAATAGGAAACTTAGAGAAATACATATCGATATAATTCAATTTCTATTGGTCAATTTCTTCTTATTGTTTCTCATCTCCAATTTATATTTTACTTTGAATTTTTATGGGTACTCATGTTACGTACTCCTTACCGATGCAAGTGTCACTAGCCGTCGCCCCAATTATTTGTTCTCCAAATTTTCTTCTTTTATTAGTGCTCATGTCACTAACCATCTCGAATATTACCATCTTCTTTTAATTTTTCTTTCTCCGACATTTCATGAATATTTTTCTATTCAAATATTTTTCTAATCAAATATTTTTCTTCAGCATTCTTTTAGTGAAATTTCTCCAAATTAGCTTTAATTTTCTTATTGATGCTCATGTCGTCAACCTCCCTCATCATTTTATTTGTTGTTAGTGCTCATGTCACTAACCAACTACTCCCTCTGTTTCTTAAAGTTGTACTCACTTTCCTTTTCCATCCGTTTTTTGAAGTTCTACTCACTATACTTTATGACTCATTTGGCAAAAGATGATAAACTCATCCTTGACATACACTCTCTCTCTTCCATGCTCTCCATCTCCCTTAAAATATAATAAACTCACACTTTCTCTCCTCATTAAAAAAAAGTAAAGAATCCAGGTGGACCTACTTTTTACACTCTCTCTCTCCAATTTGCCTTACAATGTGTATCTATTGTAACAGAGTAGAACTTTAAGAAACGGAGGGAGTACTTCACAATTTTTTTAATCTTTCTTTCTTTTACATGCTTTTTAAATTTAATTTCTCCTCAAGCTTCCTTCTCTTCTTGTTCTCCATCTTTCCTCCTCATTCTTCTTTCCTCCCCATCTTTATCTTCTCCTTCATCTTCCTCCACGTAACTCCATCATTATGCACCAGCTTTGTTCTTCTCACTAGATATTGCCCTCAATTTATTTTGGTTTGTACTTTGTACTCCACTATTTAGCATAATAATCAAAAAATAAGAAGTTGTATTTTCTAGGCAGAGGAAAGTGCGGAAAATATTCAAACGAGAGAGAAGATTGGGGTGGCGAGGAGAGAGAAATATTTTCGGCGCAATGAAGAAGAAAAAGTAGTGCTCCACTATGAAACGGAAATGATGGGATTATGATGGAGGAAGATGAAGATGGAGAGGAGAGAAAGGCATGGAGGTGGGAGGAGCGATAGAGAAAGTTTGCAGGTTTAGAATGTCATCTGTTGGGACACAAGGTGACACTCAAGAAATGGGGGGTTAAATTGAGTGGCTAAAACTAATCGATTTTCGCAAAAACACTCTTATAGCACAGTGCCGTGCACTGTGTTATTCACTCGTAAACTCTCCGATTGATGTTTTTGCTCGAACGAAATTGTATCAAAACAATAAAACAATGAAATCAAATAATAAGACACGGGAATTTAACGTGGTTCAATATCACCTCTGAGATCTACATCCGCACAAACTACTCTTTTATTATTTGAATCGTAAAATACCAAACCCTTGATACAATTAGATTCCCCCACTCTAACTCTAGTAATGCTCCCCAACACTTAACCCTAAGTGTTGCTACTCTCTATAATATGAAAGATGACAAAAAGAAAGATTCCTCACAAGCGTGCTTCTTATTCAAGCAATAGAGGATCGTTACAATCGTTGTTTAGAAACATTAACTTACTAGGACTCTGTGTCGTACACTGTGTCCTGGGAGTTCGTTTTCAGCTTTCAAAAATATTGATCTCGCCAAATCTGAAAACGTGATTTGTTATAATGATTTCTATCCCTTATATACTTCAATCAACCGAATAAGAATCCTTCTCCAAGATGTATTATCTTTTTGAACAATTTTTATTCCTAAAATAAAGGGATAGAATTCTTTTCCTTTTCAAACTCAAACTTTATCTTTTACAAAAACTGATTTCCTTCTTTCCTTATAAGATAAGAATTCCTCCATATCTTATATCAACTCTAAATCATATCTTAAATCAGTTTTTATCAAACAAACTTTATCATAATTAAAAATCAGTTTTTCTCTTTTTATTGAACTTCTTTTTCACAAATCTTTTAAAGAAACGTTTTCTTAAAAATCAATTTTTCTTTTTAAAACTGATTTTCGAAATTAAAATCTTTTTCTTTTCAAAACTTATTTTCTAAAATAAAAATCTTTTTTCTTTCTAAAACTGATTTTCGAAAATAAAAATCCTTTTCTTATTACAACTGTTTTTCGAAAATCTTGTTTAATCAAAACTCTCCCTTTCTAATTTTAGCACAAAGTTCTAATATGTTAATTACATTGCATGCACGTGAATTAATAAAACTAGACCTAAGCTTCTTTGTCTTCACATCATTCAATCTTGATAGCTCAATCACTGTTACAAATATTCATGTTATAGCATAGGGTGTTTATCATCATCAAAATAACATTGATTTAGAGTCACAACAAATTCCCCCTTTTTGATGATGACAAACAAATAATACTTCCCCCTCAAAAAATGCACCATTAATCACATTAGGGAAAATAACTCAACATCATTAACATACATTCACAAGTAACATGATAACCAAGATAACCAAGATAACCAATATAACCAAATAGCCAAATACTTAGCAAGTCAAGGTGAGATATAGTCAGCAAAACAATGCAAGTAGCTCAAGCAATAAATACTAAGGATGCTGGTGCTATGTCATAATCCAACTCACAATCCGAAGTCATTAAGCAAAAAAATAATCCAACTCACAATCCGAAGTTATGAAGCAAGAAATAATCATGAAGGATCATAGCTGATAGCTAAGAAAGTAAGATAAAGATAGGTAATGCAAGCTTGAAGATTTGAAATGGCAATTGGCTCAACAAGTGCTTAAACCTTTCTTTTCAGATTTTCAACTTCCGCAAATAAACATCATAGGATTTTCTTCACTGTGGCACTGTGTGTGTTTCTGTGCCACTGAACAATCTATTCCCTTCCACATATAACTGATATTCGGATATACAGGAATCCAAAATGATGATCTTTAAAACTTTGATAATGTTTTTCATCTATGAATTGAACTCTAAGATTTATCTAACACAAGTGTCTTACTCTCCTTGTCTTCTTCTTTTCTTTTCATGCTTTATCTTTTTTTTAAGGAGAGTCAGACCATACAATAATACTAGAGTCAATCAATAAGAGATCAAAGATAATAAGTTAATGCGGACCTCATTTTCTTTTTGATACATCTTCTAGCACTGTGCCTTGCACAGTATGAATCAGTACTTTTCATTTTTTTCATGAATTTGTGTTTCATTCTAACCTTTTCATGTCCCCCCTTAACTGATGCGTCTTTTTCTTCCATCATCTTATCAATATGTTCTTGCCCCATAAATTATCATTAATCAAGATTAAAAGCACTTGTTGAACTTTGGATCAATGTGTGAGGAAAAGAAGGATAATAATAGGGAAATGACGATAAGGTGAGACATATGAAAGAAAGAAATAATGAGGCACCAA
Source organism: Beta corolliflora (assembly GCA_947648045.1). Lineage (NCBI taxonomy): Eukaryota > Viridiplantae > Streptophyta > Magnoliopsida > Caryophyllales > Amaranthaceae > Beta > Beta corolliflora. The sequence goes on from CANSZD010001586.1 coordinate 486,715, forward strand.
TGTCAAACTCATAAATAGAAAATCAGAATATCGGGCCAAAGATCAAGCTTGCCATAGGAGAAAGAATTAACATTTCATAGCTCAATAATTCGACAACTTAGGATCATAAAGCTTATTAGTTCGGCAACTTAGGGTCATGACATTAGGACAACATCATTAGACCATTACGAGTCCTTTTTATATCAAGTATACTTTTTCTCACAGTGTTTCACAAAGACATGCACTCCTACTCCAATTAACATATTTAAAGGAGGAATACAAGCATAATACTCAACTAATTTCCGGGATATTAATCCCAAAGCCACGAATTATCTTGTAAAACACTCATGCATGAAATTCAACAAAATTACCTCGATCACACAATTGTGATGTGCTCAACAAATTGTGTTTCAAACCACTTACCAACATCACATTCTCTATGGAGTGTGTTAGGGATTTGCCGACGTTTCCAATACCAATTATTTCTCCTTTTTGTTGTCGCCAAATGTAACACACCCTCCATGGTAGACTACTAGTAAGAGGAATTGAGATTTATCACCAGTCATATGTCTTGAGCAACCACTGTCGAGATACCATAGGCTGCTTCCTCTCACATTCGCCTGCAAAAAGATCACTTGTTAGTTTTAGGAACCCAAATTTGCTTGGGTCCCTTTTTCTTTCGTTGAGCCTCTAACATGTCTTTTCTGACCCATATTTGATTTACATACTTAACATTTTTCGCAACACTCTTTTTCTTGGCATTACAGTTATCCATAAGGTATCCATTCTTTCCACATAAGTTGCAAATCAAATACTCAGGTAGATCGACATATTTTCTTTTACGAAAGTCTCTTTCATAATTTTTGGCACTGTGCCCCTGGTCTGTATATCCTAAACCAATTCTGTTTCGATTGCTAGTTGTACTGGATATATAGTCTAAGGCTTTTTGACCATCTAACCATTTTTCATAAATTTTTCGAGCAATAGTCAATTGTGATTCTAAGAATTCAACAAAAGTGTTTAGATCGCTATTTCTTTTTCTCGAAATTTCCAAATCTCTTTTAACTTTATCAAGTTCATCACTTAACTTAGCATCATGAGGTAGCATAAGTGGAACAATTCTGGATCTTTGTCTAGACTCTTTCAACTCAGTTAACTCATGTTTTAAAGATTCAATTTGGTTTTCAAGATTCGAATTTTTCGCTTCTAGCACAGTGTATGGCACAGTGTTGTTAACAACTTCTTTTGCGAGAGACTTTTCGTACCTTAAAGCATTTAACTCAACATCTTTCTCTTCAACAGTTTTTTCAAGTTCATCATTCTTTTTCATCAGTTCTTTATAGTCCTTTAATAAATCCTTATATTCCAATTCCATCCCAATCTTTTGCTTAGTTATATCTTTTACTTCCTTTTTCATGATTGAAAAATCATCATTCATTTCTTAACAATCATCAATGACATTACCAAGCAAAGTAACAAGTTGATTTTTTGAAAGAAGATGTATTGAAGGTTTTAGAGAAAGAAGACTTACCTCACTGTCCTCGGTTTCATCTTGTGAGTTCGAATTTTTTGCCATTAGACACAACTGAGAATCATCCCGGCCTTTGTGCCCATCTCTGTGATGTCTATACAGCATTCAAACATAATTTTTCTTCATGGCACTGTGCCTCTGACTGTTCTTCATCATAATCCGAATCTCCCCAAACGGCAGCTATCATAGCCTTTTTGAATTTTTTCTTGGATTGTTCCCTTCTTTCTTTGGGCTTCTCATCATCCCATAAGGAACATTCCTTAATCATGTGATTGAAATCTCCATACTTGAAACAACCGGAGTTAGTAGCACTTTTCTTAGAGTTCGAGGTAGTACTCATACCTTTGAAATTTCCACTTTCTCTAGGATTGTTATTTTTGTTCTTTTTGAGAAAATTTTTAAATCTCCTAGTAAGAAGATCAACATCATCATCGCTATCACTATCTTCACTTTCCAATTCAGTTCTCAAGGCTAGACCTTTATTGTTTGGTTCATTAGTTTTAGAATCTCAAACAAGTTCATGAGTCATTAATGATCCAATAAGTTGTTCTAGTGAGAGTTTTGTCAAATCTTTAGCTTCTTGAATAGCAGTTATTTTAGGGAGCCAACGATTTGTTAAACTTCTTAACACCTTTCTCACTAAATCTTCAGAAGGATAGATTTTACCTAGAGAACGCAATTCATTAGTGATTAGTGTAAATCTAGTGAACATCTCTTTAATTAATTCTTCCTTATTCATAGTAAACAGTTCATATTGTTGCACAAGTAAATCAATTCGAGATTGTTTTACCTCATTCGTACCTTCATGGGCCAATTCTAGAGTATCCCATATCTCCTTTGCTGTAGAGCATGCCGAGATCCTTGAGTATTCATCAGGTCCAATTCCATATTGGAGAATACTCATAGCTTTGTAGTTCTTTTCGGCTTTTGCATAGTCGACCGAATCATAGTCATCTTCATCCTTGTCGACCATCTTTCCTTCGGCATTTTTGGTTTGGATAAGGATTGGTCCTTTTCTTATGACTTTCCAGCATTCATAGTCCAATCCTTGGATGTAGATCCTCATCCAAGCCTTCCACCATCCTTAGTCCTTTCCGTTGAAAATTGGACACTTTGTGTGTCTATCTCGAGAGTCATCTTGCATGTTCATGACATCTATTCTCTAGGGATGAGCCTTTCGAGAATAGCCTGCTCTGATAACACTTGTTGGAACACAAGGTGACACTCAAGAAATGAGGGGTTGAATTGAGTGGCTAAAACTAATCGATTTTCGCAAAAACACTCTTATAGCACGGTCCGTGCACTTGTGTTATTCACTACGTAAACTCTCCGATTGATGTTTTTGCTCGAACGAAATTGTATCAAAACAATAAAACAATAAAATCAAATAATAAGACACAGGAATTTAACGTGGTTCAATCTCACCTCTGAGATCTACGTCCACACAAACTACTATTTTATTATTTAAATCGTAAAATACCAAACTCTTGATACAATTCGATTCCCCCACTACTAACTCTAGTAGTGCTCCCCAACACTTAACCATAAGTGTTGCTACTCTCTATAATATGAAAGATTACAGAAAGAAAGATTCCTCACAAGCGTGCTTCTTATTCAAGCAAATAGAGGATCGCTACAATCGTTGTTTAGAAACCTTAACTTACTTGGACTTTGTGCCGTACACTGTGTTCTGGGAGTTCGTTTTCAGCTCTCAAAAATATTAATCTCGCCAAATCTGAAAACATGATTTGTTATAATGATTTTTATCCCTTATATACTTCAATCAACCGAATAAGAATCCTTCTCCAAGATGTATTATCTTTTTGAACAATTTTTATTCCTAAAATAAAGGGATAGAATTATTTTCCTTTTCAAACTCAAACTTTATCTTTTACAAAAACTGATTTCCTTCTTTCCTTATAAGATAGAATTCCTCCATATCTTATATCAACTCTAAATCATATCTTAAATCAGTTTTTATCAAACAAACTTCATCACAATTAAAAATCAGTTTTTCTCTTTTTATTACTGAACTTCTTTTTCACAAATCTTTTAAATAAATGTTTTCTTTAACATCAATTTTTCTTTTTAAAACTGATTTTCGAAATTAAAATCTTTTTCTTTTCAAAACTTATTTTCGAAAATAAAAATCTTTTTTTTTTTAAAACTGATTTTCGAAAATAAAAATCCTTTTCTTATTACAACTGTTTTTCGAAAATCTTGTTTTATCAAAACTCTCTCATTCTAATTTTAGCACAAAGTTCTAATATGTTAATTACATTGCATACACATGAATTAATAAAACTAGACCTAAGCTTCTTTGTCTTCACATCATTCAATCTTGATAGCTCAATCACTGTTACAAATATTCATGTTATAGCATAGGGTGTTTATCATCATCAAAATAACATTGACTTAGAGTCACAACATCACCAATGAAGGAAAGTGGGAGGAGAGAGAGAAAAACTTAACTGTATTAGTGTTCTGTAAATAGTAAGAGTATTTTGAGAAGAAAAAAAATGAAATCTCAATGGTGTGTGAGGAATTTCTCAAACGAGATGGGTAATTTGAGAATTACGTCAAATTCAGGAATTTTGTCTTACTTATATAAAAGTGACTTATTTAAAGTCAGAAGTTACCCTTTGTTTTAAAGTAACCCCTCTTGACTTGAAAAATAACACATTTCAATTAAAGGTAAACTGATTTGACAATAAAGTAGAACAATACTAATTGTCCATGTTTATTGCATAGCCAAAAAAAAGAGCTTCAGCCGCCTCCACCTTTGCCTTCTTTTCACACCAAAACACACAATTACACTAAATCTCCCATAGCATCTAACCCCAAAATCGTACTAGAACAATCCCTCCCTCTCCTAAATTATAGCATCATCTAAATTTAACTTATGTGAAGAAATAACGTCCAGAGCTATATTCTTAATTCTATCTTCACTGCTTCGAGCTTCTTGTCAGCTAACATGCATGATTACTCACCACGCACATGTAGCCAACTTATTGATTCATTTAACTCTCCGAAATACTTGTATACAAGTAGAGATGGCCACTGGTGCGGGCTGGGTGGGCTGGTCCGCGGGCCCTAGTGGGCCGGGTTGAGATTTCACGGCCCAGGACCGGACCGTGAAATTCGCGGTTTGGGCGGGCTGGTCAACGGGCTGAAAAATCTTGGCCCACACCGGTCTATTACCGGTTTTCACGGTTCGAACATCGGTTTTGGCGGTTTGTGGGCCTACAGGGCTGGCGGGCCGGCATGAGAATTTTTTTTCCAGAATTATTTAATCATTAGAATCATTTATTATTGTTACATAAAACCTTTAAAATTTAATTAAAATATATACAATTATTAATATTAATGAATAATTTCATTATTTTTGAATTTGATTGAATTATAATATATGAAATTTGATTAAAATATATACAATTTGATTAAAATATACACAATTTGGTTGAATAATTACTTGGGTTGGGCTGGTCCGATTCATGGGCCGGGCTGGACCAATTTCGTGGACCGGGCTGGACGATTTTAGAAGCGGGCTTTCGTGGGTTGGGCTCAAAAAATCTGGCCCACAGCCCACCCACCAATTTCACGGTTCGAGCTGGGCTGGACCGGGCTTTTCGTGGGCTCAGCCCACACGGCCCAAGAGACGGGCTGGGCTGGATTGGCCCGCAGTGTTGGCCATCTCTATATACAAGCCACTGAGCTATATCACCAGCTCTACATCCACGTGTTACCAGCGCCAAGGCACCCGTAGATGGATCAATCCACTATTGCAGTTTCTACTAGCTAAACTCTTGCAAGATGTCTTTGATGTGTGTATTGTCATTATATAATTAACCATACAGTGACATACTTTCCTTATTGCTGAAATATTACATAAACTTCTACTAACCTCCGTTTCTAAATAAGTGCAACAGTTTGATTTTTATGTTTGCCAACGCACAACTTTGATCATTAATATCTCTAATTATGTATTTGTAAAAGTTATAAAAAGTTGTAATTATAAAATTATTCATTGAAACAAATCCAAGAACATTTTATGTGATCATTTTTGTTTTTATATATTAGTAAAAAACCATGGTCAAAGTGAGGTGTGTGAATAGTGCAATAGTCAAAGTGTTCCACTATGAAACTGAGGAAGTATAATTTTTTTTTTGAAAGTAAAATTAATTCATTAATAAAAGAGTCATACGACGTCTACAATAGAAATCAGGTTTAACAAATACATAACAATTTTGAACAAATGAAATTCAGAATTTGCAAAAACCACGATCGTTGTGAAGTAGATCTAACAATTCTGCATACCCAGCCTCTTCAACATTGTTGTTTGATATAGCCTTCAACGAGGGGGTCTTTCGATATGCTGTAGTTTTGAAATAGAATGAAATCTTATACCATTGATTGTAATTGTAGATTTGAAATTTGTTTCGACACCGCATAATTCTTCATCAATGATCCAAAATTACGATAATTCATCTATAACACAAATGAGTAGACTAAAGTCTCTCCCAAGGAGAAGAGAATAAACTCTTTCTTTCAAGGGAGAAACGATCCTCTCTTTAAAGGAGGAAGTATTATTCAAACAAGAACGGACATAAACAAAGCTAAACAACAATGAAAATTATAATTAAGGTGGGGCTATCCACCGATAAATCGATGGAAGCCCCTTTGAAATTCACTAATGAAGGCTAGGGTTTAGAAGAGAAAGGGAAGGAAGGGAAAAAAGGGAGAAGAACATTTTGCTTAATTAATTACAAGTTATATAAGATAACTGAGGAAGTATATCATTACTATTTACTCATTGCTACTACAAGAAGTCCCATTGGGCCGCACATGATATTTTTTTTATGTATTATTTTTTTGATTCAAAACAAACCTAGCGATTATCCTGTGCCACTAGCTGTGAACACTTAACATGAAAACTACGACCGGAAATCATTCACCAAAAAGAAGAAATTACTGTAGTACTACATCTAATAAAGCCATAAAACGTACGTGAAAGATCCTTAGAAGTCATGACTGTAACCTCTGAAGTATAGAATTTGTCAACCCTTCTTTAGTACTAATGAATCCATCAATCTCAGATGGCTTCTTTACAATAACATTCTGAAGCACAATTTCTTCATTGATACTTGAAATAGTTGCATTGCAGATTTCCAAATTCAGATCTTTCAACACATTCATCAGTTTTGCTTCAGGATAACTCAAACCCGACGATTGAGCTCTGACTACAATTCTTTCTCCTAGAAACTGTACCTCAACCTCAACTTTCATGGCCGTCCTACTCGTAGTAACAGCTGAAGAGCTCAAATAAGTTTGACATTCAGATTGTTGAGGATGCTGCTGATAATTTAAGTCTGCAACTGTAGAGTTTCTGAGCTGCAGATCTCTGAGCTTTTCCTCTACAGAAGTTATTTGGGACTTAAGCTCATTGATGTAAATCACGGCATCAGATAGCAAGGATGCTTTGTCCATCTTTGAAACATAAGGAACTACCGCACGTAGTGCATAAAAACGCTGGTTCAGCCTGTCCCGCCTTTGCCTTTCCGCCTCCACATGACTGCTTCGCTGCATGGCAGGCGGTGTAGTGTCACATCTGCTGGTGCTAAAGTTGAATATACCACGATCACCTCTAGCACCAAATATAGAGTATGTTAGCTCAATCAAGCTCAAATCTTCCTTTATCTCAATCAAGGATCCGATTTCAATAACTCCACCTAAACTAATTGGTACAAATACCAGGGTTCTGATACCATGCATTATCGCTTCTTTGGCTCTTTGGCATCTCGAGTAGTCGAGCTTCCTATCGACACTAGTTAGCCACTGGTGCGTGGCTGAATTCATCGCTTGCTCGATCATAGAACCGGTGTCTTCAATGTCAAGAAATTTGTTTAGCGAGGTGGTGTAAAAGGATAACCATTCTGGCTTTAGTGTCTCATGAGTATTTGCAACTGTAGGGCTGCTCATCAAGTGACCATCTGAACATGCCAGAACACGGCGACTGTAGTTGGCTGCAGTCGCCGTATTGCTAATTTGCCAGAGTAGTCCATAGAACCACCCTGGCTTGCTCTCTACTACAATTTGGAGGCGTTGTTTAAGGGACGTTGATGATAAGTTGGGCTGTGCATTCAGATTGAGCCATTCAGATGACGATACTATATCTTCCATAACTTTTTTTTATCTGCTTGATGATCTGATGACAAACTTTAAGGAAACTCAGCTAGTAAATCGTGGTTGAAACTCTTAAACTTGTAGGGGATGGTTGCTGGTTGTAACGTCAGTCAGAGAGGATACTACAAAAGATATGACGTTGCCCGGCTGTTGTCAGTTGTAAATTTATTTTCTTCTTTTCACACTTTTTTTCTAACACTTTTTTTCTAACATATTCTCGTAATTGATTAGATAAGAAGAAAATTATTGCAATTTATGGACAAGCTCAAGGGCCCGGCTTAACCTGCGCGGGGTGCCTGACCGCGCAGGACCCCCAAAAATAAGGGCCCGGAAAAATTGTATATATTCTTACTTATTGTTATGATTTAGAAGTAGAAAGATTGATTTGTACGAGTGGTAATTGAAAGGACCCTAAATGTTGGAGGTTAAGAGGTCGAATCTTAGTAATGAGTTTTTTGGGAAGGGTCATAAGTCATAACTTTCCAAATTTTATCTTTCCCTCACCATGATTTGTGGCCACTTTGCCCTCACCCTTATCTTTGCATTTTCCCTCATCAATTTCCACCACAGCCATTTAATAATTCATTTTTCAATTTTCATATAAATTTTTCCAAAATCCATATCTTAATTAATTAGTCCATTAATACTTCACTTTTTTAAGTGAATATCTACGAAATTTTTTTTCCTAATAGATGTATTATGTAATTTGACATTCTCTCTATAATCTAGTGAAGTTATTTAAATTAATAAAAACCATTTTTTTTTTTAAATGTAGATTTAAAAGCCCCATTTGAAGAATATACATAGGGCCCTGGACAAGCTACTATGCATAATTGCATATGTTTGAACATTGAAACTAGAGTATTTCAGTCATTATCACCATCATGTGTTAAAAAGTAATATTTCCTACACAGTAACTGACTACCTCGTCTACCTGTTTGTCTGTAACACCGAAGCCCGTGCTATACATTTCACTGTAGCGTGGAATAGTGCGTACAATTTGGGAATTTTATTGAACTTGCCCTTCTATTTTGACTGCCGCAATTTTAGATGTCTTATTTCGTTTTCATATATTTAGGATTGACCCTACATTATATTATCGTGTGAGTAGCTTAGTATCTTATACAAGAATTTGTCAAAACAATATACACTGAAGCTTTAGTTAAACAACAATGTGTGCCAAAGAGTTATATTGCTTGTGCAAGCAATTACCAAGTGGGCAAAGTTTCTAATTCTAGTCTTTTCAGAGTTTTGGCCTGGACGGGAACCGTGACCTAAAAGTCATTGCTTATTTTGGAGTTTTTGTAAATCCAAGTGACTAGTGACTAGTGAGTTCCCCCACCTGCATTGCATGCTATTGTCGATTTTTTTTTTCCAGTTTTAGTTTATGGATTCCTTTGCTATTTTGAGGGGCCCATATAAAGAGAAATTCAAAAGCACTCTAAGTCTTCTTGAATGTCTCTTTAACTTTGTAGCATTCTCTTTCTTTCATTTCTATTTTAATACCTACTTTGCGTCAAAAAAGGCAAAAAAAGTCTTCTTAAATGGATGTGAGTCACATTAATTGAACCACGAGGAATTCATATTTCATCTTTTCTTGCTTATTATATTTCTAGCTATATATAACATTATTGTATGGGTAGTAATCAACTTTTTTATCGGACGCATTTGCATATATGTCCGTCAATATTATACCGAGACGCGGTCATTATACGATGATTGAGATCAGGTCCATGAGTGGTCCGACAACCTTCTTGGCGGCCACTGCGAGACAAAATAGGGAATATTTGCCTAAATTAGGCTCATCACGGCCATAATATTAGAGATCCTGTCAGAACAACAATTTTACTATAAGTAGTCATTTGGTACTATTCTGCAGGTTCATTCTAAACGTACACACACTCTCTCTAAATCCTTCAAGGACATATCTCGACTTGATCGTAGGAGGGGTTTCTTGCATCTCCAGGGTAGTTTACGTTTGCTCCTTAGCTTTCCTTAGCGATCACCTACTCCACTCTCGGCGGACTTATTTTAAAGATCGCCACTGTTCCACTACCGGAACAATTACCTCACTAATTGATTCAAATTGCATGCATAAATCATAAAACTCTAGTAGATAAACTACTTATATAGACCATTGTTCTTATGACTACGACCAGAAGCATGCATAAATGAGGTGCGAAATAATAGAGGCCCCTTCTTTCTCCAATACTCCTACTGTCTTACGTAAGAAACTTGGAGCAGTTTATTTATAAGAACTAGTATTTTGGCCGTCGATGTTAGGGTCGATTCTAATTATCAAATATAGTATTATACATAAATTGTATAATTGATTTTATTAGATTTTCATAATATTTTTTCTAGTGCGAAATTGAAAAATGGACATTATGGCATTGATGAACATTTTTTAAAAAACTTCTAAGGAGTTGGGGATAAAAATAACAATTTCAATGTAATTAGGGTAAAATAATGTTATTACTTGATAAAAGTGTTAGAGATCAAAAAGTTTGTCTATGTATTTATAATTGCATATAATTATAAGACTTTATTATGTTTTGCTTTGAAACATTAAGCATTAAAATTGTAGTGGATTAGTGGTTTAACACTCACATTTTGTTTCAAAGGTCTTGTGTTCGAATCCTAATAACTACATATTGTTTATATTTTTTATTGAGATTATAAACATGTGAGAACAGTGTCACGTGGCACCGTTTCTTTGATGGGAACGCCTTTTAATATATTTGTATAGATGATTAGTCTTAATTAGGAAAATGCTAAATGCTGTGGTGGAATATAAGAAGTTTACAAATATTAAGCATGAATAATGTCGATCACTCTTGAGTATGTTATAAATCCCTAAACTACGTTAGTTCTTTTTAAAACTATGTTTATGGTTATTGACTTATTTTTTTTCTTTAAATTTGCATAAATCGAAACCATTAATATATTTCATATCGTTGTGTTATATAAATTGGGAGACTCAAGATTTGAATTCTTCTTAAATGGAATAGTTGGACCACTACTATATTATTATTTGTCTCTTGTTTGGTCACCACTATGTTCTTTCTCATCCACTATTCCAATTGCTTGGGAATCAAAAATAAATTCGTTCAAGTCTCCTCTTTTTGTCTAAATTAATTAGTTTGAATATAGTTATTAAGATCTACTTTTATATGAATTATTTAATTATTAACATGTGACCTAGTCTGAATTTACTAGTCTAATTTTTATAAATTTTACCAACACATAATTAAAGATATTTGTAAAAAAAAAGGTATACAAAATTAAGAACGTCTGGTCTAGTTTGAATTTTTCTAGCCTAGTCTGATCTGATCGAGTTCTGACAAAAAAAAGTAATAAATTCTTGAGTGCGTCCTGGGTGTAACATGTTATACAATAATTTATTGTGTAACAAAACCTCACACGTACACAATGACACATATTGATATAAACTCCAATAAAAATGACATGAACTATATAAATAATGACATGAATATAATGTCATTTTGTCTTTTATTTCATATCATTTGAGTTTCTTTTCCAAAGAAAGCGGTGGATTGCGGGTTGTTACACCATAAGTTATGGTGTAACAATTACACCCAAGAATTTTTGTAAATTTTTAGTGAGAATTTTTACAATGATTTTGATTATCTTTTGTGATTAACACAAGATTTTCCAGAAAAAGGTTTGGTTACAAATTGAAAAAGGCTTAATACCAAATCGTTTGGTACCAAACAACATATTATATTGTCTGTTTTGCCCTTTCTTATTTTGGCAACTGAAATTTTCGGATGTGCAAAACTTAACCTCATTAAAGATGAGAGAAAGGAAAAAAAACATTGCACAATCACACTCACCTAGTCACCTTTGTGCACAGCCAAAATGCCCTTGTTGCACAACCAATCTATTCGTTGATGCACAACTATAGTGACCTTAATGCACCACCGAACTGACTTTGTTGCAAAACCAATCTGAGCTTGTTTTACAACCACACTCACCTTCGTGCACAACCAAAATGCCCTTACTACACAACCAATGTGAGCTTCGCACAACCATAGTGATCTTGATGCACAACCGAGCTTCTTTGCACAACCAATCCGAGCTTCTTTGGACACCCATAGTGACCTTGATGCACAATCGAACCGACCTTGCTTGCACAACCATGAACAAAAAGGATGTACATCCACATATAAAATGTTCACAGCCTTACATAGAGAATGCACAACCATTAACAAATATTGCACAACCTTACTTAGATCATGCACAAACCTCAACGAATATTCACCCATCAAGTGATGGACATCTATATATATATGCGAATATTGCACAACCACATTAACTTTGATGCATAACCATATTAACCTTCATGCACAACTAAAGGAAAAGTTAAAAAAAAAAAGGTTGTAATCAGTTTGGCACCTAACAGTATTTCGGAGAATAGCTGGACTCTTACAAATTCGGTAGCATGGCAGCACCATGTCAGACTGTCAACGTGTAAAAGGGGTGACTGGTGGCTTGCAAACATTGCCCATGCTTTAAATTAATCAGTTTAATGTGTGTCAACGAGCATATATATACTAAGCCATATATACGATCTATTTTCGTCATGCAGCTCTCCGCTGCCAAATCAAAAGAATACGGGAATTAAAGAAATGTATTAACTTTAAGGGCATGGTGCCAAAGCGAAATTAATTTCATCGTATACATTAGTTCAACACATAAAGATTCATTTTAATTTATTTCAAAGATGACAATGATTTGCAATCTAATTATTGTTATTGTGTGTCTATTTGCACACATTAAAAGACCCTTTATCAATAATACTACTAGTAGATTATACATCGAATGACTCCTAAAAAAGTCTTTCTCATAAAACTCTATGCAAACTCGTATCTTGTAATTATTCTATGCTAGAGCGTAGAAGGAATAGTAGATTCTAAACAATACATCTCGGAACAGCTCTAACAAGATCGAATATGACAATATTCTTCAATACATAAATTATCAAATGCAAGTAAAATAACTTTCTCCATATATATATATATATAGCAATGATGTCAGCACTGTAGCCTCTGACGAATAGCATTTGTCAAACCTTCTTGAGTACTGATGAACTTATCAACATAAGGTGGCATCTTCACAATAAAATTCTGAAACACAACGTTGTTCACATTAGATATCGTTGCGTAGCTAACTTTTAAACGCAATTCTTTCAACACGTTCATCAATTTTGCTTCTGGAAAATTCAAACCTGATGTTTGAACTCTTATTACAACTTCTCCCCTATCAACTTCACGTCAACCTCGACCTCCATTGACCAACTATTTGTAGTAAGTTGATGAGAATGAACAGAAATAGTACTATTATTAGCAGTAGTACCTGCAGAAGAACTAGACTCGAGTACTCGAACCTGATCTTCTAAGGAACTTACTTGTGACTTAAGCTCATTGATGTAAGTCACTGCATCAGCTAGCAGCGATGCTTTATCCATCTTCGAGACGTAGGGAACTACTGAGCGTAGCGCGTAGAATCGCTGGTTGAGCTTGTCTCGCCTGTGCCTCTCCGCTTCAACATGGTTGCTGTGCTGCATTTTTGCAGGTGCAGCAGCTGCTGTTCTGCTCTCACTTCTGCTGCTAGTAAGATCACTGTTATCATCGATATTACTACCGAATATGAAGTGGATGAGCTCAATTAAGCTCTTATCTTCATTAATCTCGTCTAGGGAACCAATTTCAATGACTCCGCCTAGATGTGTAACCGGAACAAACACCAAGGTTCGTATATCGTACTGTATAGCTTCTCTCGCCCTTTCGAGCCCCGAGAAGTTGGCGTTCCGATCAACATTGATGAGCCACATGTAGGAGCTTGATTTCATGGCTTGCCCAATGATGAGATTGCTGTCGTCGATGTCTAGGAGTTTGGTTAAGGAGACGGTATAAAACCATCCTGGTACCACAATTTCGTTATGTTCACTCATGTTCGTGGAGCTCTTCAAATAACCATCTGAACATGCTAACACACGTTCATGGTTGATTTTCATTTGCCAAAAGATTGCATATAATAAGCCTGGTTTGCTCTCTACTACAGTTTGGAGGCGTTGTTTAAGTGTCATTGATGAGAAGTTTTGTGATTTGGGTGATAAAGTGTATACCATTATGGTTATTAGATCAATGTTGAAATTAAATGGACATAAACAAGACTAAATACTTGGCTGCAGGCAGAAAAGCCAGATCAAGGTTACATATATATGGATTTGGCTCCCAAGACTATTCGTGGTTGAGTCCATTATTTATGTGAATGATTTATTGTCTTCACACTTTTGACAAACGTTGGTTGTTGACTAGTAGAGGACGAAGATGATAATTGTTACATAATCAAGTATTTAAGTATGCATGTCCATTGAATATAGTGACAAAGTCCTTGTCAACGTCCCTCACAAATTTATTATGGAATATTGCATGTCTATATATCGGCCTATGATCTATCAAATATTCAATGGTCCCCAACTGTAGTATTTATTCCCATGTAAGTTAAGAGGAATATTAATATCTTAACTGGCTTGAAAGCTATCCAAATTCCAAGCGAGGCAAAATCCCATACTTCCTGTGTTCCACCGTTTTATTTGGGTTAGAGATATCTTGAGAAGAGCTTAGCTTGTATACACGTGTAATTGTTAGTCTTCTAGAGACTCTAATAAGCTAATTTGGTCATTTCACACGCTAGAGACAAGTTATTATCAAATTAGAGCTAGGTTGGTGTTAATTAAGAATTTAGTGCTAAATTGATTCTTGGTATTGCTTAGCTAGGTACCAAAGAGAAAGACTTGGTACCAACTTGAATCTAATTTGAGCATCAACTTGAATCTAATTTGGCAGCAACTCGACTCTAATCATGGGTCGATTTTAGTACCAATTTAACTCCAGTTTTATACCAATTTGACTCTCCAAGTACCTAAATGACCAAATTGCTCTTATTTGGGTCTTTTTAACAATTAGACACCAAGTGTTTCTCGCTTGAAAGTCTTGATACATTCATATCATAGCTGGTGTCCAAGTTGATCTTTGTGCATTTTTTTTAAAATTGTTGTTCTTTATGTTTTTGCTTATATTGTTGTTCTTGTTATATTCCTAATTTCGGAATATTAGTTTATGTGATTGCACGATTTGTTAGCTTCGAATCTTAATATAGGTAGTGCTCAACACCTTGCACCCACCAGGCAAGAGCCGATATTATGTAAACCTGGAAAAACAGAACCACAACTCAAATCATACTCGAAAATGACAACTCGAAATTGACCGGAGAAACAAAATGACTCGAATTAATCAAACTCGAACTCGACTCGCCCGGATTAACCCGGATGATACGCGTCAACTATGGTTCCCTTCTATAAAGTTAACTAAAACTTAATTTTCTGTTATTTTAGTTCTCTGTTATTTACTTTGATTTAATTTCCTATATGTTATTTGTAATTATAAAGTTAAAATATTTTTATTTTTTAATTATACTCTCTCCAACCCATAATACTTTTGACACTTATCAAGGCACGTAGTTTTAGATGATAAGTTGTTTGGTTATCAATTGTTATTTTATTGAAAAGTAGATGTCATAGGAGTTAATAGTTAGTAAAAGTAGTATTATTTTATTTTAAGGAGAGAGAATGTGGGTCATGGTTAGAGTTGGTAAGTAGTATGAGTGGTATTATTTTATTTGGAGGAGAGAGAGTGTGGGCCAATAGTTAAAAGGTAGAATGATTAAAATAATAGTGGGTCATATCCAAAAATAGAAATGTAAAGAGTATTCTAGGACAGGTGAAAAAGGAAAGTGTAAAGAGTATTATGGGATGGAGGGAGTATATCTAATTCAAATATTGACTTGACATGAAACAGAGCTGACTTGAATTGACCCAAAACCCGATCCAATTACATGGACCGTAATTAGACTCAATCAGGCTTGAACCTGACCCGAAAATGAGAAGACTCGAAAGAGAAGTTACCCGACCCACACCCAACCCGAAGTGACCTAAACGACTCGCTTGCCACCTATGCTATTATCAACAAGTGAAGTACTTCTCTTTTTTCAAACATGCAAAAACATTTGTCATTTTTTAATATTTTTAAAATATACTTCCTTTGTTTTATTATTACTGAAACATCACCCCTTGACACATTATTTAAGAAAGTCATGTGAAGAGGAGATAGTTATAGATAAAAAGTGGAACCCATGTGATAGGAGAGAAATCGAGAGAAGATATTACCAAATAAAGAAACCTTGCAATTAATGTAAGACTTTCATATAAGGAAAACATTGTAATTAAAAAACAACGAAGGAAGTATGTTACATTTTTATTTTTGGCAAACTTTTATAACTCTGCCTTTTTCTCCTCTCCTTATCTTTTGTGTCAGTTGAGATATGTTTTGTGCATGTATTAGAACACAAAACAAGACATTAGCTCACTTGGTAAGATCCTTGTCTTATATTTTTGAAGTCTTTGGTTCGAATCGTGCCGAGCGAGGGTGTTTACGAGTGGAGATCCCCTTAGCTCTCCTCCTAATCATAAGTGTCTGACCCAAAAATTTGGATAGGATGTTTCTCCTTACCATGAAAATAAAGGAATCAGATTGCGGAGAAAGTATTATAGTCCAAATATTGAGTATAATGGCATAGCTCATACTCCCTCCATTTCTTTTTAATCTACACACTTTCCTTTTTGGTCTGTTTCTTTTTAATTTACACACTGTTACTTTTTCTATGCTTGGTAACATGTCACATCTACTTTCTCCTCTTTTTACACCCATGTCATCCACTTTTTAATATTTTAACCCACTTTTTTTTTTTTGATAAGCAAGTAAATTTGATTGCACTTAAAACTCATTTACATCCTAAATCTCCAAAGATAACTACAAACCAACTAGGTTGGACCATAGTACATCAATGAGATAAACAAGCTAACTCATATTACAATGAGATAAACCAAGCATAATCTCTCCTGCTCATTTTAGCTGGTAACACAATACCAATTCTGCTTTTGACTAGCTCTTTAATCCTTCTTACAGTATACACAACAGTAGGACTACTTTGTGACCAGAAACATTGATTTCTACCTTGCCAGACATGATATACCACAGCTGCTAATCCTGCATGCATCACTTGCTTCCTAAATTTTGTCCTCCTACTATTTCTAACCCATCTGATCATAGCTTGTAATGACTCAGCTCTGACAGAAATCTCCAGCCAGCTTTTAATTTCATCAAAACATGCTCTACTATATGGACACTTAAAAAACAAGTGTTCATGTGTTTCAACATCCGAATGACGGATCGGACATTGATCGGAATTGCTTACACCTATTCTTGCAAGTTTAGCGGTGGTTTGCAACTTCTCCTTCATTGCTTAACCGGATAATAAATCGTACTTAGGGATTGTGAGTCTATTCCAGACTATTGTATCCCAATGTACCTCTTCTTTATCACCTCTAAGTTTCTCATATATCTTTTGTATAGAATATGAAGGCATTGAACCGAATTCCATTTCTGTGTAATGCTCTTTAAGTTGCTCTTTGATCCGCGGATCTTATTCCAATACCAACTTCCCCCTATTTTAGGAACATAATTCCACCAAATCCCCCTTTTATGTACAGAATGAACCCACTTTATCCAAACATTATCTTGTTTGGAAGCAATGGCCCACACATACTTCCCTAAACATGCGGCATTCCAAATTCTCACTTCTCTAAATCCCAATCCACCATTCTTTTAACTCCGACATACCTCGTCCCATGCAATCGCTCTTAGCTTCGAGTGTGAGGCCGACCACTCCACAAGAATGCTCGTGGTTTTAACTCTGACTCATCCAACACACTTCTAGGTATGACAAAAACCTGAGCCCAATACCTATGCAAACCGAGCAAAAGCTGCATTGATTAGGCGAGTTACGGCATTATATGACGAGATGCACGGTGCTCCAAATTCAAATTCTAGCGAGTCATTTTTTCAACAATGTGATCACATTACGCCTTAGTAATCCTCTTTGAACATATTGGTACCCCTAAGTACCGAAAGGAATCTTACTTCTAGCAAATCCTGATATATTCACCACTCTGGTCACTTCTTCCTCTGACATTCCACATGTGTAAACAATGATTTATGGACATTTGCTTACAACCCTAAAGATGTTCAAAATAGCTTGAAAGCTCTAAGCATCGGATATATTGAAGGAAACTCTCCTCTTGAGCATAATATCAGGTCATCAGCAAAGCACATGTGGGTCAATTTCACCTCAGCACACCTTGGGTGAAATTTAAACTGCCCAAATTCACTTATCTTATAAAGTATCCTTGAAAGATACTCCATATACAAATGACAGAAAGGAGGGGAGACATTGGGTCCCCCTGCCTTAGTCCTCTCTCTGATTTGAAGTATCCTTCCATACTTCCATTAATCGATAAAGAAAACATTGGTGTAGTGACACATGTCATCACTAATCGATGAAATCTTACGAAAAACCTAGATGACTCATCATTTCTTGCAAGAATGCCCAATTCTTGTATCATAGACTTTTGCAAATCTATCTTCATCGAACGACTTGGCTTGACATTCTTCCTCCCATAGTGCTTAACCATATCCTGCACCCCCATAATGTTATGCACAATGAACCTGCCTTGTACAAATCCTCCTTGGTTCTCAATGATAAAATCTAGTAGAACCTTCCTGAGTCTACTACATATTAACTTAGTAACACACTTATAAAGTGTATTACAACAAGATATAGGCCTGAATTCAGCAACATTATTAGGACATCTTGTTTTAGGTATTAATGTTATTGTAGTGTTGTTAAGCTCCTTAATACTCTTACTTGTTAAGAGTATCTAACGATCTTGCTTCCACTAACTTCATCTCCAATTATACTCCATGCATCTCTGTAAAAATAAGATCCAAATCCATCAGGACCAGGTGCCTTAGACCCTAGTATAGCAAATAATGCACTTTTAACTTCATCGGCAGTGTATCTAGCAGTCAACATTCTTCTATGTTCCTCAGTTATCAATGGTCCAGCTTGTACAATTTCAGGAATAATGGGCCTCCTTGCTTGCACATTTCTCCCTAATAGTTGTTGATAATACTCTAAGAAAGCTTTGGCCACACCTTTTGGTTTTTCCTGCCATTCACCTCTCACATCATTAATACTATAAATGTGATTTTGCTCCCTCCTTGCTTTGATGGATTGATGAAATAATGTTGTATTTTCATCACCATCTCTAAGCCATTCCAACTTAGCCTTCTGCCTCAGAAACTGTAAATAGGCTTCATGTTTCAGCTTATATTCTTGCACTGCTGCAAGTTCAGCCTCTGTCATCTCTATATTGCCTGGATTCAGATGCATCTGTTTTTGTGCTTCCACCATTGCCTGTTGTGCTTTAACATCTGCTACTTGCAATTCATAAAACCCTTCCTTATTCAACACTCTGAGAACTTTCTTCACTTGTTTCAATTTAGTGACAACTTGAAACATTTTTTATCCAACCACCTGTGTATCCCAAACTTGTCTTATTTTCTCCAAAAACTGTGAATCTCCTCTCCACATTGTAAAATACCTAAACGGTCTTTTACCACCCTGTTCAGTAGGATGAATAGTGAGTACAGCAGGGGAGTGATCATATTCCCCCTCACTCTGAAAATGTACTTCAGCACTAGGAAATTTATTCTTCCAAGCTTGATTCCCCAACATTCTATCTAGCTTCGATAAAACTCTAGCTGATCCATGTTGCTTGTTATTCCACTTGAAGAAACTCCCAATACACTTGATATCTGTTACTCCACAATAAGTCATACACTCCCTCATAGAAGCAATTTCAGCCTCCCTGACAAGTGATCCTATCCTCTCATCTGTGCACATTACATTGTTGAAATCACCACACATAAAAGCCATGAGTCCTGAGTATGCAGTTTCCTTAACTCCTACCATAGCTCTTCTCTTTTTACACTTTCATTGAAAGCATAAATAAAGGTACAAAAGAACCCATCTACACCATTACTAGGTTTGATATAGCAATGAAGTAACTGAGAAGTACCCTTGATGATGTTAACAGTGAAACTACCTGGTTTCCATGCTATTATAATCCTGCCATTCCCATGGAATGATGGATTAGAAGAGAAGCACCAACCTGCAAATACTCTATGGTAAAGCCCACCTAAGTTAGGTGTCTTCACCTTAGTTTCCAAGAGGCCCACCATACCAATATCCAAACGATGGATAAATGATCTCACATCATTCTGCTTATTGATACTATCGACCCCTCGGACGTTCCAGCACAAGATCCTATCCATTGTTGATAGGGAAAGCTTGCTCTCCCTGTCTTGTGTCAACCCAAATCTCACCTTGATCACCTGAACCTTGCTCTAGTACCTCCTCCTCTGCAGCATGTTGTAATAGAGTCTGAAAAGAGTTATCTGTTCTAGTTTCTTTGGAACTAGAAACTCTAACTCTTATAGGTTTCAGAGCTTTCTGAAAGCTATCTAGATCCAGCTCTAACTCCTTATTCTTCCTGAAATAATCATCCACGACATCTTTTTCCTTGCCGTATCTCGCAATCCAACTCCTCTCACCACGGTGTTAACATGTTGCACATTTACATTTAATTCTCCATTCTTGCCTTGGTTTCACCACTCTACAAGATGTGCCATCATGCCCCGAATCTACCACAATTAGTACATTTGGTAGGCGAGCCATTCAAACTCCTTTGGTACCTTCACCTTCTCTCCATATTCATTCAACAACCAAATGTGCTCGGGAAAAGTTTGTTCAATCTTCACCTCAACCAAAATTCTCGCAAAGCGTAATTTATCTCTATTACGAGTAGCTTCATCATGTTTTATAGGATCTCCCAAATGAGAAACTATCTTGTGTAAAGAATGCTCCCCCAAATATTTCAATGGCAATCTCAATTGCACCCATACAGGAAGCGTTTTCACATTTTCTTTAACAAAATCCACATCTGGTGACCAAGGCTTCATGATCAAAGGCTTCTTGTCAAATAAGTAATGTCCATTCAAGACTAAATCCCTAGAATCCATGGCATTGAATCGCACGCGAAACACACCCCTATTGATCATTGTTACTTTGTCAACATTATGCGATTTCCAAACTCTCCTAAAATATCCCTCCATCACATGAACCGGGTGGATTCGCACCAAGTACATACCAAATTATGGCGAGTTCCAAAAATTGATCTCATCTTGAACATCTTCTAGATCAATTTGAATCATATTATCATTTTCATCATCTAATTCTTCCTCATTATGCTTTTTTGCATCATTCATTTCCATATCCTCTAACTGTTCGACAATGTGCGTCACTTGATTAAGTATAGGAACGAGTTCATACCTTCTTCATTTCTTGCTCCATTGCCTTGTCGCTTAACACTTTGATGAAGCGATTGAAGCCATTCATTAAAAGTGTGTCGAACCTCCGATTGTTGCTTCAAATGCTGAATGGATGATGTAGGCGTAAGAATTTCTCCAATTCCAAGCCCAAAATCCAGCTCTTCTACTCCTAATACTTCCTCCATAGAACGAGTTCTCAAAGCTTGTGAATCCGATGATGGACCATTGGCTTTCTCCTTTTGTTTACCAGAATTTCCAGCTTGAGATTTCTTTACCGCCTTTCTTGCCATGGCGACGGTGCACAATAGCTATCATGCGTCGAGAGAAAATTGGAGAGAGCTCTCAAGCATCTATAATTTTTGATATTTTAACCCACTTTTTAGTATCTCTCTCTCACTTTTTAATTTTTCTCTCCACCTTTTCAGTTTCTCTCTCATACTTTTGTACTTCCTCATTGGTTTTCCCCTCAAAGTAAAGTGAGTAAATTAAAAAGAAACGGAAGGAGTAATTTATAAGGATGGGAATACACTATGTGGCTTTGCACTAAAGGAAAATATTATCTAGAAAGAATGAATTTTTTTTATTCGACCTCCATTTATTAGACTTATATATTAGTTACGAATCTTATAGTATACTTCCTCCGGTTTCTATAGTCTTTCCTACTTTTTTGTTTAACCTCGTTTTTTAAAGTTCTTCCTACGCTTGATTGAACCCACATAATTGCATACATTTATCGCAATTATCTTGTCTCTCCTATTTAGATAAATAAATAAAAACTAGCATTTTTTGCACGTTATACATGCGTGTCATATTAACTTTTTTTCTCAATTAGTTATTCATCAGTTTACAAAAAAATTGATTCGAATAGACATTTATAATTTTTAAAATTTTTTAATATGTTTTTCTTAAATCAATGTTTCATTGGTTCTTTTAGTTATTTGTTCATCATTATCCAAATATAGTATTGAGAGAATGAAATATAAAGCAGAAAAAAGCTCGCACTTAAATAAAGTGGAAGAATTTGTATATCAGGTTCAATCGTTGAATATTAATAAAATGGAAGAGATTGATTTATATAATAGAAGACCGAATAACAATCATCATTTAGGTTTTAAAATATCATCGGTATAATTATTAATAGGAAAATTTGTCAAAAGAAAAACCTTTTAAAAAGTTCAATTTTGTGAAAAAAAAAAACCTTTTATAGCATTCTTTGCAAACAAACCACAAACTTAATTTTTCTTGCAAGATGAAACCAATTCTCATTTTCCGTTGTGATTTTTATCAATTTCGGCGATGACCCTTCTATCTTCCTTTAACCCCCTATTTCTATTAACTGCAGCACCACCACTATGCATCTTAAAACCACACTGGAAAATAGGAATAGGTTTCATCTTGCAAGAAAATTTAAGTTTGTGGTTTTTTTTTTTGCAAAGTATGCTTTCAAAAGTTTTTTTTCGAAAAATAAACTTTTAGAAGGTTTTTTTTTGGTAAATTTTCCTTATTAATATGAAATTCAAGTTTTTTATTTTTTCTTTAGATTGTATCAATCAAGTTATATTATCAATTTAATTTTTTATCAGAGTTTTTCACATATATGTAAGAAGAGGAAATCATTCTCCTTAATTTAATATTTAATTGAAATTTGAATTCAATTCCATTATTAACTTGTTCAATATATATGGCAAGTAGGAAGAAGAAAATATTATTTAATATATATGGCAATTTAAATTCATTAAGGGTATATCAGACTTTTTGTAAGGGGGACACCATCTTCCTCCACCCTTCACTTATGTAATAGAATTAAAAAATGACCCATTTTCACATTCTCGTTCCCTTATTATTGGTTGTTGTAACTACTGTAAATGGGAAGAACTCCAAAAAAATGGATAGAGTAATTATAACAACTTTATTCTTTGAAGAGAAACAAGGTTCAAATTGATCTCGAAAAAATTGTGTCCTACATGGAAACAAATGAGTAATCACGAATGAAGAAATTAAACCAAGCACGAAGATCAGGCTTTGAGAAATTATTTGATCTAATAAAGATAGGCAAATTTACCATATTTTTTCCACTAGTATCAAAGATTCGAAGTGTTTTTTTCATTTACTTTGAATCTTTGATGAAAAAGCAAATAAAAAGATACATTAACGGCCCGTTTGGTAGTCGTTAATAAATTGCGGTAATGGGAATGAAATTTAAGTGTAATGCTATTAGGGAAGCACCCTTAAAATCTCCATGGGGATGCATTTTTTCTCTATGGGCAAGTAATCTCACCCCTAAACTTGTGTTTTTGTCTCGAGGAGACGAATTTTCATTCTGTCTCATTCTGCACTCAAGGTGGTATTGGATGGGAATGAAAATTCAGAAGAAAAGTAGACACTTTTGGGATAAATTAGCATTCCATGGGAATGGACGATGATATTTTTCACAAATTCTACATAAAATTCATTAAATTCCACTTATTTATAACCAACTACCAAACGGGCCGTAAGGGTTATAGTAACTAGTAAGTACTTTTTTCCATATATATTATACTTCGCTCACATGTTGGGCCCTAACTGTCACCAATCCAAAAAAAAAAAAAAAAACTTTTCGGGCTATCATCTGACCATTTTGAGCGCGATCTCATTCTAAAGCCTAATCATGATGCATGTCGTCAAGAACCAAAGATGGAACTACGTCAGCCCACATGTAATTGAGGAAGTGGTCAAACAGAAAAGAATTAGGAACACGTGAAATGCACTATATCACTATTGCTAGGAGTACTTGATAGCCTGTTATTGTTGACACAATGCTTGAATTTAGAGGCCAATACCAAAAAGATCCAAAACCTTGATAGAAACTAGCTATTCATAATTTCATATGTCTTACATGTTACATTGTTACCTTCAATGATGGCCTTTTTTGAATTTCGGTACACAATTTTAAAGATGATACTTTATATTATATTGACTAAAGAGACAAACTAAATCTCATTATAAATCATCTAATAATTATTACTTCCTTTATTCTAAAATACATGTAAGTTGTAACATTTTTCTCAAAAAATTCTCACATAAAATAGAGAGGTGCTACAATTATTTCAAAGTGGATGAAGTATAAAAATGTGAAAAAATAGACGTGATTGAAGATTTACATGATAATTAAATTTCTTATATACTTGTGGAAAAAGTATGGTTGAAGCTAATGAATTCTGATTGAAAAAACAAGCAAAAATTCATACTTTGATTTTGTTAATTGAAATCGTAAAAGTTGTGTTTTTCAGTGTTATTAAACCAGTACCTCAACATTACAAGACAGAGGAAGTATATGGTGGAAGATTGTGGATTTGTGGGTAATAATAGTCATGCTCTTATACATGATTTCTTTAGAAAGCCTCATTGATAACCCTGTGTTTTGGCTTATTATCTTTGATTTTGAAGAAAAGTTATTCTCACTGGTAATCCTTCATTCTTCATTTTTTATACACCATGACACTAATAATTATTTTTGTTTGTAAAACTGTTACTCCATCTGTTTCAAAACACAAGGCATTTACGCATTACAAAAAAAATTTTGACTATAAGTACCTCTTATAATATGACAAATAAAAGTTAGGGGTTTTCTACACTATACCCTTGTGCTTTGAGTTTCTATGTTGTACCCCAACCTTTTTAAAATTCTATACAGTACCCTTAAACTTACATTTTTTAATGCATAATGTCTCCACGACTATTTATACATCGTTAATTTTGTTTATTTTTTTAAATTTAATGGAACTAATTTAACTTATACTATAGTTTAACCCTTTGACGAACTATTTACAAATTAGATTAGTTCCACTAGATTATAAAAAGTAAACCAAATTAATGAGGTATAATTATTGGCAGGGGCATTATGCATTAAAAAGGAAAGTTTGAGGGTACTGTGGAATTTTAAAAGGTTTGGTATAACATAGAAAATAAAGAAACACAAGGGTATAGCGTAGAAAAACCCTAAAATTTATATCATTAGATTCGTCTTGAAATATAGTATAATACTATTATTTTCTTACTATTTTTATCAACAAGAATTGTTCAGAATAATTAATGGTCAAAGTATCCATTGCACATCTTTGATTGTTAATATCTCTAAATAGATATTAGTACTTCCTCCGTTCCGAATTAAATGCAACAAATCCACTTTATCACTATTCACACTTTTCACTTTGACTAAGATTTGTGATTTATACATAATGAAAAACATAGTCAAGTGGAATCTTGTTAGATTCGTCTCGTGACGTACTTTCATAAAATGTAATTTTTATAATTTTTACTTATATGTAATTATAGATATTTGTGGTCAAAATAATATCTCGACATGCGTAAAAGTGGATTTGTTGCATTTAATTCGGAACGGAGGAAGTATAAAATTATGAAAAGCCAATATTCTTAAACTACACATGGAGAAGAACTTAATAAGATCCCACATGAATATGTTTTTCATATATAATACTCCCTCCGGTCGGTTTTTATTAGTTTACCCACTTCTTTGGACACAAAGTTTTAGAAGAAAAAATAGGTATGTGGAAAAGCGAAGAGAAAGTATTAATTTATTAAATATTGTATTCAAATTAATGTTGCGGGGGAAAGATAAGTAGAGTGAGAAAAAATTTATTGTTAAGATAATAATATAAAGGAAAAATTATTTTATATAAGCCAACCTTTGCGCGGTCTTCCTAAAATAAGTCAAACTTTGGATTATGCATGACTAAGTTAAGCATGTATGGTTGTTTTCTTCTATTGAGTTTAACCTGTTTGTGACTTGTTTAGTAGGTTACATGTGATTCGTGTTACAATGTGATTGATTCGCTTTTTTTTGTATTTTTTTTCATATTCTATATTTTAATTCGATATTTGCATCAATATTAAAAAAAATCCTCCTCCCTCATCTTTCTCTCTCTCCTGATCCTCCCTCTAGGCCATCTCTCTTCTAAACTCCCTTCTCCACCGCCCTATCCGCCTCTCACCATCTCTCTCCTCAACGTCATCGACCTCAACAAGACCACAACAAACTCCTCATGGGGCCCATCCCCTAGTAGATGTCCCTCCTCCTCAGCCTCACCACCTTTGACGTCTCCTTCAACCCCCTCTCTGGGATGATCCTGCCTTCTATCGGGAATCGCACTAGGACATGCCCCACTATCGACGTCGTTTCAGGGGAACAAGGAGCTTTATGGGTACCCCCTTGAGCTGTTCAAAAGCAAAAGGTTGTCTCTAATGGCGATTGTTGGGATTGGGCTTGGAAGCGGGCTTTTGAGCCTTGTTATTGGCTTTACTGTTATTTTAGGTGGTGGGTTGGGTGGTTAGAGCTAGGGTTTAAGGTTGTGGGTTGGGTGGTGGGTGAATTGGGTGGTTATGGTTGGGGTTTCGATTGGTGGTTTGTGGGTGGTAATGCTAGTGGGTTGGATGGTGGTTGTTGGAGGGAGGTAGTGGGTGAGAATTAAAAAAGAAAATAAGAAGTAAAAAAATTAAATTAAAATAAAAAACATGTTGTTCAGGTTGTAAGTATTTTGATCATTAGAAAAATATAGCACTACAAGCTTAACTCAATCAGGAATAATAAAAAATAGACTTAAAATGAAAAGACCGTCCAAAGGTTGACTTATTTAAAATAATTTTTCCTAATATAAAATTGGTAGGATCATATCATTCTAAAAACAGAAAAAATAAAGAAGTTGATAAACTAATAAATGACAACCCAAAAAAGAAAGCTAAGGAGATAAACTAATAAAATTGGATGGAGTAATCATTATACATGGGCAAAGTTTTCTAACTTTGACTTGAACATTTCAAGTGAGATAGATAAAAAAAATACTAAGAGAGTAATAATTAACAAATACATCAAAAGTTCAAAAATGCGTCAAAAGGTCAATAATCACGAGGATGCTAATGTAGTTAAATAAGAAAAGAGAGCTGATCAGGTTATCTTATATTCCTATATCATATAGCATGACCAAACTTTGACTTTTTTTAATGGTAATGAGAATGACCCTGTATGGACCTCAACCCGTATGGTGTTCTTGGTCTAACATTTGTGAACCAAGCACTTAAAATCAAGGGGGAAAGGTAAGGGGAATCCCTATCCTCAAGCACCACGATTGGAAGAATTCGATGAGGTTACAATATGAATCCACAACCATCTACACCAAACAAGCTTGTTGACCAATTGTTTTTTACTAGACTACGTACCTTTTTTAAGCATATTGTGAGTATGTAGCTATTAAATTCTAAGTTTATTTAAAATTTTAACTTTTTATCTATTTTTCATAGCTTTGACTTGTCTTTTAACTAATTGACAATTGTCATACTGTTTTCTTTCCATTAAAATTTGCCATAATTTAAACTGAAGAAATTGACATGGAAAAATGAGCAAAGAGGTGCACATCTTGAAGAAAAGTTGCAGCAGCAGTTTCCTTTCTGGCCTCTTCTTCTTTGGCGAGTAAGAACGACTCGAGACTCTAGAGGCATCCCTCTTTGCCTATGAATGATAGATATGTACATGAAAATTCTCCATGAAGGTGAAGGTGAAGGTGGAGGGAGAGAAGAGGAGGCAAGAATTAAAATTTAAATTTAACAAATTTAAACCAATCAAAAAATTTACATGTGAACATGTAATCTATTATAACAAGTCATTTACATGTTGCAACCACTAAAGCCAAATACCCATATAAGTTTAGATTATTAGCTAATTAAAAATCGAATTTATTTTCAGTAGATTAGCCAAAAGTTTGTTTATTCTTGACAACTTTTCTTTTAGTATTTTGCAAACTTATTATATGTACCCAAGTCAACTAACACAAAGCATCACGGTTAAGCTTGCCATCAAAAACTGATGAAACAATATCCAAAAGGCTGTAACCGACAATTAATATGAGTGAAGAGAGAGAGACTCCTCTAAAAAAAGCTCCTCCCTCCCTGAAACGGCCCTCAAGGCCATAGAGTCCACATCCTTGCATCACCCCTCCCCGCACGCTCAGGTATTGGCGCGTACGGAATGCGAGGAATCATCCGGGAAGCTCCGCCGGATCCGCCGCTAGTCACGAGTTTCGCAGAAGTGGTAGCTTTGTCGTCAAAGGAAGTCTCAAATCAAGGGAATGGTGAAGATGTGAGAGGTAGGTCGGGCATTCTGCCTTTTGCAACGGTTTCTCCCATTAATGAAGGACCGGATGAAGGGGAAGATGTATTTATTCCCATTTCTGAGCAGTGTTACTCCAAACTAAGTGAACCATGGTTTAACTCCATTATTTGTAAGGTTGTTGGTAAGTCCTTTTCAAAGGATTATCTTAAGAGTCACCTTGTGAATATATGGCAGATCACTGTTAAGCACGAACTTATTACTCTAGGGAAAGGGTTCTATGCTCTTCATTGTAAGTCGATCCAAGAAAGGACTAGGATATTGGCTGAAGGACCTTGGTTCATACAGGGAGTACATATTTGGATCCAAGGGTGGGAACCAAACTTTCGGCCGTCCACAGCCAAATGCTCGAAAGGAGTTGCCTGGTTAAACTTGCCATAATTACCTCTGGAATTTTATGATAAAGAGTTGTTATTGCGGATTGGAAATTCAGTAGGGGAGACGATTCGGATAGATGCGAAATCTCTCAAAGGGGGTAGCAAAAGGTTTGCTAAAATATGCATTTTAGAAGACAAAGTGAAGAAACCACCTAAAGGGGCTTGGTTAGGGAAAAGCTATCAACTGCTGGAATTCATGGAAGGATTATGGTATTGTAAAAAATGTAACTCATTTGGTCATACGTCAAACGCTTGTGTTAAAGGCGTGGTTCCAAAAATCATGAAGGCCCCAAGCGTAGAAGAGCAGGGATGGACTAAGCTCCCCAGACATGGAGTAACGGTGGGACAAATAGAAGTCATGAATAAAAAAGTCAACGGGCCCTGCGACAAGGTCGGGGGACAAAAAAGATATCCTTCAAAAGGCAGATGGACCCCAAAAAAAGCTTCGGATGGGGAAAAAGAAAAGGCTGCGATAGTCCCATTAATCATTTAGTCTAATGATACTAGGTCCAGCATTTTGGTAACTAAAAACTCTATCCTAGCCTTGGAAAACGCTGAAGAAGATATCTTCAAAGATCTGATTGAATCATCATCCGCTCATAGAGCGAAACGTAGCATTGCTACTGAACCCAACAACACTATGTCAGCTGCTCCCCCTCTTCCCAACAACACCCCAAAATCCAACACCTCAGAAGCCTTTTCCAACCCAATCTCCCCCCTCCCAAACAAAATAAACCCACACAAAAACCCGAAACAACAAAAATCCCCAAACTTAACCAAACATGGTGAACCTTCTGCAAGTGGAAATAGAACCCTAATCACCACCACCAAGATCGCCATCCTTAAGCCCCATCCTAAATCCTCACTCCCCGAACTCTCCTCCCCGAGTCTTCAATACCAGAGCCGAGAACCCATTTGTATTCCGGAGGCCAGTGTTGCCACTCAAACAGGAGCTATCACCAATGAGTGTAGACTTCATACTCTCGTCGGATCTCGAAGTGGAGGTGGAGGAGTTACCATGGAAGCTTATCAAAGAGATGATATTGGACCCCAAAGGCATAGACAAGAAATACAAGGAGATGTTGATGTATGTATCGGGGTAGGATTCTTTCCCGATCATCTTCCCCAAGTCTAAAATGTTGCGCACCACCCTCGGCGGTCAATGCCTCTCTTGGAATGGATGTTAAAGAGATGGGAAGGAGCCGAGGAAGAAGATCGAAGCATCCTTCACCTCTTCGGACCATGGATGGATCTGAAAAGTCTATTGCCTCACAAAAGGCAAAAAGCCCAACTCCGATTGCACCCAATCACATTTCTAGCCCAATCCAACACCAATGCACTTCTTCTAGCGGACATACTTCCAATGCTCAAACAAATGAGGCTTTGGGTAAGTTGGGACGAGGTCAAAGACCCCTAAGAGACATTTGGATGCATCCGGAGTCGAGGGAGATGGTGTTAGCTTGGAAGGAGGAGGACAGCAAGGAACTTCGTTGCCTAAAAATGAGACCCTACTTACCCTCTAATATGTCGATAGTAATGTGGAATGCTCGAGGCATAAGTAGGCCCTCGTTTAAGCCAAATGCACGGCACTTAATTCAGAATCATGCACCGGATTTGATGATATTGGTGGAAACTCAAGTGGCTCGGCATTACACGTCTTTGATCACTCAGGACCTCGGGTTTGATTCCTCGCATTTAGTCGAACCAATCGGGCGTGCGGGTGGCATTCTTCTTCTATGGAAATCCCAAAAGATTTCTATTCACATGTTAGGAGAAAGTAACCAGGGTGTGTATGCACTAATTGATGTACTCTCTTCTCAAACCTCTTTTATTATTACTGCAGTTTACGCTAGCCCAAAATTTTCTATTCGCAAAAAATTATGGCAGGACTTGAGTATGTTTGCCGAAGGCCTCGACTATCCTTGGATAGTCATTGGGGACTTTAATGAGGTAACATGTGCGGTGGAGAAATTTGGGGGGCGTCCCATTTGTAGAAGGAGGGTGGATTTGTATGTTAAAACAATGAATGTCTGTAACTTAATTGATCTTGGGTATCACGGCTCTAAATTTACTTGGACTAACAAAAGGCGAGTCAACCCCATTCTAGAGCGGCTTGATAGGTGTTGGGCTAACAAGGGGTGGGTTTCACAATATCCTAACTCAAATGTGTGGCACTTGCCGCGCATAACATCGGACCACTGTCCCATTCTTCTTCGCCTAAATAAACCGACCAAGCTCTTGGGTCCGAAACCTTTCAGGTTCGAACCCATGTGGCTGTGTGACCCCTCCTTTGATGACACGGTGCGTAGAGCCTGGGAAGGGACGGTTGGTGAGGATGTTATTAATAGTATATGTAATGTTAGGGATACTCTTATTCGTTGGAACATGGAAGTGTTTGGTAATGTATATTACAAAAAACGTCGAGTGTTGGCGAGACATCAAGGGACCCAACGAGCCTTTGCCCGATAACCCAAGATCAACTTTCCTTAATAACCTTGAAACAAGTCTTCAAAATGAGCTTGTCAATATTCTTGATCGGGGAAGAGTGGCTTTGGTTTATGAAGAGTCGAGTGGCTGGGTGATGGAGGGAGAGATGAATACCACTTTTTTTTCATAAGAGTGTCGTAACCAAGCGAAATTCAAACCGTATTTTGTTTATTAGGAACGGGGTGGGGGAAGACATAGTGGACCCGGGGGCGGATTCGTGACCATATTAAGGTTGTTTTCATCACTCTATACTCCTCGGACCACCTCGTGTGTCGGGGTAAATCTACCTACATGGCTAATGGGAAAAACATATCCTATCCCCCGTCCCCTGGTGAAATTGCGAAAGCTCTTTTTGGAATGAAACCATCCAAGGCCCGAGTCAGGATGGTTTTCATCCCATTTTATTTCAAAGAAAGTGGGATGTGGTGGGAAGTAAAGTGTGTCAAAACATTCCAAAATTGGTTTGAAGTGCAACGGGTTCTGGAAAACATTTGTGACGCACTTATATGTCTCATCCCTAAGCAAATGTACCCCGAAACTGTTAAGCATTTTCGACCAATTAGTTTGTGCAACACAATTTACAAATTGGTTACTAAGATCATTGTGAATAGACTTAGTCTGCTTATTCCTCATTGGATCTCGCATAACCAAAATGGGTTTATCAAGGGCGGGGTACCGATGTTAACCTTGTTGTAGCCTCGGAAATTCTCCATTCTATGAATAAAAAGAAAGGGAAAACGGGGTGGTTTGCTTTGAAAATTGACTTAGAAAAAGCATATGATAGAATGGAGTGGGGGTTTGTGAGGGAGTGTCTTATTTTCCATGGTCTTGATGAAGCATCCGTAAGATTAATTATGGATTGTATTTCAAAGGCGTCTTCTTCTATTCTTGTTAATGGCCAAAAAATGGAAAGTTTTAAGCATTCAAGGGGCTTTAGGCAAGGGAACCCAATGTCTCCATACATCTTTAACATATGCCTTGAATACCTTACCTCCTAATCAATCAAGCATGTGAGAAAGCTTTGGACTCCGTTTTGGGTGGGGGCTAAAAGGGTTAGGTGTCCCATTTGTTATTTGTCGATGACCTTCTCCTCTTTGGAAAAGTGGATGAGGAGACCGCCTTTAGGGTGAGAGAAATCCTTGAATTGTTTTGCAATGTGTCGGGCCAAAAAATTAACGAAGATAAAAGTAGACTAATAATTTCGCCTAATACTCCCAGGAGGTGAGAGAGCTTTTTCAAGACACCATAAATGTTAGCGAGTCTAGTAATTTAGGTAGCTACCTTGGGCTCCCTATTTCTCACAAGAGGCCTAAGAAGAGGGAGATTCACTTTGTTGTTGAGAAAGTGAGCCAACGTCTTGCAAATTGGAAAAGTAAATTCTTGTCGAGAGCGGGGAGGTTGGTTCTTATCACTTCCACCCTTAACACCATTCCAAATTACTATATGCAAACGAATTTTTTTCCTATCTCCACTCTAAGTGAGCTTGACAAGATATGCAACAATTTTCTTTGGGGTGAGAGTGAGGGGAAAAATAAACTTCATCTTGTCGCAAAAGAGACAACTTTTCTCCCTAAGAATAGAGGGGGGTTGGGTTTGAGAAGTCATAGGGTTGTGAATAAATGTTTGATGGCAAAATTGGCTTGGAAGCTTTGTCATGGACCGGACAACCTCGCTGAAAATGCATAGAATCAAAGTACATTAGTACTAGGGGAATCACAAAATTTATGAATGGGTCGCAGGTATGGCAAAGTGTAGGTAGAGGATGGCCGCTCCTTGAAAAGAGTTGTGTTTGGGTTGTGGGGTCGGGTGAGACAACGGTGTCATTGTGGGAAGATAAGCTGGTTTGGGAGTGGGAGCTATTCGTGCCTTTGTTATAGGCCCTCTGTCTAGGAAGGAAAGCAAAATGAAAGTCAGTGATTGCTGGGTAAATGGTAGATGGCAAACACCTAGGATGTCCTTAGAATTACCCCCTCACATTTGCGGTAAAATTGAAGGGCTGCAATGGTCTCCCTCTGATGACCTGGACAGGCCGTGTTCCTCCCTCGTGGATAATAATATGTTTTCCTTGAAGCGTGCTTTTGAAAAATAAATTGAGGGGTTAGGGGTCAAGAGGAGCGAAGTTTACTGGGTTTGGGATGATCAATACCCTCCCAAGATTCAATTCTTTCTATGGTTGCTTTGGCATGGGAGAATTCCAACTCAAAAAAATCTCTTTCGTAGAAACATAGTCCCTAATCCTATATGGAATCTTTGTGATATGGACGAGGAAGACCTTACTCATGTGCTGAGGGATTGTGTTATGGCATGCCAAGTTTGGGACGATATTAACATAAAACAAGAGTTAAGAGATGGAGAAGAGAGGACCTGGCTTAGGAACAATATTAAGTGCAAAGAACAAATCTTCAACCTTCCTTGGAATCTCCTCTTTTCCTCAATTTGTTACGAAATTTGGCTTGCGCGTTACAAGTATCTCTTTGAAGGAACCCCACTCCCTCAGACCCAGGTCTTGATCAAATAAGCTACCTTTAATGCGTGGGAATTTATTTCCTCGAACACTAGTGCTCCTAAACTTGTGCCCAATATCCTAGACCCTTCTCCCTTCGAAAATTGCAGTGGCCATGAGTCTTTTTTTGTGCATTTCGACGCCTCATTTATAGATGCTTTTCAGCCAACTGGAGTGGCGGCTTGCCTAAAAAATTGTTCAGGTGATTGAATAAAGGGATGCCAAAAGATCATTTTTGTTACAGACATTCTCTCGGCGGAGCTCTGTGCTTTGTTGAGGGGTTAAGATTAGCTCACATGAGATATGTTACCTCGGTTACTATGGTTTCGGATTGTCAGTTAGCGGTGAGTAGAATGAATCAAGTGGAAGTCTTCCATGACATGTATGCTAATATAATTAAAGAATGCAGGGAAATGACAAAGTGGTTCAAGCAAGTGAAGTTTGTATTCGTGAGGCGTAACAGCAACAAGATTGCGGATGTGCTAGCAAAAGAAGGCAGAAGTATGGATGCAAATCTGAATGAAGTTAGGGAGCTACACTCCCCCCCCCCTAATTATTGTAATAACTATTTAGTGGATGATTGTAACAGACTTTTTCAACCTTAATTATGTTTGAACTCCTTGTTAACCTAAAAAAAACACAAAGCATCACACATGGCTAACCAAACAACTCTGCAAACTATTCATTATCCCTCCTAAAGGTTTTAGCAGGTAAGACTGCCAAAATATGCATTCCAATCTCTCATACTTCATTCTATCCACAGTCTTGCTTATACTTGGGATACATTGCTTCCAAAAAGCATCATTCCGCTTCTCCAAATATTATAAATAATAGCGACCATGCCACTCACCAAGCATTCTTCGAAACTTAGACTTTCTGCGGCTCCGATCCATGTGAATAGATATTTTTTTTAGAATAATGTTTGTAATTTTATAAGTTTCTTTATCCTTAATTTTAAATATCTTTTAATTGACAATTTCATGAACCACCACCAAAGACGTTAATTGATGTCTTAGGTCGATAATACAACAATTAACCTCACACAAGGCATTACATAAAAGGTAAGATATAACTACTTAAAGAGGGTAAATTATTATCAGCCAAGAGTTCTTATCTATTTACAATTTTTTATTGGATTTTCTTTTGTTTTCTTAAGCTGCTTAACTTACTTTAGGGTATGTTCGGCAAAAGTATTTGTTAGA
This sequence comes from Beta corolliflora, assembly GCA_947648045.1. Lineage (NCBI taxonomy): Eukaryota > Viridiplantae > Streptophyta > Magnoliopsida > Caryophyllales > Amaranthaceae > Beta > Beta corolliflora. Next base: position 521,515 of record CANSZD010001586.1, read on the forward strand.
TGTAAACTTTTAGTTATTAGATGTGAGTTGTTAGATTTTAGCTATAGAGGTAGTTGTTAACTTTTCGACGTGAAACCAACAGCTGTCTAAAGCGTAAGTGTTTGGTCATAATAGTTGTTGACTAAATTTTAATAGCTTTTTCAACAAATGTCTGAGCGATTTTTTGTTTTCACCAAATACCCTTAACTTTTCAGAATTCATCATATTTGATAGGCGTGTCGTGCACGGTGTACCTAATATAAATAAATAACCGAACTAATCCTCCTAACTATGTAGTAGGGTAAGTCAGGGTCGATCACACAAAGAGAAAGTTGTTTTATGATTAGTCCTTAATAATGGTAAGGAGATTAATATCAATAATGGTCGAATCAAACAATTAATTTGAGAATTTAAAAAATAATCATGAATTAATTGACACTAGGGTTCAACTTAACAATTGATAAAAGAACTACTCAAGCATAATTGAAATATTTAAACAGGTTAGAAGAATAATTAAAATTCATAATAGAAAACAAAGGGAAAAGAAGGATAAAATAAATACTTGAATTGATGAAAGAAAGGTAGAATCTTGAATAACAATGAAGATTTACAAGTTTCTCTCTCTAACTTCTCTCTACAAACCCTAAAAAAGTGTATACAATAAACTATTTCCCGTCATTAAACAAACGGATTTTTCACCATATACCCCTGACAATTTTTTTTTTGCACCATATACCCTTTCGACTTTTGAAATTCACCATATACCCCTCACTTTTGAAAAAAATACATCCAATTACCCTTAATGACTAACGGCGTTAAACTCCGTTAGTCATTAACCCCTAATTCCCCCTCTAATCCTAATTAACTAACCTAAATCTACCTCCAACCCTAACCCTAACCCTAACCCTAACCCCAAATCTAATAGAATAACCCTAACCCTTACCCTTACCCTTACTACCCTCCCCCCACGGCCCCTTTGGCCCACCATCCAGCAGGTCCACCTCCCCCTTTGGTCCACCACCCGGTAGTCCCACCTCCCCAGCTGGTCCACCACCCAACCGCCCCCCACCCAGCATCCCCCACCACCTAGCAGCCCCCTTCCTCTTTGCCCCACCACCCAGCCAGTCCCCCTCCCCCTTCCCTACCACCCGAAGCCCCCCTCCCCACGCGGCCCCACCTCCCCTTCCCCACCACACCTCCAATCCCCCTCCCCACTCCCCCGAAGCCCCCTCCCTATCCCCTTTTGACGCGCATGACCCTCCCCCCTCCCCGCAGCTGCCCCGCGAGTCACCAAATTCTCGGTTCGCAACCCGTAGTCACCAAAGTCACCAAATTATATGCGGGCGGTGGGTGACCTTCCTAATTGCCCCGGATGAGTTCACGGTGGGCCGACCCGGGAGAGGTGGGTTGCGCCGCACCAATCGCACCCCGGAACCCCAAAAAAATCTAGATTCGAAGGGGAGGAAGGTTGCGCGTCGGCGGGGAAGGGGAGGGGAGAGGGTTTCGGGGGAGTGGGGAGGGGGCCGGGGTGGTGGGGAGGGAGGTGGGGCTGCGTGGGGAGGGGGCTTCGGGGTGGTGGGGAAGGGAGGGGGGCCAGGTGGTGGGGCTGGCAGCTGTGGTAGTGGGGCGATGGGGGAGTGGGTGGTGAGGCTGGCTTGGGTGGTGTGGCGGTTGGTGGAGGGGGGGCTGGGTGGTGGGGATGTTGGGTGGTGGGTGGTGGGGCGGCTGGATGGTGGGCCGGTGGGGAGGTGGGGGCTGGCTGGGTGGTGGGCTAGTGGGGAGGTGGGCTGGCTGGGTGGTGGGCCAGTGGGGGAGGGGTGGTAAGAGTAAGGGTTAGGGTTAGAGTGTTAAATTAGGGATTAGGGTTAGGGTTTGACTTAGGTTTAGGTTAGTTAATTAGGGTTAGATGGGGAATTAGGGGTTAATGACTAACGGCGTTAGCCTTCCGTTAGTCATAAGGGTAAGTGGATGTATTTTTTAAAACATCGGGGGTATATGATGAATTTGGAAACTTGCGAGGGTATATGGTGCAAAAAAAAAATTGTCGGGGTATATGGTGAAAAAAGCCGTTAAACAAATAAAAGATTATTTATATCTTCCTAAAATAACAAAACCAGACAAAATAAGACGTGCTACCGAGCAGACCAACACTGACGTGTCAATAATAAAACATACGTGTTGACCTGATACCACATTAATATCCAACGAAACACGGTCGTGTCAAAAGTGACAAGGACGTGTTGTCCTGCAACCGTCAGATTCTTCAGCTCACTTTCAAACAGCTATAACTTTTGATCCAGAGCTTTATTTCGCACATGTAATATATTGTTGGAAAGCCCTTGAAGTCTAGTTTCTCCAACCTAGTTGGAATTACCTCATTATCATTTTTGTGTCAAAAGTTATGGGCAAAATGGCGAATAAGTGTCATATTTCGCACAAGTACACAAGACCGTTTGTATCTTCTTCAATTCCAATCCGTTTTGGGCACATGATATACCACTACTACAAAAAAGGGCAAATTAGAACTATCGAAATAAGCCATATAGAACGCCTCAAGACCGTTCTACAGCTAAGCGCTCTATAAAGATTATGGAACGGTTGGAAGAGGTGTTCTATATGCCCAGTTATAGAGAACGATGTCTCACATAATAGTTCTCTATTCCCTTCATACATCAGAAAATGAAAAAGGAATATAGAGAACAATTGCCTTAGACAACCGTTCTCTATTCTTCCTTTTTTAAAAAAAAATATATTACGCCTACAATCGTGTATTTGAAATCTTCCAAATACACGATGCTCATTATCCCTAAAATCATGCAATACAAAATATTCAAACAAAATTACACAGGCGACATATTTTCGAGTAACTATGGACTATTGATTTTATACAATATTGGAATACAAACTGTGAACATTTTTACATGATAGAAAAAATGAATATAAACTCATAACAGGGAAGAGAGACACTGAAAACCCATATTTCGAAACAACTAACACCGCCAACCCAGATCTCCAAACCCTCACCAGCTACTTTCGACAAGCCTCACTCGTTTCCAGACCTCCGAAACACCACCAGCAATCTCGACCACCGCGAACCCAAATTCTGAAACACACCTTTAGGTTGTATAAATATATGGTGACTAAGATTAATGAAATTAACACAAACTTAAAAATCTTGACAATATCAACTTTAAAATATAAACATTAATCTACAAATTTAGTGAGATAAAAAAAGAAAACAAAAATCTAGAGCTTCTTAGGAAAAGTCAGATCTTAAAAAATAATTGAAAATCGAAGAGGGGAAAGTACTAGGATTTCAGCGTGAGAAACTAATAAACTGAAATTGTCTTCGATTTTGGGCGTCTAAAACTTCTAGTTCGTCGGATCTCAGTTAGCCTGAGTCTCAAACCTCGATGCTTTCGTGGCAAGTTCTGAGTGAGCAACTTGAGTGGTGGTAGAGGTAGAACGATGGTGATGAATTTTTTGTTTGTGAGAAGCATTTATTTCTGTTAGAGGTTGAAATACGAAATCATAGAGAGAGAGGGGGGGGATGGGGGTGGGACGAGATTGAAGAATATAAGTCAGATGGGTTAGTTTAATTTATAAAGAAAAGGAAATATCAATTTGGAAAATGAAATTACATTTGACAACTAAATAGAATTAGCGGGAGTTTTGAAATTTGTAAATAGGAATATGAAGTATGATTATGTTGAAAAAGTATACAAATTTATATTCTTAATAAATTTATTAACTAATTACTTTTTATTGTGTTAAAAATCAACAAAACATCCATCGAAGATGGGCGTTTTATATTATCTCACTTACATAACTGTTGTGAGAGAAAATGTTCTATATTATCCTAGAATTAGTATACTTAGCTGTTTTCTATCTAGCGTTTCATATTCATGTTTTTTGTAGTAGTGTATCGTTTCAAAGGTAATCCAAGTATCTTAATCATCATGTCCTCAAATAGGAGTCTAAAGTACTTGACATTACATCAAAAGACCAAACAATTCGTGAAAGGCCGTAGTAGGCGTAGCTTATAAAAAGAGATCTAAATATGCATATATGCAATGTAAATGCTCTAATACTACATGTTAGAGGTGATCAACATGGGGCAGGTCCGAAAATGGGCGGGTTTTGGGCACGGATTTTCGGCCCGCGGTCAGGCCCGGCCCGCCATGATTTTTTGGGCAAAAATTTCAAGCCACGGGCAACTTAAATATGCAAAACTAGTCTAAATTTGGCCGGCCGAAAATGGCCAAAAGCCCGCTTGGCCCGGCTCGAATTTGCGGGTTTTGGGCACGAATTTTCGACCCGCGGCTTTTGCCAGAAGTGGGCCACTTTTTTTGGGCCAAGCCCGGCCCGGCCCGGCCCGCCCCATGATCACCTCTACTACATGTAAATGCACCATAATATGCAACTAAATGATGTTAGAATATACGGTTAATTCACCAAATATTCTCGATAAATAAATTTATTCACTGAAATACTCCAACTTTTTCAAAATTCACTGGATACCCCGACCTATGAAAAAATTCACCAGATGCCCTTATTGACTAACGGAGTTAACTCAGTTAGTCATTAACCCTAATTAATCCTAAAAAATCCTAATTAACCCTAAAAACCCTAATTAAACCTAACTAAACCCAAAGTAAACCTAAAAATCCTAACTCTCTCTCTCCCTAACTTGACCCCACCCCCCAACCCTAGAGCCACCACCCAACCCCACCCCCCCCCTCCCCCTCCCCCCCGGCGGCCACGCGGGCCCTCCCCCCCTCCCGTCCCCCGCCCGGCGCACCCCACACATCACACCCCTCCCCGTGCCCCCCGGGCCCCATGCACCCACCCCCGGCCCACCACCCCCCCAAACCACCCCTGACCCACCACCCCCCCACAACAACCCCGCCCCACCACCCCCTCCCGGTCCCCCTTCGAAGCTCGCGCCTCCCCTTCCCCCTCCCCGTAGGAAAATCACTCCCCCTCCCCCTTCCCCTTCGACGCGCCTCCCCGTCCCCCTCCCTGCTCCCCCTTACCACTAAGCCCCCTCCCCCTCCCCCTTCCCCTTCGACGCGCCTCCCCGTCCCCCTCCCTCTCCCCTTCCCACGAAGCCCCCCCCCCCCGTGCAGCGCGCGCGACTCCCCCTCCCCCTCACCGTGCGGCGGCGCAGCTCCCCCTCCCCATGTAAAATCGTGAATCCCGAGCCCCCCCCCCCTTCGAACTCAATCGATCGATGACTCGGATTTCTTAAACGCTAATGGCGGACTTGGCGGCGAGTGGGATGCGCCACGAAGGGGGAAGCGCGGTGCACGGGGGAGGGGGAGGGGGAGGGCCTGCGTGGGGGGTTGTCGAGGAGGGGAGGGAGAGGCTGCGTGGCATTGCGGGGAAGGGGGGGGGGTGGAGGGACTGGGGGTTGGGTGGTGGGCGGTGGGTCTAGGGCTTGGGGGGCAAGGTTGGGTTAGGGAGAGAGAGAGTTAGGGTGTTTAGGGTTTACTTAGGGTTTAATTAGGGTTTAGTTAGGTTTAATTAGGTTTAATTAGGGTTTTTTAGGTTAATTAGTTAATTAGTTAACGGAACATTAACGTCAGTTAGTCGAAGGGCATTTTGGGTAATTTTTTTTAAAAGTGAGGGTATCGGTGAATTTTTTCATAGGTCGGGGGTATCGGTGAATTTTGAAAAAAGTGGGGGTATTTGGTGAATAAATTTATTTGTCGGGGTATTTGGTGAAATAACTAGTAGAATATAATATACACTTATCAATATAGCCTCGAGTTTATAAAAATACGTCATAATGCCTTTAATGGTAACGGTGATTAACTCAGTTAGTCGTTAACCCACTAACCCTTATCCTACCTTAATCTCTCTCCTTTCCTTCTCTCTTCCTCCATAATTGTTCTCTTCTTTTTCTCTCCACCCAACCCCCTCTACCTCCACCTCTACCACCGTTTAGAACCCCGAAATTCAAACCTTATTCTCCTCCTTTCCCTTCTCTTGCCCTTGATTTCCTCCATGGCAGCCACCATAATTGTACCACATCCTTTCCTCTAATTGCTCTTCCTAGTTCCCCCCTCTCTCTCCACCCCCTCAAATCACCACCACCACATTCCTCTGTTACTGCTCCAACGCCACCTTTTCCTCAATTCGACCCCCACCACTCTTACCTTCTTAACATCAACAACGATGATTTAACTTGGCTTTAATTGTTTTTTATAAACATACCAAGGAAGAGAAACAAGAAGAAGCAACATAAGCAACACACAATACAAGGGCGAGAATCAGCCACCAGCACCACAAGACCAAACCCAACAACAAGACAAAAGCGACGACAGTAGAGCATGGTGAGAACTGCGGCAATTGCACAGCTCCAATGACCAGAGTATAGAGTAAAACAGGCAGTTATGCTCGAGCGGTAGCAGCGCAGAACAACCGACGACATAAGAAGAACAACGGTAGTATTGGTGCTCGACAGTACTCCAATATCGGTGGAAGCTCCGACTGCACAAACCGACAAGACTTTCGGTGAGTCTTTGATGTAGCGCAAGCAGGGGATGAGAGAGAGAGAGAGGAAGAAGGGGTTTTGGGATTCAATAACGTTTGGGTTTTTTGGGAGTTTTTCGTTCCATGAACCAATTGGTGGTTGTGTTTAGTGAAGGAGAGGTGGCCGAAGAGAGTGGATGCTGATGGTGGAAGGGGAGATTTGAGGAAAGAGAGTTATGGAGGAAGAGTGAGAAAATGGGCTAATTAGGGTTAATTAGCGGAATTAGGGATTAATGATTAACGAAGTTAGCTGTAGTAAGTCATTAAGGGTATTCAAATTTATTTTTATTAAACCCGAAAGGTATATGGTGAATTACGGAAAATGCGGGGGTATTTGGTGGAAAAAAAAAATCGACTCGGGAGTAATTGGTGAAAAGGTAGTAAAGAAAAATGAAAAGCTTGTAGAATTTCTCTCGATAATTTCGGAGGAAGAAAATATGTTTGTATTCACAATTGTGTTCGTCTTTTGTATGTGTTTATTCCAACGGCTACCTCGCTTACAACCTAGCTATATATACAAAAGCTTTACAAGGAAACCTAAAAACAAGCTGTACATAAGACAAAACCAGAGGACAACTGTACACAAGACAAAATGCTCACACAAGATCAGTCTAGGATCATGTGACAAGGGAATGACAACGATCTTGTGTGCAATGTAACAGCATTACTGTGTGCACCTTTATTCTCGGCGTGAGTAATAAAAATGGTGCACATAATATTCTTGGCAACATGAGATTAAGACATAAGTAAAAATAATTACAGCAACTAATCACCATTTTCCACACCCCCCTTCAAGTTGGGTGATGAAAGAAGTCCCAACTTGAGAGAGAGGTGGTTATGTTCTTTGTCTTGGCAAAGATTTAGTCATGATATACGCGGTTGAAGGAAAGACTTCACATGAAGAGGGTTTATGAGTCCATCCATGATCGATCTCTCACATAATGACGGTCAAGTTTGAGGTGTTTTGTTCTCTCATGGAACACGGGATTATGTGATATGTAGATGGCGACCTTGTTATCACAAAACAAGTGAATTGGTTTAGGTGAATTGAATTCTAAATCTTCCAACATTCCATCAATCCAAACTATCTCGATTTGTTTGAGACATACATACGTATTCGGCCTCGGTGATGATTTAGAAACGATCTTTTGTTTCTTAGTTTTCCAGGATATGAGGTTCTTTCCAAGAAAAACACAATATCTGTTAAAGATCTTCCACTATAGGCACGGGTGCCCCAATACGCATCACATAATGCAGATAAGTTCACTTCAGATTCAGCTTGATAATAAAGTCCCCAATTAATGGTGCACGCTAGATATCGATGACATGAGTTGCGGCAAGCAAGTGAGGTTTTCTAGGACATGCCATAAATTGGGGAGTTGTTGAACTGAATAGGAAATGTCCGGCCTAGTCGGGTTTAAGTATAACGGTTTCCCAATGATGCTTCTATAAACTTCGGGATCCTCGAAGCTTATCCCCTTCATCTAGGAATAGTTGTGTACTTTTTGGAAAAGGAAAGCGCAAGGTTTGCGAGTCTTTCATCCCTACTTGCTCAATGATGTCTAAGATGAATTTTCTTTGATTCAACATAGTTCCCTTGGAAGTTACGGATACTTGATCCCCGGAAAAGAACCGGATTTCCCCAAGGTCTTTACATGTGAAAGCAGTGTTTAGTTTGTCTTTCAAATGAGTGATTTCTTCATCATCATCACCAGTAATCAATAGATCATCAACGTATACAACTATTATCACTTGTTTTCCATTTTTTTTCTTAGAAAACAGTGAATAATCTCTTTTACTCTGCTCAAAGCCTTCTTTGGATAAGAACTTTGTGAGTTCTATATTCCATTGTCTTGAAGCTTGTTTTAATCCATACAAGCTTCTCTTCAATCTGCATACTTTACCACTTTTCTCCTCAGGATGACCTGGTGGTGGTTTCATGTACATTTCTTCATCAATGTACCCATGCAAGAAAGCGTTGTTGATGTCTAGGTGATGTAAATCCCATCTCTAAGAGGTGGCTAAAGCAATCACAGTTCTCACACTAGTGAACTTGGCAACTGGTGAGAATGTGTGTGTGTAATCTTTCCCTTCAATTTGTCTATCACCCCTTGCTACTAATCTAGCTTTCAATCTCTCTACTTCTCCATTTGGCCTCATTTTCACCTTATACACCCATTTGCAATCAATGGCTTTCTTGCCTGCTAGTAATGTAGTGATATCCCAAGTCCCATTATCTTCCAAAGCTTGCAATTCCAGCTTCATGGCATTCATCCATCCCTCGTCTTTTGTTGCTTCTTTGTAGTTCAAAGGCTCTACCACCTTTAAAGCATTGTTGAGAGATGCAACATAGTTTTCAGAATAATATTCTGAATTCTTCACACTTTCCATCACAATGTTTGCTGCACTATGATGGTGTCTCTCTTCCATTGATTGTGGAAGTTCACAACATTGTCTTTCAACCTTTCAGGCATGTTTCTTTGTCTAGCTGCCCTTCTTATTGGCGCTGGTTCTTCAGTAGGGGTTTGTGCAGGATCAGCCTGAGTTGTATCTGCTCCTTGCCTTCTATATGTTATAACTTCAGTTACTTCATCCTGCTGATCATCTTCCCTTGCACAATCTTCATCACCTGCATCATTCATGACAGAAACTCTATCTCTAGTAATGTTAATATGGTTCCTATTCCCATTTTCAGTTAGGAAAGGAAACACTTCCTCATGAAACACCACATCTCTGCTCACAAATAATTTTTTCTTTACAAGATCAAATAGCTTGTATCCTTTTTGACAGTAAGGATATCCAACCATGACACATCTTACTCCCCTCTCAGCAAATTTATCAGTAGGCTTTCTAGCTCTACTAGCATAGCAAAGGCTACCTATGACCCTTAAGTGATCATAGTTGGGGTTTTTTTTCATGAGCCTCTCATAAGGTGTCTGCCATTCAATCACTCTACTAGGGAGCAAATTAATGAGATGTGTGGCAGTGAGAATACATTCACCCCACAAATTATCTGGCAAATTAGCATGAATTTTCGGGGCCACGGCGTTTCAAGAAGGAATCTATGTTTTCTTTCCACCCTGTCATTTTGTTGGGGCCTACCGCTATACTCCTTTGGTGAAATATTCCCTTTTAAGCCGGAATTTTCCCACATTCTTGCTTTGGAATATCTACGTACCATTGTCGACCTCGGTGTTTTCACCTTACTCTTAAAGTGATTCTCAACATGAGCTAAGAAACCAATTAAGATCCCTTTTACCTGCTCTTTGTTAGCAAGTAGGTGAGTCCAGGTCACCCTGGAGTGATCATCTACTATGGTAAGAAAATAAATTGCTCCTGTCACAGCTTTAACACTTTGTATGGGCCCCACAAATCAACATGAATTAAGTCAAAAATATTTTCAGCAATTGATTGACTTGGCACAAAGGTAGCTTGTGATGTTTAGCTACGAGAACAAGTGTCACAAAAGTAACCATTTAAGTCTTTACAATTGCAAAAATCCAAATGTTTCATTTTTGATAAAGAGACATGTCCTAATCTAGCATGGATTAGTCCTAACTTGGTGTTCTCTTTGTCAAGATTCTTGTTGACTTCTGCTGCCATCACCTTCTTTTCATCCTTCCTTCCCTCTCTTTCTTAAGTCTCCTCTCATCAAACACCAATTTGTACGGATCACTTTCATTCCTTCCATGAGCTATGACTTGCTCGGTGGAAAGGTCTATATACGGGCATCCATGTTTGTCAAATATGAATTTCATCAGTTTATTGTCTTGTATGATTTTGCTTACTGACAATAAATTATGCTTGAAATCATTGACATACAACACATTTTTCAAGATAAATTCAGTAGATATGTTCACATCTCCAAATTCAGTCAGATGTTTCACAGATCCATCCGGTAAACCCACCTTCCTTTGTGCCCTTTAATGACTTTATGTTAGAAAACAAGCTTCGTTTCCACATATATGGTCACTAGCACCTGAGTCTATGATCCATGAATTACAGTCATATGTTTTCTTATGATTTACAACATTTGAGAAAACCGCTTTACTCGCAAAATTGTTGTATGCCATTGCATTTCCTCCCAAAGCCTTCATGACTTCTTGAACCACAGTTGAAATCGACTTGCTATCATCCCTTCGTCATATCCTTCATTTGGAGAATTGTTTGGCCCAAGAGGAGTTTCTTCAATCGCATCTGTTTCCTCCTTCACCACATTAGCAACTTGTTTGCCATTGTTCTTCCACTTGGAATTTTTAAATCTGTCAGGATAGCCAATCAACTTCCAACATTGTTCCCTTGTATGGCCCTTGTAACCACAATAGTCACACTTCTTTCCTTGTTTCTCATTCATCATTCTCTTGTAGTCTTTCTTTTGAAACTGTGCCAGGGATCCTAAATGTTGCACTTGCTTGCCAACATTTAGAGCACTCATCTCCTTTCCCATACTTATCTCTCCTGTGATTTATTTTTGTTTTTCTACCTGTAACACCAGATTGTATGCCCTGTTTACTGGCAGCAATGGGTCCATTCCAAGCAAATTACCCTTCATTTGCTCATAGCCATCATTCAATCCCATTATAAACTTGAGAATTTTATCATTAGGCGTATCTCCATCATCTTCTTCGTAAGAGACATGTGCACTTCTCCATGGCTCCACGGGTGCATTCCGGCAACTCTTCTAGTTGGCGATTTGGTCCCATAAGTCTTTGAGTTTGCGGTAATATTCTCCCACACTCAAGTTGTTTTCTTTGAAATTCCCATAACTCCTTCTTCGGATGGAAGAGGCGTGGTGCATTGGTTTGCCCATATCTCTCCACTATTTCTTCCCACAATTCCTTTGTGGACTGCATGGATACTAGACTTCCAGCCACTTCACTTTTCATTGTAGCAAGAAGCATGATCTCACCATATAGTCACATCTTATCCACTTCTGCATTTCATCTCCTGCTTCCTTAGGCTTTGGGTGTTTTCCTTCAAGGAAACCCAGTTTGTTCTTTGCTCCTAGAGCAATCTTCACACTTCTACTCCAGTTTAAGTAGTTGTTACCATCAAGCATAATGCTTCCTAGAGCAGTTCCTCCACTCTCATTCACAGCAATAAAAAGAGGGTCTTTGTAAGGATTGTTAGACTGATTAGTCTTAGCTTCCTTATCTCCCATTTTCAAAACTGGAATGGAAAAAGTTTTAAACTTTGATGAATTTATGACAGTGTTTTGAAGCTTTGATAATTCAAACGAAGATCTTATAGACCTTGCTCTGATACCATAAAGAGAAATCAAAACTTCACACCAGAATTTCTCTCTGATAATTTCAGAGGAAGAAAAGATGTTTGTATTCACAATTGTGTTCGTCTTTTGTATATGTTTATTCCAACGGCTACCTCGCTTACAACCTAGCTATATATACAAAAGCTTTACAAGGAAACCTAAAAACAAGCTGTACATAAGACAAACCAGAGGACAGCTGTACACAAGACAAAATGCTCACACAAGATCAGTCTAGGATCATGTGACAAGGGAATGACACTGATCTTGTGTGCAATGTAACAGCAATACTGTGTGCACCTTTATTCTCAGCGTGAGTAATAAAAATGGTGCACATAATATTGCTGGCAACATGAGATTAAGACATAAGTAAAAATAATTACAGCAACTAATCACCATTTTCCACAGGCCGAAATGTTAATGTGCAAATAATATGTATTAATGGTAGCTCTTGACAAAAGCTACTCAAAAGTTAATAATCTTAGCTTTTGGCGGAAGCTACTCAAAAACTAAAAGCAATCTAAAAGTTACCTTCAAAGCTACTTTGACGAAACTAAAATAATTTTTCAAAAGTTAAAAGCTACCTAAAATCAATTTAAAATTATCTCTAGAAATGTGCCGAACACGCCTTTAATTTGGTCGAAGTCACTGGAAGATCAGGTATAGAACTTAGAAGTGTAGAACACAATGACACATCTTATTTCTATCAAAATTCGACATGATATAATCGAGCGACTTCACGCGTAATCTGAAACGGAAGACAGGAAATTAAATGGAGTAGAATTGTAGAAAAACATTCACATACAAGAAAATTTGGCATTGTGGACCGTGGACCGTGGTGACAAAAATTTTCTCAAAATTAATCATTCCTCATAAAGCAGACTAAGAGGCAAAAGCTAGTCCCTCAAAACAAAAAAGGCAAAATTAAAGCTAGTCCCTCGAAAAAAAAAAACAAAGGCAAAAAAGCCAAACAGTCAATTCACTCACTGACCAGTGACCAGCATTCTTTATTTATTGCACATCAAGCAATTTCGATTAAAATTTACTTTTTTTTGCAAAATAATGTTAAGATATATTAATACGGTTTTTTCACCAGGTACCCCTGAGGTTTACGAATATTCACCGGGTACCCTCGCGTTTTCAACAATTCACCTGGTGCCCCTGAGGTTTTGAAAAATACATGACTTACCCCTACTGGTTAAGTTTCCGTTACAAACTTTATTCACCATTTACCCTTCTGGTTTGCGAGAATTTAGGATTCGACGATTGCCAACATTTCCACTCATATTTCATTTCTCTCCCCACAACAACAGCACCAGCACCACCACCCCTGTCTCCCACTGCTGCATCACCACTAAAACTGCCACCCTCATCCCACTATTTCCACCCTCATCGCAATAATCCGCAACGCCGACGAACGAAGCAACAAGAACCAACAGCAACAACACAGGGAGGGATGATAGAGGAGAGACTAGAAAGAAAAGTAGCGTCGAGCCACGACAGACCAGCAAAAACAGCAACCCAGCAGCAACGGCACAACCACAACTGAATTTCCTTCTCTCACTTTGCCTTGATTTCTCTCTCTTCAATTTTTTTGTTGTTAATCCCAACCCCATTGAAGTGTTTGAATCCAATTTGTTACTTTTATCTTCTCTTTGGTCCATATTTAGGTGCATTAATGTCTAAGAAAAGTGTCCCATTTTCCCAGCTTCTGCATTTCTACTTAAATGATCTCTCTCAAATGCACCGGGGCCTTAAGGATTGCATTCAAACTTGTGACCTTGTCTCCAATGAATTATTTGGCACTTACTAGAACTACTAATGGCAAGGATATGGGTCTTTGCTTGGTTGCTTTGGAAGTAAATTCAAAATTTTTGAATTTATAAACCGGTGGAGCAGCAGCACAACCACGGCAGTACCACGAGCAGACAATCAACACGCGATGAAGAGAGAGAAACCGTGCACGAGCACCACCATCGAACCGAAAGGAGAGACTCACATCAACCACAACAGCAACGAGAGGAAGGAACGGGAAAGCAGCGAAGATGCCCGTCTCCGGCGAGCTTAGGTAAGCCAATCAGCGCGGTGCTGGGTGCTAGGTGGCGGTGTTGGGTTGACGGTGAGGTGGGGTCGGGGTTGGATGATGGTCTTTGGGTTGACGGCTCTTTGGGGTCGGGCGGTGGGTGCAGGGGGTTTGCGGGGGAAGGGGAGGGGGTCGGCGGGGAAGGGGGGGGGTTGGGGGAGGCGGCTGGCCGGGTGTGGGGGTGGGGGGGGGCTGCGGGGTGGTGGGGGAGGGGGGTTGGGGTGGGGGTGGGGGTGGAGGGGTTGGGAAGGGAGCCGGGGGTGGTGGGAGGGTGGGGGAGTGGGTGGTGGGGTGGTGGGAGGGTGGTGGGGTTAGGGGTTAGGGAGAGAGATGGGTTAATTAGGGTGTAAAAGTATTAATTAGGTTTAATTATAGTTAATTTGGATTAATTAGTATTAATTAGGTTAGTTAGGGGTTAATTTCGTTGATTTAGCCCTAATGACTAACGGAGTTGACGTCCGTTAGTCATTAAGGGTATTCGGTGATTTTTCAAAACCTCAGGAGCAACCAGATGAATTATTGAAAACGCGAGGGTACCAGGTGAATATTGTGAAACCTCAGGGGTACCTGGTGAAAAAACCGATATTAATATTAGGAGTTTTTTGTGGGGAATGACCAATTAAAATAGGGTATTTGTGGGGAAATACCACTTTAAATTTTTTTGGAGGGAAAGACCAATTAAAATACTTAGTTGGCAACTTAACACCACGATGCGATTTTAGGCCAAATTGTCAACTTCCCGGTGTTGACTTATTTTTCCGTCCAAAACATCGATTTTTTTTTTGTTTCTTCTCCTCCCTCACCCCTACACCCTACCCACCGGAATCCTCCTCCCCCACCCCTACGCCCTACCCACCGGAAACCCCACCGGAATCCTCCTCCCCCACCCCTACGCCCTACCCAGGAATCCTCCTCCCCCCCCCTACGCCCTACCCACCGGAAACCCCACCGGGCAACCAGCGCAAAAGGGGTTGGAGGATTTGGGATTGGGAGGTGAAGAAGAAGGATGAAGCTAGGAAAAGGAGAGAGAAGGAGAGTGAGAGGATTTCGGGGTAGGGGACTAAGGAGGGGTTTCCGGTGGGTAGGGCGTAGGGTTGGGGGAGGAGGAGAAGCAAAAAAACAGAGGTTTTGGAGGGAAAGAAGTTGTCAACGCCGGAAAGTTGACAATTTGGCCGCAAATCGTAATGTGGTGTTAAGTTGCCAACGGAAGTATCTTAATTGGTCCTTCCCTCCAAAAAAAAATTTAAGTGGTGTTTCCCAACAAAAACTCTATTTTAATTGGTCCTTCCCCACAAAAATCATAATATTAGGTTATGTTAGCTTTCTAGAAGTTAACCATTTTCATAGTGAGCTAGTTTTTGGATCCATGTAATTTGTACAAGATATTCTTAATTCAATAATATATTTACGTGTCAAGTGTATTAATAAAATATGTATAATAAGTGATTATGGTTAAACTTTTTCTGATAGGATTTAATAGTATAACTTAATACATGAAGAAAAAATTATACACAACTACCTTTTACACTTTTTTTTTACTTCATTTATATAAGGAAAAATTGATACTAGGGATTCCAACTATGGCCCGACATTTTTAAAAGGTTCGAACTATCAATTAAGCTGTGTAGGTCCTAACTTGGGATGTGACTTTGGTTGGGTCATGCAGGTTGCCTAACTTGCTAATAGTAGGTATCTAGTCATGTGATGTCATCAAAGAGGCACGTGATATCAAATCTTCCTCTATTCACAATTTCCTCTTGATTTTGCTATTTTCTGCGTGCTCATACATAACTGTCACAACTCATCTTTTCTCCTCTGCTTCATCCATAACTGCCAACCTCCAACACTACTACTGCAACTTCAATCTCCATATTGACAATTAAACAAAACATTACACATAAATTCCAATAACAAAGAAACACAATTACAGTAACTTAAAAATGAGAAAACTACAACATTTAAGGTATCTTGATCTTTCTTTGAATTATATGGAGTTGCTTCCCCAATCAATTACAAAACTAAATAATCTGCAGAATTTAAATCTAAGCTGGTGTAGTAGATTGAGAACATAAGGATTCTTAAATCTAAGCTGGTGCAACCTACCAAAATTCCAATATTTCTTTTAACATAGTGACATTGTTAACAACAATATTGATGATCCATGATCATACTTAGCAGAATTGCTGAGAATATCAGGTCTCCCAATTTCTCCCGCTATTTCCATCAAGCATGGATGTGCACACCAAGTCTGTGATGCTTCATCATAGCCCTCTTCTCGTTCTTCGTCTTCCAGTTTGTGTTTTCCCAGTTTTTTTGTCATCCTCTGTAAATAAGCATCAGTCGGCGGAACTGAAATGGAGTTGAAGCTTCCTCTGGTGAATGCTACATCATGAGACACCGGAATCGCACCAATTTCCGACGAATAATCACTAATCGGACAGAAAGCGTCATTTGGAACGGAGAATCTGTCAATCTTCAATGAAACTGTCAGCATTACTTCCAACTCTGGCAGAAATGGCAAAGTGCCTAAAGTTTCAGGCGAGTAAGCATTGATTGGAGCTGGAATTCCATCAATCTTCGGTGAGAATACCGGAACACCTACAATTTGCAGCAAGAGAGCATCAATTGGCGTAGGATTCACATCAAACTTCGGCGTAAAAACTATAATTTGAGGCAAGAAAGCGTAAATTGCAAGAGCATGACTAGGAGATCGAATCGACAACCATGTTAAAGGAGATCAGGGCCATGGAAAGAGAATGGAGATTAAGGCCATGGAAAGAGAGGGTCGGGATTGGGCCAAGTGGGATCGTCCAGACGGCGTGGGAGCATGAGAGAGAATAAGGGAGTGCGAGAGAGTGCGGTAATGTTAGGGGGGAAGATGGTAAAGATTTTATAAATTATAAAAAAAGAAAAAAGAATCAGTTTACCTATTTAGTAGGTTGTAAGTCATCTAGGCCCAAACAAAGTCACACCCCCCAAAGTTAGGATCTACATATATAAAGCGATAGTTCAAATCTTCTAAATAAGTTGGGCCATAGTTGGGACCCCTAGCGTCAATCTTTCCTCTATTTAAAACCCAAGTTAATTTAATTTTGGTTCAATACTTATCACTCAAAAATGATATAATGCTAAAATGAGCGAGAAGAAAAAAAATCTTTTTTGATGTTTTATTCAAATTTATAGAGAAGTCTTATTAGACTGAAACCCTAACGGCCTGTTTGATAGTCGTTAATAATGGTGTTAATGTGAATAGATTTTAAGTCTAATGTTATAAGGGAATCACCATTAAAATCTCCATAGGGAGGCAATTTCAACCCTAAAGTTTATTTTTTTACATAGGGAAGCAATCTCACCCCTAAACTTGTGTTTTTTTTTTCTCCAAGAGGAATCAATTATCATTACTACCCATTAACACCTAGAAGGTGGTAATGGATGAGAATGAAAATTTAAGAAGAAAAATAGACACTTTAAGATAAATTAGCATTACCATGTGAATGAACAATGATTTTCTTCACAAATTTACATACAAATTCATTCGGATCATTGCTACTATTTATAACCAACTACCAAACGGGTGATAAGCTGTTGTACACCTGTCAAAAATAATTCATGGAAAACCTTCTAACAATGTAGAAGGGTAAGTAGAGTCGAATCTACAGAAAGATGGTTGTTTCAATGTAGCTTTTAAGGTATGGAGAAACTAAACAAGATCATATATATTAGAATTAAGGTTCTAAACTAATAAAATATGAAAATCAAACTAAAAGGATCTAGGGCAATTATTCACCATGTTCACAATCAAATCTATCAAAAAACCATCAATAATTCAATTAATCAGATATCTAGATCTCAGGTTAATCCTACGGTCGGGTCTTAACGCTCTCAAATCAACATATTCTGTACGGTCGTTAACATAATCAGATTTACTAATTCTAGGTAAGCCTTTAAAAGCCGGTCTTTCAATTCTAAATCTTATTAGCAATATTTAATCAAACAATTGATCAGGTTGCATGATTAACAATAAAAACACTAATCAATTAGAGATATCAATGACTAATCAAACCATCAATAACATCAATCAAGATTCATAGTATATAGACACTAGTACATAATCGACGATTTGCGTCGGATGCGAGGCGCCCATTTGCGTCGGACATGGGTCCGACGGCCTGGTCCTCGTCGCAGATGAGAGAGACATGATCTGCGTCGGATTAGGACACGACGCAGATCCTAAGCTATTTGCGTCGGACTGTGCGCCAGGTGCGACGCACATGACTCCTCTACTCAGCGCTGGCACAAGCAAATGATACAGTCATCTGCGTCGGATGATAGTGTAGATCCAACGCAAATCTTGTTCACCAAAAAAAAAAACACATTTGCACGAAAACCTACTGAACCCCCAAATTAACATTGAATCAGTGAGAAAAATGGAAACGCCCAAATCAATTTCAACTTAATACAATTTCACAGAAAATTACAACTTAAAAATTAGGTAATTTTACAGAAAATTACAATGAATCCACTAAAAACCTACAAACACAAAAATTCTATTAATCGTACACTAAATCCGGGAATTAATAAGAGAAAAATAAAAACACAAAAATGGAATCTAAGCCGAAATTTCAGCAACCCCAACCTCAACAACTTCCTCCGCGATTCAAACACTCCTTCAACGAAGCGGCAAAAAACCCTAAGAAATTTTTTTAAAACGTATTAGAGTTGAATGTCGAATTTAGGGGATAACAAATTGAATGTCGAATTGAGAGGAGATAGAAATTGAGAACTTACCGAGTAGAATGAGAAAGATGGAGCAAATTCAAAGGATTCCAGATTTCCAATTAATAGCGGACGAACAATGACCACGAATTTTCGAGTTTGAGAGTGTGACGGGGAAGTCGTCGGAGAGTGAGACGGGGAAAGTCAAGAATTCAGAGCACGAAATTGAAGATGAACGCTTTCGTTGTTGAGATTCGAGAATTCAAAGTTGAGTCCGTCGTTCGTTTCTCTCTCCTCTTTGTGTTCGTGCTCGTCTGAATTGAAGATGAACTCGTCGAAATTCAGAAGATGAAGAGAGATGAAGGTAGGTGAGAGAGAGATGAAGGTAGGTGAGAGAGGGTTTGGGGAATTCTGAAGCGGCGATTGGAAGAGGTGAGTTAGGGTTTAATTTGGGGAAAATGCGGGGAGTGCGTCGTGTAGGAGTTTAAAAGGCTTGGGCATCTGCGTCGCGTGTATGGGCCATTCGACGCACATGACTCATCTGCGTCGCGTGCCATGGCCCATCCAACGCACATGACTTAAGGGATCCATTCAATTTGCGAGAGAGAGGAGAATCATCTGCGTCGAACGTGAGGTGGGATCCGACGCAGATGACTATTTGCGTAACATGTGGGCTTCATGCGACGCACATGACTCGTCTTTTGCGTCGATCCCCTGTTGCATGCGACGCAAATGAGTCTTCTGCGACGTTTTTCTTGTTGTGCGACGCAGATGGTGAGACGCAAATCGTCGTTTTTCTACTAGTGAGACATGGATTCCCAAACCCTAGAAATAAAAACTACTCAATCATGAAATAAAGAATAAAATCTAAATCTACAAAGGAAAACATAACTAGAAGAAACCAATGAAAGAAACTAATTGAACTCATAAATTAATTAAGAACATGAAAAACTAGGGTTTAGTACTACAATTAGAGAAAAAAAAGAAGAAAATTAAAACTAGAACTACTAATAAAAAAATAACGTGAGAGAGAAGAGAGAGTCGAAGACAGAATTTCTCACAATAAGTGATTCCTAATCTAAATAATACTAAGTAGCCTAATATGACTAGGAAAGTAAGTTACAAGATAAGAAAAGTCGAATAATTCATTAAATGGGTGGATTTAGTGATCCGCGTGTACGGTAGTGATTCCAACTGAAACAGCCGAACTTCCGAAAGGCATAACTCCTTGACTATAAGTCTCCTCGGGGCGTGCCACCTATCATTGGAAAGCTCTTCAAGTCTAGTTTCCAAATCTGCTGGAATGATTCAATTCTCAGAATCATATCAAAAGTTATAATCATAAGAGTAGACATGACTCCTTTTTTACATTTCTTCTAATAATGATTTTCCGCTTTGTTTTCGATCAAATTTGTACTCTAATATATCCAAACGATCCTTATGCAATGCACCTTCCTTCCAAGTGCTCCTAATCCTCAAGCTTTGCTGATCATACTCCCAATACGCTCTCATTACCTGAAGTTCATCAAAAATACGAAAACATACCAAATAGGAGTAAAATAACATAACTTAAGAATATGACGCAATAATGAACCTAAATGCTCTAAAATGCAACCTAAATGCACCTAAAAACTATATATAAATATGACACATCAAGGGGTCGTCGGTCTCGCCGTCTATTTCGATCGAACTCATGTTCATCTTCTTATTCCTCTTTCTCTTTCATCCTTCCCCTCTCTCCCCTAAAAGATTTAACAAAATCAGATACTTTCAAATCAAATTTGCAAAACTTTACAATCTCAAGTTTGTTTTTTCCCCTGATAATTGACAAAATCAGATACTTTACTATCCAAAACTGCTGAACATTGCAATCCTAAAATTTGGCGACTGCACTTAAAATTTTCGCATGAGGGAGATAATATAGAATTTTCACCATATTTATATCCAAGGTAAATTTGTCATATCCACCTTCCAAAAACTTTTTTTTTTGTGAGACACCACCTTTTTAAAAAAATTGGGCACTACCTTTTTTGTTCTTTTATTGTGGGAAGCCACCACTTGACGGAATCCGGACATTGACTTAGATTTTCTAGCGTTGACCCGTTTTCAACTCCATTTATGCCTTATTCTTCATCTCTTCTGCCTCATTTGTTCCTCACTCCATTTTTGGTGTTTAACTCCAAAATTATTGACAAGTAAATAGGCTATTATAATTCTCTCTCTCTCATTCTCTTTCTCTAATATATTTATAAGCCATGGATTATCACTACACATACATTCACAATAAACTGCAAACAACGAATGAATGTTCAATTGCCAATCACAACCTGCGAATCAAAATTGTTGACCCTAAGTTTTGAAGATGATATATAACAAAGACAAACTTAATTGGACTAATATTCTATAAAGTGTTTATGATGATGAAGCAGGGTTGTCAAGGTCAATGAAGGATTCAAGGAGTATTGGACCTCAGAAGATTTGATGAAGCTATTGGAAGCAGCGTTCCCAAAGTCTTTAGTAGAACTTATGAACATCTGAAGGACCAAGCAACAAGCTGGAATAAAGAGTTGTTCATAAGATTAGGAACAGAGCAGCTTCTAATCTAAGGAATCAACTTTAGTATAGGAGTAGAAAATTTGCATTGAGAATAAATATGCTTAGAATAAAATCAGTTATTTATATTTATCTTTTGGTTTTATTTAGAGTTAAAGATTTTGTTTTAAAACCGATTTTATCTTTGTTTAAATAAAATCTTATCTTTATCTATTTTGTGATTTATCTCAAGTAATTTGTTATGAAGATAACTCTTACTCCATTTGACCGGATTTTGATAAGTATTACTTGAGTTTGTTAAAACTGATTTTATCAAAAGATATTTAAATAAAAATCTGATTTTAGGTTTTTGGAAAAAAAAGTTACTTTATTCTAGGAAAAAGATAAGTAGTGAGTTACTTAGTGATAAGTAAGAGTTTACTCGTGTAAACTTACTCATCTATAAATAACTCATTGACATATTACTCTAAGCATCACTGACTACATATTTTAAGAGAGCAAACGTTTTTCTAGTGTGAGTGCCAATAACTATTCTCATACTTGCTATTATTCCTAGTCTTGTTGTGAGTTTCACTTAGTGTTTATTCATCTATTGTAATTGAGTTTGGGGTTGGGATTTTGAGTGCAATCCTGAATTAAAGAGAGGACTTTGAGTGAAGTCAAGAGTGAGAGTAACAACGGTTGAGGGACTTGTTGTGGGATTAGTCACTAGTGGAAAAAAGCCCATCCGATGCGGTCAAAATCGGGCTTAACGATCCGGTTTTGGTCGCATCGGGTGGGCTTCAGCGCGGATCCAAAATATTTTTCGATCCGGTCAAAAATCAATATTTTTTGCAAAAATCAAAATAATCAAAATATTCACCTAAAACCGGATCAGATAACCCCCCCCCAAAAACCAATATTTTTTTTTTTTGCATTTTATAAATAATATATATAAATAATCATTTTATTAAGCATATTATGCTCAATTGAAGCATAAATAATTAGATACATAAATTTCCCACTTCTTTATTAATTTTACGGCAAGCATCCTCAATCTCCTCCTCTCTAGTACAAAGTATACAAGCAACATCCTATACTTACAACAACAAATTGCTCCAAAACGAGCAATATAACGGATTCTTGAGCCATAAGAGAGTTTGCCACCTCCGGAGAAAACTTCCCTTGGTCCGACTTGCCAACTTGACAATAGCATCTAACTTTAACACTCCGCACGATAATAATAATGATGGTCTATTCATTCATTAAAGAGTGACACTAGCGGCGAGGCCGGGTTTGGATACCATCGGAGGCGTGACTTTCCACATAATCAAACAAGCCCGCAACTACGTCAACCAAGTATGTCGACATGATTGGTGATTCCTTGAAATAAACCGTCTTAAGATCCCCTTCTTTCTTTTCTTCAATGACAGGCATATTGGAGAGTGCTACAAGATTCGAATGGAACATCCAGGGTAATCTTGAATGTAGCCTGAACAAAAAGGGAGACGGACAATATAAGATGATAAACCGGGAAGCCAAACACAAATTAGCTAAGCAAAAAAGCAATTGTCAATCGGGACCGGATAACGACTTGGTGTTTACCGCCCATCTATATCGCTCTTGGCACACAAAACACACTATGAAAAAACTTATATCATCAATGGACTATTGAACACGTTATTCATACTAATGACACAAACCAACTCCAAGTATCGGGTCTCGCTATAATCGGTGAATTACATCGATTTTTGCTCTAATTGAATCCTCATGCTCTAAGTGTCTAATACCAATAGAGGTTGTAGGGTTCTGCATAAGAAGTTCCAAGAAGGATTTTCACTATAAAAAAACTTAAAGAGTGAGAGAATTTATTCAATTTAGGATGTGAATTGAATAAATTCACTGAGAGGAGGATGGTAGTGAAGAGGGAGGATTGCTTGTGCGCGGGGGACCGTGCAAGGGGAAGGGGGGGATCGCGGGGGTGGGGGCGGCATGGGGGTGGGGGCACGGCGGGGGAGGGGGGTGCGGGGGGGCAACGGGGGTGGGGTTGTAGTCATAAACGGGTAATACATAAAATCGGTAGTTTTTAGGCGGCTAGCCAATTTTGCATGCTATAATCATGATATAACTACTATTCTACTATAGTCTCCCCCTTAAGTTTGATCCTTTTCGTGTTTTCTAAGACAAAAGTTTTTTTCCACCATACGAAAACAAAGGAGTTTTCACTTCAATTGCTCTTGCATTAATCACAATATTATACGAGAATGAGATCGATGATGGAGTATAATTCAAATTAAACTATAAGCAATGCATAAAGATTGAAAACTACAAGCGCAACACCAATGACATAATATTTGATTCATCAATTGATTTCAAAGAAACAATAAACCCACTCAAATCCTTATTTGTTTTGAACCCATTTTCCTCAATACTTCCAAATATCAAATGATCAATCACAAATGTTACCTACATGAAGCATAAAGTAGACCCGGATGAAGCCAAAAACACAAAGATTTAAGTGTGTGTGCACACACATTTAGACTTTGGTTGGGATTGTAGTCATATTACCACTACAATCGAACCCCCCCCCTAAACCAAAGTGCAACGGTGCCTAATTGGGAATCATCTTTGCAAGAAATGTTACCTACGAATAAATTCTTGTAGACTCCTCATGACATTGTGAATCATCTTTGCAAGATATGTTTTCATCGGCGGGTTTCGAACGGAACGTTTAAAAAGAAAATCATAAGAAGAACCACGAGACCATCGGGATATGTGATCATATCCCATGAACACCGGTCCTTTTTAGCGCACGAGTATCAATCCATTAGAAAATGAAATGGCACTTTACTTAGATAAAAATAGAAAGACTAAAAAACACAAGTGTAACCAAATCTTTGGAAAGTCCCAAACTCGGAAGAACGATGATTCAATTCAATACACTCATTGCTCTTGCCGGCATCTATACATCCACTAACACCAATAATGTTTTGCCATCTTAGTCGGCGGGCATTGTTCTCCTCAACTTCGGAAAGTTACAGTGAGTAAAACCAATTTTAAGCAAAGCAAAATTCAATTTTAATCACTAAAAATCAATAGTTGCATATATGGGAAACAACATAAGGTCGTTAAAGAAGCAAAGAACACCATAGATACATCAAAAAGCCCATAAATAATCGTAAATTGGGGAAAAAATCAAGATTTAATTTCAAAAAAAGGCCAACAACTCTATTAACGTTTACAATCCCCAAATCTATCATCACAATCAAAAATCCGCAATTAACAGTTCATAATCAAAGGAATTATAACACGATTATACGACGATAATCCTACAAAAAAGTAACTACATCATGATAAAGTAGAGTGAAACCCTACCTGAAATCGACAGCAGATCAAATTGCGAAGCTACAAGAATTTGAAACAAGAAGGGGCGTTTATCACAGAAATTTCGATTGAAATTAGGGTTAGGGTTTCATGAATTTTTTTGCTATGAAAGAGTAGATCTGCGAATTACAAACGAAAATAAAATAACGAAAAATATTAACTTAAATATGGAATTAAAACGAGATTAAAATACGAAACAAAAATCAGTAACTAAAAAATGAAAAACCTCGAGTCTGCAGCGATGAAGATGAACGACGAGGGAGGAGAGAGGAGAAGTCTTTGGCGAGATGAACGCCGAGGGGCTGAGAGAGAGATCTACGAGGTGATGAACGACGGGGTGAAGATATGGCTTTGTTTGTCTTCGCTGATGAACGACGAACGAACGAACAGTGCAAGAGAGGAGGTTGCTTCGTTCGTGAGAGGAGAGAAAAGAGGAAATCGTGGAAATGAAATTGGGTGAAAGAGGTAAAACGCGGGTTTTTCCTTTAGAAAAAATAACGAAAAATCTGATCCGGTTTGGTGAACAGGATCAGATTTTAGAAAACCGGAGCGGTTTCTAAAATCTGATCCGGTTCACTAAAGGACCGGAACATATTTTTCGCCCATTGTTCCCTTCCTTTTTTTTAATGATCTTCGGATGCGGTTTTGTAAAACCGGATCTGTTACTAAGCACTAGTGGAAAAAAACGCAAGGGCTGCGCTGCAAGGGCTGCGGTTTATTGAAAAACACAGCCCTTAATAGTGAAGGGCTACGGTTAGCCCAAAAACTGCAGCCCTTTTTTATAAAGGGCTGCGGTTTTTGGGCTAACTGCAACCTTTTTAATAAAGGGTGCGGTTTATGGGCTCATCGCAGCCCTTTTCTTTTTTTAAATTTTTGTTTTAATCGCGCATTGAGCCATTCGGTACTCGTTCACTGGCTAAGTCTCTAAACCTCGCCTCTCTCACTCCCCACCCTCCACCCCCCACCTCTCTCTTCGCCCATCTCTGATCTCTCCACTCCCAACTTGATCTCTCCGGCGCTTTTCTCTGATTTTCAAGTTGCTCGCCGGCAAGGTCTGTTCCCCTATATCTCCTTTTCTCTCACGAATTTGTCTCGCTCATTAACTTTTCAAAAAACCCTAATTTTCTCTCGCTTACATCCTTCTCCTCGACTTGTTCATTAAATCGGCGAAATCACCCGGATGCGACCAAACGGAAGAAGAGGAAAGGTCGTGGTATTGGGTCCGGTTTGGGTTCGAAGGTGGTCGGACACCGTTACGTCGCCGCCTACCGAAACGAGGGTTTAAGAATTGAACTTCCGATGGAACGGTAAGATACGGTTTTGTATATAGCTTTTGAAGGCAGTACTTATGCAGATCTTGTAGGCTTATACTGAAATTATCTGAGCTTTGTGTTTTGGCAGATCACTTAATAATGCTAATCTGGGAGGAGAGTTGGGCACAAATTTGGATGCGTTCTCTCTGCAATTATATCAATGTGAGTTTCTTATTATGTGTTCGAATTACATAACGGATGTTCTTGAAGAATGATTGAATATTTAAACATGTCGTGTTACTAATTTTTATTTAATTGTATACATTAGAAACCTCGGTGGCAATCACATTGGATTTACCATTTACGCAATTTTTATTTAATGCACACTTGGAATGGATCAATTTGCTTGCTGGTACGTAGACAGATAGGTGCTCGCTGACCTTAGTGCTATCAATAGAGAGTCCCCCCTGATGTTGCTTTACAAGAATATTTTTTATCAATATTAGTAAAATGTTTTAATTGGAATTAGAACAATTGTAATAAAATCAATAATGCGAGTGATATATGACAATGATAGAGTTACCATAAAGTAAAAAAAGGAATATTTCTTCATGCATTGAAAGGAGTGCGGGAGATCTTTGGTGTGTCTCCCGAAGAGGTAAGCTTTCTTTTATTGATGGTTATGGCAACATTATCTCATGGTGTATTGGTGTTTGCATATTCTTGTATGAAATTGATAGGGTACAGAACTTTAGATCCTTTGAAATACATCTTGTTTCACTGTTATATGAATTCATTCATCTTGCTTTGTCTGCTTGCTATATGTAGCTAATGTATTCTAGTGTCTTTATCTTTCATAGTAATTGTTGGAAGCAACCTATGTATTGTATATCCGCACTTTCTTCCCAAGAGATGTCGTATCCATGTCTTTTGCAAGAATAAAATGCGTTTTGTGCAATAAATTCACTCCCACGAATCGAGAAGCATTGTTTTGTTTTTGGTGTTTGGTTGGTTGATGATATGGAGAGGGAACACTTTTGGTATGCAATACCAAATGTGTATGGATAAATGATAAATGGATAATATGCTAGCTACGATGAGTTCTCCTTCGGGTTTCTTTTTTGGTTGACAATTCTTCGCTTATCATGGTAAAGTTTTGGTATGAGATCGAAATGTTCGAGTCACCGTGGATTTGTTTATAACATGTTCCTTGAATGTATTCCTTTTTTCCGTGCTCCAATAGTTGGCTAGGATCTTAAATTAATTGCCAAAAGGTTCCTTAGAATTCTCAAGTTATCCTTGATTAACTGCTCTTACTTACCCAAGTAATTCGCTCCACACAACTAAGGACTTATTGTTGAGATAAATAAATCAAAATGTTGGAATGTGAATATTACATTAATGTCATCCTCAAAAGTTCGTATGCACAAGAAGAGGGGCGATTACTAAAACGGAATGTAGGAAAGAAAACTTTTTTTTAAAAGCTAAATTTCTTTATTTATTTGATGTCAAATGACATATCAAATTGAAACAAATAAATCTATCCAACGGACTAATCTTTGAACATTTTTGTCATATATCGGAGACAAACCCGCATTATTTAGAAATTTCTACAAATGGTTGAAACCGGGAGGCAAAGTTCTAATTAGTGACTACTGCAAGAGTCTTTGGCCCACCTTCACCCAATTTGCAATGTACATCAAGCAAAGGGGATATGATCTCCACGATGTAGGCGTATGTGCGAGCAAGCTTAATCGGTTGCTTTACGTTTTGCTTTGTAGTTGTTATGATTTCATAATATTAACAATCATGTAACTTATCTTTATCGGATGCTTAAAGATCTTTGCATTTGTTGACGTTATTGCCAAGGATAAGACGATCGGTACTCAATCTCGGACCATCTCATCCTTCTATTTATCCCCCTTCTATTAACTTATCTTAGAATTCCTTTTCCGATTATGTTTTAGAAATTAGAACCATCCTATCCGAAGTTGATTGTTCGAGGATGAACCTTATTTATCCCCCTTTTCCCCTTAGTTGAAGATGATTGTTCGAGGAATTAGTATGGGCATTGTAGCCCCTTTGGGATCATGGTGTTGGTTTTATTGAATCGTTTTGGCATTGATTGATTGTTTCATGCATAAAGTTGGTGAATATTAGTTAGTTAATGATTTTGGTGGGATTTCTTGGCCTACTATGCATCTAAGGGTTTATTTTAGGACTTCAATTGCTTGATCCATGGATAATGAAGTGGTTACGGCTTGATATTTGTGTGATTTGTTGGCCTAATAAGCAATTAAGTGGATGTTTTCATGCTTTTTTGTCTTTTGATTCATGCAAAAACATGATGGTATAATGTAATCTTATGCATTTAGTGTCATCAAATGTAATTTGACAAACTATTATAATCATCTAAGTTTGTTGATTCATTTTTAACTACATTTGGGGTAAGTAGAGAACATTTTTTTTGTTTAATCATGTCAAAAAACTTCGGTTATGGGAGATTAGAACAACATAACAATTAATTATGGACAAAAAGAGTAAAGGTATATAGTAGTGCATAAAATAGTTGTAAATTTATGATAATAAGCATGCATGCATGCTTTTATTTTCATTAGAAATGCGAACGTTAGACTTAAATTATTAGATCATTTTCATACTTGAAGATGCATCCCTCATGTATGTAGGTGATGGAATCCTCTTCTATATGATGCTTAGTCGTAATTCTGTCCGAACCAATCGATTCTAGCTAGTATCATGTTCGAATTTCTCGAACAAATGGGCCACTAGAATGATTGATGACCATGACATATCGATTCTTACGCATATAGTAACTCTGCCCTGACCTCCCCCGCCTGCCCGGTCTCCACCCCGCCCGCACTCCCCCTACTACTTCCCCCGCACACCCCCGCACTCCCCGCCCTCCCCCATTCTTGAATCTTGCCCCCCCGTTGCACTCCCCCTTGCCCGGCCTCCACCCTGCCCGCACTCCCCCCGCTTGCACTTCCCCCCTGCACACCCCCGCACTCCCCGACCCTCCCCCATTCTTGAATCTTTGCCCCCCGCCCCGCCCCTCACCGCCCAGCACCCCCTGCTCCCCCTGCGCCCCCTTGCTACACCCCACCCCGACCTAGCACCCCCCTGGCGCCCGCACCCCCTGTCCCCCTGCTACACCCCCGCCCCCCATGCTGCCCAGCGGCACCCAGCCCCCCGCTCGCCCCCTCCACTACACCCCGGTTTCACCTCTAAATTATAGCGATGTTGGTTTTATTTGCGCGGGTTCTATCATCTCCGGAGAAGTTGCTTTCGAGGGATCCGGATACTAGTCTTGGTGGAGTTGTTGTAATGCTAGTTTGTGTTTGTGATCCTGCTCATATATTGC
This sequence comes from Beta corolliflora, assembly GCA_947648045.1. Lineage (NCBI taxonomy): Eukaryota > Viridiplantae > Streptophyta > Magnoliopsida > Caryophyllales > Amaranthaceae > Beta > Beta corolliflora. The sequence continues at coordinate 550,647 of CANSZD010001586.1, forward strand.
AATTCGAACACTTGAGGGCGACCTCAAACTAATGTAATTCATTTATTGTTTTCTCTATATTTGTGTAAGAAAATATAATTTATGATACTAATATATATATAACTGTTTGGGAACATTTAGGACAAAAAAATGCAAAAAAATGCAAAAAAAAAAATTGGGTTACAAGAGTGCGGTTACGGCAAAAACCTGGCCCTTGGTGGGTTAAGGGTTGTGGTTAAGGGCCAAAACCGCGACCCATAACTCACCAAGGGCTGCGGTTTTGGCCCTTAACCGCAACCCTTAACCCACCAAGGCTGCGGTTTTTGCCTTGGCCGCAGCCCTTAACGCGTTAAGGACTACGGTTAAAAACCACATCCCTTCCTAAATGCCCAAGGGCGCTAGTCCAATGGCTGCGGTCAAAAAACGCAGCCCTTGGGCCCCTTTGACCACGGCCCTTGGGCTTTTTTCCTCTAGTGAAGTGACAGATAAAGTTTTTTCCACTAGTGAGTATTCCTAGTGGAACGAGAGAAGGAACTCGAGAGGAATAGGTTGTACTGAGTTGTTGACCTATTATTAGTGAATGAGTTCTGGTTAAAATCCCTTGGGGTCGAGGTTTTTACTTCCTATAAGGTCTGGGAAAGTTTTCCTCGTTAAATCTCTTGTCTCTTTACTTTAGTTTTCTTAGAAGAATGCAAATGAGAACATCTTCTTGGGACGAAGGGAGTATTTCCTAGGTACTCACGATTTGGGAATGCATAGTTGTTTAGGAATACGTTTCCCTCTATTCGTCTCCTGGCGTATAGTGGGATATTATCATATTTTTGGTTCTATGTAAAGGCATGAAAGCATATGCATGTCGGTACCTATATATATTTTTTAAGTTGAGCAAAGTAGCCCAAAGATGCAATTGGGAGTTGGGGACTTGGCCCAAAAAGTCTAAAAGGAAATAGACTCCATTTAGAGTGAAGGTCCATGTAGTAAATGGGAGGAAGATGTACATGTTTGTTTATCAAATACTAGAGTTAAAATAAATTTCTATATACAATTAAGTGCATCATACATATGCTAAATTCAAGAGCATCTTCAAGTTCACTTGCTGACTTGGAAGATTACAGATGACATAATTCATATAAGCAAATTAGTTAAAAATTAGGCTTAGGTAAACCATACGCACGATACAACCTATTGTACATTTTGACAGAGAAAGTGTTAACTCAATTAAACCATGTGTGCGCACGTATAGTACTTGGTGTAAGAGTAAAAGAGTGAATGCAACTCTAATCTAGTTGTAGATAGTTGTAGTTTGTCTTCTCTGAAAAATGCAAGTTTATTTAAAGTTGTTGATGTGTCCTAATTTAGGAAATTTTGTCAGAAATAACCTTTTGAATATAAGTTTTTGCCTGAAAACAACCTTTTAGAAAAATCTGGTAAAAGAAGACCTTTAAACAAAATTTGTGAGGAACAACCTTAGCTTGACCCATTTTTCAGCATTGACAAAGTATTTTTAGGTATTAGCTCATTATATACAAACAGGTGGAGGACACGTGACCCACATTTCTTATGTTTCAACCTCATTTCCCTCTATTATCCCAACATATACTGATGGAGTCAACACTAGAAAATACTTGGAAAATAAAGGGATATGGAGTTGAAACATAAGAGATGTAGGTCACGTGCCCTGCACATATTTGGTTCTAATGAGTCAACGCCGGAAAATACTTGGTCAATGCCAGAAAATGGATCAAAGTTGTTCCTCGCAAAAAATTTTAAGGTCTTCCTTTGCCAATTTTTTTAAAAAGGTTGTTTATCACAAAAACTTATATGTAAATGGTTGTTTCTGACAAATTTTCCTTTAATTGATTGTTTTACTGCCTTTTCATTTAAATTCTTGCGTAATACTTCTCATTAGTTGCATTCACAATAGTTCCCAGTGATTATTAGTCTCTATCAAAAACAACATGTTCCATTATTGTAATTAGCTCAAGAGCCCGAGAGCGACACCATTTATTCTCGACGTCTTACGGGTAATATACAACTCTAGTGATTCCCAGTAAGGCAGTTTGCTTGTTTAGCCTTTTAGGGCTAACAATATACACTATTTTGCTTAGTGTGAAATGATCAATTGTTAAAGGAGACAACATGCATGTAAAATTAGAGTTAGACACTCAACTTCAAACGCTTGATTAAAATCTGGTATAGCAAGGATAGTGTTGGTGCAAAATCAGTTCGTTTACCTTGCAAACAAGTCAATGCACATCCAATAGTTTGATACTGAATGCCTTGGGAGACTTTGTCCATGGGGGTTACCTGTTTTAATTAGATAAAACCTTGCTAACGTACTTTGTTGCAATTTAATTAATGATTAAACTACAACGCCTATTAAATTCAGGTGAAATGCAATAAATAGAGCAAATAAATAATTAATCTTTTAATTAATTAAAGAAGAACATTCCCATACATTCCATAAACTTTAAGAAAGATTTTACAACATATAAAGAGGATAAGCCAGGCTGGACAACTAAAGGGAAGACACAAAGGCTGTTACCTCCATGGTTCCTTGCTTCAATCGGAGAATTAGAGAACTCGTCGTCAGAACATGCTCTACATCTAAGGAACTAAACTATAACCCCAGTAGGGGGTTGGCTAGGCTAAGGCTAGGCTACGCTAAGAAAATAAGTAATGCGATTTGATGTGTGTTTATTTTGTTGTTTGCTTGATGATCATTCCTCTATCTATCAAGGAACATAATATGTAACATCTGTGCTTGCTTGGAGGGAAACATTTGAATCGTATTTGGTTCAAATCTCAACCGTCTTACGGCGCGAATAAGCTGCTGACCTTGCACGTTCTTCCTTATGTGTATCGGCTCATGATTGTTCTTTAACCACCTATCCTTTTACTATTCTTGACTTTCATCTCCGATGGTATTGATGGTATTCTCTTATTGACTTTGACTTATGTTATTTGCGTTCAATGGGCTTTATACTCTGTTGGGCCTTCATATTAAGATGATATTAAACCTTTTGAGGTCTAATACAATGTACCATAATAAATGCTCTTTTGGACATCTAAAAATGGTGGTAACAAATTGCCCCCCTGATTTGTGGAGTGATGTACTCAGCACCCACAAATTATGAGCAGAGAAGGACTTTTAAAGGTTATAGACAATATCATCCAGTAGTATTCTAAACGTGACTTCCTCCATTGTTCTAAGATGGTCAATGAACATTCTTTTAGGATGACTAAACTTAGTTGAAAAGAATAACCTTTCATGTATTCATTCACCTTGCTTTCCAGCCATTGTGAAATCCATTAAGAAATTTTCTTCGAATGTGTACTTGTATGATTATCCGGTGATAACCAACAAGGACTTTCATCATAGGCCATGAGATCGTACCAAATCGACACGCACATTTGTATTGTCTTTGCATCTCTTGATGATGACCCATCCACCGGTCTATAGACTTTTACTTTCTTTGTAGTTCCCTTGACGAGAAGCTTTTTTAGATATCTCCAAGGCATGTTAGGTTTCCATATCTCTTCTGTAATGATTTTGCCCCATGATTTGCAAACCAGAAGAGATGTAACCTAATCATTCCTTTCGAATTTAGGAAATATCAATTCATTCATGAGATCTAAATTGGACCCTATTTCGAAGGCCTTAGATTCTCTTTTAATTTACGGATTACGTTTCCATGACAGGGTTATTTCCAAAATATTTCTGGGTAGAATAAATCCATTTAGTGGATTCGTTCTTAATAAATTCATCCTTATCTCTAGATATGACATTCAATGCCTTGTGATGGTTTGGGCATTTTGATGGATATGGCATATTTTCCGGAGCAGATTGGTGAAACATGGGAAGATATGTGTAATCCATCTTTGATTTTTAGAATCTTTTTAGAGATTACACATATATATATAGAAGTTTAAATGTTTCAACCGTCCAATAATTATCTCCTAACCGCCGCATTTTATGGAAAGTAATAGACGGTTTTTAGGGAAAATAATTAATAAATGGACAAATAAGCTGTTTTATTTCAATTTGATGAAACAAAACTTATAGTAAAGCAATTGAATCATAATAAAACAAATGTATTATTTATGAAGTTACCATTTGGGGTAACTTGATTACATTTGTCTTATGACTTATCTTGATGAAGATAGAGTCATTAATGACATTTTAATCGAAAACACTTGGATCTAGTGACAACATTTGGAAGTGATTCTTACACACTATCTCTACCATAGAATTATATTCATTGACTTCCAACTCGCGCCCTGCACTACTCCTGATAGTTGCAAAGTAGTAGTCCTCTTTAGGGGAGTTGTTGAACCTTGCCTTGAAGATAATCCTGTGGTAGCTGTTGTCCCAGGCGTATCTCCTATTGATCAATGCAATATACATCCAAGCAAGGAAATATTCTTGGGCTAATAGCTGCCATAATCTGCAGACGCACTTAAAATGTACTATCCCCCCCCTGACTTTCATCTTGACCTTCTTCTATCCTCACCACTTTGAGGGAGGTCTGAGTTCAAGAGAGAATTAGGTTCTTGGCGTAGACCCAATTCATCCTTTTAGGCCTTGGAAAATTTAAGATAGTGGAAACCTCCTTGTCCCACTTCTTACAAACTGTTAGCAGTTTGTCTTGTGATTTCCCATCCAACTTTGGCCATATGTGGGTAAACAAGAGATCAATATGTGTACCGACCTTTGTAGCGCTTGATTCTACCAGCCCAGGATCTCTTGGCCCCATTACAGGTTCATCGTCAAAGATGCGTGCCATTTTTTCTGTCCATTTGGTCCTCTCATTTGTGATGAAGGATTCTTTATCTTCTTCTATGTTGTTGAGGGCGAAGCGATGATTAAAACAATCATCATCAAACTCGGCTGCCAAGTTTGCATATGCTTCGTTGTTCATTTTGATTTTTTTAAATGAAAATGCGATGATGGGATGCTATGGCCAAGTCCCTTTAAATAACCAGTTCATTTGTTCAACGGTTACTTTCGTAATAACTTCTAGGATCAGTGAGTAATTGAGTACTTTGACTCCTTTTTTCGAGAAGTTTATGGACTTTTTGCTGATTATTATTTATTTTAAAACTATCAATTTGTTGATAAATCTTAAAATTAATTTAATTTTTTTTTAGGCATTTGGGCCTAAAATTACTTACTTGGGTTCATTATTCATTTTGTGAATAACAATCAAGCCCACAGTCTTTAACGGTTTGGAGATATATTAAAAACTGACAAGATAAAATTTATTTCATTAAAGAAGTAAATCATGAAAGACATTTATCAACGGAATCAAAGATAAGTACATAGTTCACTAAGGAAGATCTAAACTACGTACAATCGCCAGGATTGCTAAGCATCTGCCATGTTACTTGATCTATCAAGTACGAAGATGGGCGAAACTGATAGTGATTTGTGGCTCCTCATGTTCATCAACATCAGGGTCATCATCATCTGAGTAATCCTCATCCAAGAACATAGGGATGCCTCTTTCTGATAAGTGTTCTTGCCACAAGAGACATGTACATTTGTACTCTTTGAGCTTTTTGAAACTCATATTTTCGTCTATTTCACTAGTACAAAGTTGGTCTAAGGTAACATATATAGGGTAACACTTTTCAAAATTCAAGTTTCTCGAATATATATGTAACACCTGGATAACACTTTATTAATATGTAACACTTAATGTAACACTTTTTGTATAAGTAACACTTTGATGTAGCACTTTTTCAATTGAGTAACATTTTGATGTAACACTTTAAGATAAGTAACACTTTGATATTTGTAACGCATTTTAAAGGAACACTTTAGAATAGGTAATTTTTTTAGAGTTTAATTTTTTTTTTTTGAAAACAAGTAAAGTTTTTAATATAACATTATGATTTTCTTTCTTTTAGAAGCAGTGTACTTAAGTGCTCGTTTAGGGGGGGGGGGTTTACCAAACTAAAAACTCATCTTAAATTAATTAAGTAGTCTCATATTTTATGTTGGCACTTTATCAGCCGCTAAACACAACAAGCTAAGTTCAATTCCTATTGCAAAATACTGCTTTCTTAGGTTTACATTCCAAAATACGTTCACCACCGAGGAAGGTAATTGACCATTGCTTCTTAATTCGTCAATACACAGTGTCACATCCCAAATTTTTTAAAGTGTTTTAATTATCCTTATTAGCTAAAATTATACATATTAATATTCTTAGTATATTTAGGTTGGAATATGACTTTTATATATTTTACCCCCTAACTTGGTTTCAAGATGGAATCCCCAAAACCTCCTTCTCTCTCTCGTGATTTATTTCGCTAAAAAAAACCCTCACTCGTGTGGCTTCCTCTATTCCTTAGCATCCCTCTTCCCTCCTCCCTCCTCCCTCCTCCCTCCTCCCTCTCCTGCTGCCGTAAGCTAGCGACACTTATTCTCCAATCTTCTCTCTCCTCTGTTCGACTTGCGGTCGCAATTGGTCTCACGAATTGGTGGTGCTAACGCACCGTTTCACCTTCTTCCTGCGGCGTACGCTGCCGTTGCCAGCGCTTTTGCTAGGTGGTGGTGCTGCAGCCACCATGTGTGCCGCTTCGAGTCTTGTCGCGAGGTGCCACACTTCTTCTTTTTGTTTTCTTATCTAATCAGTAATAGATTGAAGTGAGAATTGATGATTGTTCTTAAATGTTGTTGTTGTCGTTGCTTTAATGTTGTTGTCAATGATTTAATTTCTTAGGGTCGAGGGAGGTATTCGTCCACGCACTTGCACCTTAATTGATTTACCGTCGCTCCAAAATCCAGCGGCTTCCATCGGCTTTCAGGCGGTGAGTTTTAATTCCAACTTTTCAGGCGTTTAGACATTAATGTTCGATTTTTTTGTATTAATTGACAATTGATCGTGTCAATGTGTAATTTTGGTAATGGGATTGTTTAATTTGTTGTAATTGTATCTTTTAATGTTGATATTGTATTTGGTTGTTCTTGTTTGCAATAGACTTGAAGATTTTAATGTTGGTGTTATTTTGATTTTGTTTCTTGGTTAATTGAGATTCTTCCATGTTGATGTTTATCTTTGTTACTTTCCTACAGTAAGAAGCAGCGTTTAGTTTTAATTTGACAATTGATAATGTTCAATGTATAATTTAGGCAATACGGTTGCTCAATTTGTTTGTAATTGAAAATTTTAATGTTTCCATTGTATTGGGTTGTTCTTATTTGAAATAGAATTGAAGATTTTAATGTTGCTTGGTATTACTTTGTCAGCTATGGAACGTCGTTATAGAATATTATATATGGTGAGACATAGCAATAGGATAGTTAATAATCATAGGAGAAATTAGTTCGGGACTTGGCTTTTGTAAATAGAAATGAGCTTTTGCCTTTATTATATAAATTCATCATTTAGGCTCTTTCGTCCAACTTGTAATTGTAGGCAATAACCAATGAGCTTCACCTTTTGGCCAGGGTTTCAAGGTGACTAAGCAAAGTTTGTGAAGATTTTCATTTTGTTGGCAAGCTACATCTCTTAAAAAGCATTCATACATGTCTAATGAACCTGGTTTAGGCTTCCAGCTTGCAAAGCTTGGTCGAGATGCATCCGCTGCGGTGAGTACCTCTTAAATTTGTCACTCATTGATCTTTAATAGGCTGCAGCTCATTATAGCCTCTTACTCAGCCTTACTTCTCTTAATATGTATTTTTCTAATGGAACTTTGATTAATAAACTCGAATATTTATAGAATAAATGGATAAGTTTGATTGATAAACTTTGATTGATAAAATCGACTGTTTATAGAATAAGTGGATAAGTTTTCGAGTGGCTTGATTTCTTCCAAAGTACAAAAATTATCTAAAACAACTCAATGATTTTCTTCATAATCTTGAATCTTCTCTCCCCCTATCAATTTATAGAATTCTACTTCCCTCCCCACCCCCTCTCTTCTAACTAACTTCTCTACTTATTTCCAAGCTAATAAAGTCATTACCCATAATCTACAACAACATGTTAAAGTCATACCCGTAATGCCCTTTACATAAAATTTGTTCATTGCATAGCCGTGCATGGCAGCAAGTGCTAGTTTATATTTAGCAGCAAGTGAGGAGCCTTCCATGGTATATACATGTGGGACATGATTGCACTCTTGCATAGACGTATACTTGCAGTAATACTTCTATTAAGTCTTCAGTAACAAAGAAGTCTAATATGCTGTTGCTAACTGCATTATAATCTGGTGGTCATGTAAGCTCGTTTCGTCTATTCCCAAATGGAGAGATTTTCAAATGTTTTGAAAGATCTAAAACATCAAATGGTCGGTTCCCAAATGGAGAGATTTTCATAAGCATCCTTCTTAAGATACGAATGATCAAGAGTATTAGGTACAACTTTTCTCCAATCAAATGATTTGCTATATGTAAATAATGTTTGTTGCACCGAGTGGATGAATTCCACAAGGTATCCGGAAAGAATAATGAACTCACTAGCTATCAACAAACGACAATTGTCACAAGGTTAGGGAAGTGCATACCAAGTCTAAGTGTTCATATCGAGTGAAATTAGGGGTTAGGACTTCTTTGTGGCTAAATGTGTATTCTTTGGAGTCTTGAATATAGAATATTGAGTCTTGAATGCTAAGTAATTTTCTCTTTCTCATTTCGGTGATTACTATTTTGATTTGGTACTCTTGGTTCTTGATTTTTTTTTTCAAACCGGGAAAACCCTATCTTTTACCATATTACCAAGTTTGCTTTTACCATATTACCAAGTATATCACTAGTTTTGTTTTCTTTTTTTGACGAGACTAGTTCGTTTATCATATAAGACTTTGAAGTTCTTTTTTTCTTCTTACCGCAGGATGATGAAAATAATGGCGGATTAGAGTAGCAAGTATGCATGATGCTTCGGGAAACATGCATACATGGATAATGGAATTGAAGACGAATGAAAGAATGACCTTAAGATTGAGTTAGGTTTATTTAAGGAGAGAGATATATATATTATGATTGAATTTTCAGATTAACTATTTATATTTTGGATGCAATAGTATGTTTTTGATTGAGTATACTCTTTGGCTCATTTTTTACAATGGTTATTGAGTTTTTTGTACTCATTTATATCAATAATGTTATTCTATTTCCTCTTCGTTTATTACATTTGTAATTTTTACTATTCTTATCATTGTATATGTGCCGATAAATTAAAGAATGTTACTATAAGACATGTGAAATAGTTTTGTTACACTATAAAGCTAGCTAATAAGAAGTGTTGTCAAATATCTAACAAAGTGTTACATATGCTGACTTAAAATGATACATAATATTTAACAAAGTGTTGCTATAAGTCAAAAGATGACAGAAAATGCTACTATAGATGAAAAAGTGTTACATAAAACATTATGAGTAACACTATAAAAATGCTACATTAGTTTTAAAAAAGTGTTACCTTAGAGAATTTTGAGTAACACTTGAGAAAGTGAAACATTAGCATTGGAAAGTGCTACCTTAGAGAATAGGTAGCACGGGCAGATGTTTCACTTATAAAAGTGTTACCTATTGACTAAAGCAACACTTTTAGGCCTTTAAGTAACACTTTTGGGGTGATACTTTAGGCCAATTATGCACTAGTGTTTGGATCATTCTGGATTTTCGATTGAATACACCCAGACTACCCTCATAGATTAAAGACATGTTGTACTTCAATTCGAGTTCAGGAGGAAAATGCTGTTTTGCAATACATTTCCCCCATGCGTTGCAAATGCTTAGTAGCTTCAGCAACTCTTCCTTCTCCATTTTTGGCCAAAGATTCAGTGCTAGGAAATCTATGTCATTTCCTATCATAGCAGCACTGGACCTTTATTCCTCCAAGTCTCCGGGTTGGACCTTTGGATCCCTTCCAAAGAGCTTGATGATTTTGGAGTGCCATTTTTCGTTTCTTATTCCTTGAATTCTTCCCAGTCTTCTTTTGAAATGTCTCTAATACATCCGTGCACCCCTGCATTCTCCGGGATAGATTGATGGAGGAGCGATTTGTTGATTTGCCATACTCGATACCTTTCTTAGGGCTTTGATTGTGAAACAATTTTTTAGGAATGAAGAATTTCAGAGTTAGAATAACGTATTTATAATACTTATTATGATAACTGTCATTTCTATTTATTAGGGATAGATGAAGCATTTGATATTATCTTTTTAGATAATATATCACATTATTTTTGTAATTAATCTTAATCACTTCAAGTTATGGCCCTTGTAGGTAGGAATGGATTTGTCCATTATCCCCTAATGTGTCATATCACTGCCAGGAGTTGGCCATTAGTGGCGTGTGCAGTTGGACGGTAATTGTTAGTTTTTAGAAGTAACTTTTTTTCGTTTCATTAATAAATGTTAAGAGTTTAGTATCCCAAGAGACACCTTATTTAATCTTAACCGTAGAGCTTGCATTATTTGATTTGTCAGTTATTTATAATTTGCCAAATTTAGTTTGAACAAATTAAATAAATAATGCAAACAAAATATAAGATAAAAGAAATTGAGACTAAATTGAGGAAATTTAAATTTCATTAATGAAAATAAAATTTACAACCTAGGGCTGAAATTTTCATTTTAGAATAAAAATTACAACCTATTTAGAATTTTTTGAATTCTAAATCCTAGGCCTAAATTAGTCCCTTGGAGATCGTGGCTTGAAGGCGTTAGAGTCCACTGAGGCATCGTCATCATCTCCAGCAACACCGTCACCGGAGCCATGATAGGCTGTCGTACACCTGTCAAAAATAAGTCCTGCAAAACCTTCTAACAATGTAGTAGGGTAAGTAGGGTCGAATCCACAGAGAGATGGTTGTTTTAATCTAGCTTCTAATGCATGGAAAAACTAAACAAGATCACGAATAATGAAATAAAGTTCTAAACTAATCAAACTACGAAAATCAAGCCAAAAAGGATCTAGGGCAATGGTTCACCATGTTCATAACTATAATCTATCAAAATATCATCAATGATTCAATTAATCAGATATTTAGAGCACATGTTAATCCTACGGTCGGGCCTTAACGCTCTCAAATCAACATATGCTAGTACGGTCGCTCAACATAATCAGATTTGTTAATTGTAGGTAAGCCTCTAAAGAGTACTATCTCTCGATCTATGACTCGATATTAGCAATATTTAATCAGACAATTGATCAGATTGCAAGATTAACAATAAAAACACTAATCAATTAGAGATATCAATAACTAATCAAACCATTAATAAATATCAATCAAGAATCATAGCATATAAACATGGATTCCCAAACCCTAGAATATAAACTACTCAATCATGAAATAAATAAAGAAATTTAAATCTACAAAGAAAAGCATGATCAAAGAAATCAATGAAAGAAAAGAGATGAAAATTATAAACTCATGAATTAATGAAGAAAAGAGAAACTAGGGTTTGCCATGAAAAACTAGAGAGAAAAGGAAGAAGGAAACTAAAACTAAACCTAAGAATACAAAGAATAACCTCAGAAAAAGGGGGGGGTCTCTTGGGAGAGAGAGAAGACTTATTTATAGTTTTTACAAAACCGGCTAAAAAAGGCAAATAAACCCGTCAAGAAACCGCCCGGTTGACCGGGCGAAATCCGCCCGGTCGGGCGACGGTGATTGAGGAACTACGACAGAAAAGCAAATCCGCCCGGTCAACCGGGCGAGACCGCCCGGTCGGGCGCGCAAGCGATTTTGGCTCCTTTCTCGCCCGGTTGACCGGGCTAACATGCCTTGCATCATGTGAAAATTTCATTTCGCCCGGTCGGGCAAAACCGCCCGGTCGACCGGGCGGGAAAACAGCGATTTTGCGTCAACTTGCGAAGGCTGTATCTCTCGAACCAGAAGTCCATTTGGGGCGTGTGACCTATCGTTGGAAAGCCCTTCAAGTCTAGTTTCCAACCCAACTGGAATTTCTTGATTCAGAGAAGCACATCAAAAGTTATGATCAGAAGAGTATACATGACTCCTTTTTCACATTTCTTCTAATGATTTTCCGCTTCGTTTTCGCTCAAACTCGTACTAAGACGTATCCATACTATCCTTATGCATCGTAGCTTATTTCCAAGTGCTCCTAATCCTCAAGCTCAACTAAATATACTCCAAATACGTTCTCATTACCTGAAATTCATCAAAAACAAGAAAACATACCGAATAGGAGTAGAATAACATAACTTAAGAATATGATGCAATAATGAACCTAAATATGAACCTAAATGCTCTAAAATGCAACCTAAATGCACCTTAAAACTATATATAAATATGATTTATCAAACTCCCCCAAGCTAAACCATTGCTTGTCCCCAAGCAATAAGACATAGACATGGGAAAAGTAAGACAACCTACAATATAGGACTAAAACAGGGCTAAACACTCAACTGAAAACACAAGAGATATAATCACTACACAAACCAAGCATTGAAATAATCTCGAACAAAGCCGCATAGCATGTCATGTATAGCAATCGACTCTCCAATCATACCACATACCATCTCTCCCAAGCTGAATTTAACAAAACCTGACAGACCTCACTATAGTTATGCATGTGCACTCAAATCTCTCATGTGTTTAAGGCATAAATGATGACACTCAACCTAATCAAGTCGACTCAGATGAAGCAAATACTCTTTAACTTTGACTTTTTGACTCACTTAATACTCAACAATACAATACACAATGATCAAGAGGACTTTTAAGGGTTGTAATGGGGCTGAGATTAAAGGTATGGAATAATTTGGGAATTGTGGTGGAAAAACCAAGAAGGGGAGCATCATGTAACTGAAAACATGACCAAGAAAGGTCACAACAACTCCGTGCAACAACCAACAATCTCCAAATATAATCAACAACCTTTTTCACTCAAGAAATTCAATCATAACCCTTTTTATTTCACTTTATTTACAACTCTTTTTCACTTCTTTTTTTCATTTCATTTTTCACTTTTTTTTTTTCTCGAACTTACTATTCAATTTCAAAGCTCACTAAACATACTTTTCCATCGATCTAAACCACAAATAGAGCACTTCAATTCAATACAAACCAAACCAAACTAATACTCGCTCCCCCAAGCTAGGCTTAGGACAAATATCAAATGAGGCCAATGGCTTCTAATGTAGGTAGCAACCAAACATAGTCAGAAAGGCTCAGCGGGGCTAGAGGAAGGATAATATGAAAACAAGAGTAACTCTGGAGCTAAGATCATGAAATAAAATGCCTCAATCATATCAAAATGTATGCACTATCAAATATCAAAGAGTACCAAGTCAAAATCAAGATCAATGCGACAACTAAGGAACTAATCACACATGAAAGAACATAACTGACACAGATACGTCAGTTTATAGGCACAAAAGCTCACTTAGTTTAAGGTGTCTGCACAATAAAGTTAAATCGAACCAGAGAGAGATCAATCAATCTTACCACAAACAATCAATTGTGAAACAATCGTGCTATAAAGTATCATGCTCAAGATGAATGACGCTTAGGAAATGTAGTAAAATATCATCAAAGTTCTCAAAGAGTGCCAGCAATAGTCCTATAGATGCAACTAAAATGAGATGAAGTCTAATATGAAATGAAATATGCTAATGCAACTAAGAAAGCAGTACAATTTTTTTTGGTTACACGTAAACTCCCACTCCTAATGAGCAGTACAAACCGTGCAACAACCTATGAAAGCAATAAAAAAAAACTACTCTAAATGCAAATAACATGTGCTAAGTAATGATGACAAACATCCTCCCCCAAGCTGAATGACACATTGTCCTCAATGTGAACAAAGAGGAATTAAATGAGGGAGAGGTACAACTTACAAAAAGGGTGGGTAATCAAAGGGAGTGTCAAAAAGCATCGACACCTCCACCACAATCGATAGTTGTAATGAGGCAGTGAACTTAGCCAAAAAAATTTGGCTATGCTTGTACCTAGCAAAAGACTTCATCACACATTAGCAAAGTTAGTCAAACCAAAAAAAAAAAATGAACAAAGTCGGGTTGCCTCCCGATAAGCGCAAATTTAAGGTCTTGCATGACCGTTTAAGATTAGTAGATCACTCATAATAGTTCAATGCTCTAAGAAGCTTATCATATGTTCCTGCAAACATCTCAGAGCATATTATATAAGAGTGGAAAAGAAAAATGAAAAAAGTTAGTACTAAAATATTACTAAAACTACCAAAAGAAAAATCAAAGGAAAAATTATATTGACAAGAAGAAGAAAAAGAAAAATCGTTAGTCTTTTTACATGACTCAAAAGAAGGAAAAGAAACAAAATGTACATTATTTACATTATCATGAGAGTCATTCAAAAGGGGAGAAAGAAGGAACGATGGAGGATATAATATAGGAGAAGAAGGAATAAGATCAAGTTTTTTTAGAGAAAGGAACATGAGACTCAAAAAAGATCGGATGAAACCGACAAAGACGCATGCATTATCTCACTCTTAACTTTAGACCCATATGCAGACGAAAATTTTATCGAAAAAGTGTCAGACAATTCACTCTCAACTATAGGTTCGTCAACATAGAGACACTCACTACCAACTTCACCAATTACACCCTTACCTTCTATCAAATTATCATGAGTCAAATCAACACCTTTCTTCTCCGAAGTATAATTCTCAACACCAAAATCATCATCATCAAGCATAACTCGTTGATTAGTAGATTGTTGCACAACAAGTAATTCAATAGATTTCGCTATGTTTTGATAATCATGAGCTAATTCATTTAAATCTTCATGCTGTTTAACCATATACTCTTTCATCATGTTAAATAGTTCCTGACGCTCTGATGTTTCGGGTTGAAAATAATTATTCACTTCAGGTTGATAACATTGAGTATAATCAGGCACATAAGACTCATTAGGGTAATGAGAATATTCATAGGCATTCATGCATGATTTTGTGAATTTTGACAATCATATGATGCATCATAAACATAATCATTCGCATTATTATACCCAAAATAATCATATTGCCCTTGATAATTCGAAAAAACATCCCCTACGAACTAAAATTATACGACTCCATAACACACTAAAACAGAGAGGAAAACAAAGAAAAAAAACTATTCACAAAAAGAATGAAAGGGAAAAAAAATATATACAGGTTTAGTATCACCAACAATAAAAACTAAATAAAACAATACCGTCTCCCCAAGAACGGCGCCAAAATTTGATAGGCTGTCGTACACCTGTCAAAAATAAGTCCTGCAAAACCTTCTAACAATGTAGTAGGGTAAGTAGGGTCGAATCCACAGAGAGATGGTTGTTTTAATCTAGCTTCTAATGCATGGAAAAACTAAACAAGATCACGAATAATGAAATAAAGTTCTAAACTAATCAAACTACGAAAATCAAGCCAAAAAGGATCTAGGGCAATGGTTCACCATGTTCATAACTATAATCTATCAAAATATCATCAATGATTCAATTAATCAGATATTTAGAGCACATGTTAATCCTACGGTCGGGCCTTAACGCTCTCAAATCAACATATGCTAGTACGGTCGCTCAACATAATCAGATTTGTTAATTGTAGGTAAGCCTCTAAAGAGTACTATCTCTCGATCTATGACTCGATATTAGCAATATTTAATCAGACAATTGATCAGATTGCAAGATTAACAATAAAAACACTAATCAATTAGAGATATCAATAACTAATCAAACCATTAATAAATATCAATCAAGAATCATAGCATATAAACATGGATTCCCAAACCCTAGAATATAAACTACTCAATCATGAAATAAATAAAGAAATTTAAATCTACAAAGAAAAGCATGATCAAAGAAATCAATGAAAGAAAAGAGATGAAAATTATAAACTCATGAATTAATGAAGAAAAGAGAAACTAGGGTTTGCCATGAAAAACTAGAGAGAAAAGGAAGAAGGAAACTAAAACTAAACCTAAGAATACAAAGAATAACCTCAGAAAAAGGGGGGGGTCTCTTGAGAGAGAGAGAAGACTTATTTATAGTTTTTACAAAACCGGCTAAAAAAGGCAAATAAACCCGTCAAGAAACCGCCCGGTTGACCGGGCGAAATCCGCCCGGTCGGGCGACGGTGATTGAGGAACTACGACAGAAAAGCAAATCCGCCCGGTCAACCGGGCGAGACCGCCCGGTCGGGCGCGCAAGCGATTTTGGCTCCTTTCTCGCCCGGTTGACCGGGCTAACATGCCTTGCATCATGTGAAAATTTCATTTCGCCCGGTCGGGCAAAATCGCCCGGTCGACCGGGCGGGAAAACAGCGATTTTGCGTCAACTTGCGAAGGCTGTATCTCTCGAACCAGAAGTCCATTTGGGGCGTGTGACCTATCGTTGGAAAGCCCTTCAAGTCTAGTTTCCAACCCAACTGGAATTTCTTGATTCAGAGAAGCACATCAAAAGTTATGATCAGAAGAGTATACATGACTCCTTTTTCACATTTCTTCTAATGATTTTCCGCTTCGTTTTCGCTCAAACTCGTACTAAGACGTATCCATACTATCCTTATGCATCGTAGCTTATTTCCAAGTGCTCCTAATCCTCAAGCTCAACTAAATATACTCCAAATACGTTCTCATTACCTGAAATTCATCAAAAACAAGAAAACATACCGAATAGGAGTAGAATAACATAACTTAAGAATATGATGCAATAATGAACCTAAATATGAACCTAAATGCTCTAAAATGCAACCTAAATGCACCTTAAAACTATATATAAATATGATTTATCAAGCCATCTCCAAAAGAGTAAGAGCGGTCTTCGCCGCTGGAGGTCTCCTCAGGGAAACGATCAACCCTCCTCCTTTGGGCAGGGGGTTCATCGTCATCATCATCCTCATCATCACCATCAGATTCGTCTGATGGTGGAGGAGTACCCTCCTCGTCTTCTTCTTCTTCCTCTTCCTCTTCTTCTTCCTCTTCTTCTCTCTCCTCTAGTATTTCTGGAGGAGGGAGGAAGGACTGGTCAACCTCTTGCGGGTTGACCTCTTGAATCCCGGTAAAGCAGGATTCAGCAGAAGGTTGAGGGGCGTCCATTTTTGAAGATGGAAGTTTTTTGAAGAAGGAGGTTAAGGAGATAGGTTTTTTGGGGGTGTTATTTCAAGAGATGAGTAGTGTGAAAATTTCATTACACTTACCCCTTTTTATAAAGAGATTTACCGTCTCTTGAAAAACGGTGGTGGTGTTATTTCAAGAGATAAGTAGTGTGAAAATTTAATTACACTTACCCCTTTTTATAAAGAGATTTACCGTCTCTTGAAAAATGGAAAGTTACGCCCCTTTGAAATGGGCTCTTGAGTAACTGACCCCTAGAATGGGCTTTCAAGTCACGCGCCCTTTGGAAATGGGCTTTTTAAGATGACTTTAGGACCTTATATTTTAATTTGTTAAAACTAGGCTTTTATCATGACCCAATTAAAACATGACCCAAAATAAAATATATCACGCATTCTGCACGTGTTTTCTTCTTTTATTATTTCATTCTGGTTGTCTTCTCCATTAATACCCTTTTCAAGGATTTTAGGAAAATTGGAGATCTTTCATACCAATTTAATTCACTTCTTTAAGAATTCACAACCATCACCAAATTCCAATTCACCATGTCTAATGAAAGAGTTCGTGAAGATAAAATTTGTGAGGCGCTTGCTAAGAAACGTGATGCCATGCAATGCGGGGCGGCTCGTCAATTATGTAACGCCATTAGAGTGAACCTTGGGACTTATAAGTCTCAAGTGTTACGGTATGTGAATAAAAGCTCGACTCTAATACTCCTTCGAGAGGAGAGGATTGCCACTATTGGTCCTTGTTTTCCTTTCAAGATTCAAAGACCCGGAGCGCCAAATTGTCTTAGAGCAACAAGTGCTACCCATTCTTTGACCATATTATCTTAGAAGAGAATAAGCCCATAACGCTTCCATTTGCCCCAAAATCCCTTCAGCATTTGCATTGACCTTTGTCCAATAAACCTTTTAAAGGTTGGATTTTAGGAGTATGGATGCAAGAGCATGGTTTCTGCGAATGAAACTTTTTCATGACAAATGGTCCAAGAACAAAATATTGCCCTTCTTGAGACTAGCTTCTTATGAAACCATCCCCTTTGATGGGGCTATGCCTCTTGCCTTGTTGGCTTGTTGGGACCCCGCCATCAATTGCTTCTTTTTTCGATGGGGACCAATGACTGTGACATTAGCTGATATTGCCTTCATTACTGGGACTTCTCCAACAGGTAAATATGGAATTGAACTTCCTATCTTTCAGCATGTTAAAGAACACAATCAGCTATACATTCAATGCTTAACAATCTTTCGCCAGGTTGCTAGTCCTTCTGCTAGTGCTAGCAAGTGTGGCTTTCAGAAATTCGTTGATTTCTTCATCAATAAGGATACTAGTGAGGAAGTTACTTCTCAAGAGGAAGTACTTTTTCTTACTTTTGCTTTCTCCAAATTAATGATGTCTAGAGCTGGAGGAGTAGTAACATTATGGTTATCTCTAGCTGTTAACATCTCCTCTACTTCTGAAGAAGTAGCTTTGGCTCCTATTCTATTGAGACAACTTTATAGATGTCTTTTCAGGAGTAGAGAATCCTTCAAAGGTTTTGGAATTCATACCTCTGAGTCTCCCATATTCTCTACTGACAAGGGATTTGGGCCCCTATGGCTCTTGACTTGTTGGGGCCATATGTATCTACCTTGTCTGATGGTTCTCAATCCCTCTTCTGCTTTTAAAGCATTTAAGGGTTCAGAGGAGGAAGATCTTTCTTTTGATCCCCTTTCGTTCCTCTCTAGTCTTGATGATTGTAGCTGTTATGGTGAAGTCAGCTTCAATCTTGTATCTCCAGACGAGGTTTGGCATCCAAGTTTAATTCTTTTGTATTTCTTGGCTTCTAAGTCCAATCCTGGTGTCTGGAATATTTTTCCGGGTAAGATGGTTGTTTCTGTTGAAAATGAGAGTTGGCGCCATCAAGCAATGGCTGCTTGGCTACAATCCCTGAACAACCACTCTAGTTCCTTAGGGAGTGGAAACTTTTGGAGCAGTGTTCTTAAATCTAGGGATTTAATAGCTGCTGAGCCTGAATACTTTGGCTTTGAAGCCTATAATCCACAACTGGTAGCTAGACAATTTGGATTGGTCCAACCGTTAGCTATACCTTACTTCTTGACCCGCAATGATCCTTGGACTTCAAGGGGTCGTTTTGAAGAAGGTCGAGCCCTTCAGAGTAAAACTCTCAGCCTTACTTCGATGTCCATCTCTCCTTGGAAATGGATCACTAAAGCTGTTCGAGGCTTCCATACGTGGTGGGATCATGTATTCCCAAACAACTCAATATGTTTTGATGCTTTGGCGAACTTTGAGGATCGGCTCTTCTTAGGGCCGTATGTAATTTCTATCCTTAGTTATTTTATAACTTTCGGTGGGAATTAATATTACTAAATCTTCTTTATGCTTTCCTTTTGACTTTTTAGCAAAAGCTGGCAAGAAGAAGCTAAGAGTACCTGATGGTATGACAATAGATTCTAGATTTGACCAGCTCTATTGGAATACCATAGGCAAAAGGGTTCCACCTCATACCTCTTCGAGAGGATGAAGATGATGCTCGCTTATGATCAAGGGGTTTCCTATGGAGAAGTCCGGTCAGTGGAGGACATCCAAACAATGGGGCCACCGGAGCGGATTGACCATTTCAAAAGGGTCGCAAGAAAAAGAGATTACAATTGTCTCTCCGCTTCCAAGGACACTCAACCCAAGGAGTCGGTGGATCAACTTGAGCCTCTTAAGAAGGCTACAAAGAAGAGAGATTATGGTTGTCTCTCGCCTCCAAGCCTTTAAGGCATTCCGGCGAGAAACGTTCTAAGTTGGAGGCTTCTTCAGAGATACCGCAGTATATCATCTCCTCCGATGAAGATGATGACAAGACCATATCTCAAATTTTCAAAAGGAAACTCCCAAGTAGTCAAAGCAAGTATGAATATTACCTTCACTCTTTTTATGAGAAGTTTCACTTTTTTGGAATCTCGAATAATTTATTCCGAGGTTTCTCTAGTGCGATGACACGAGCCTAAGACCATCGGTGATCCTTCTTATGAGAAGTTAACACCTCTTGTTGTCTTTGGCCATCCCTCGGGAGATACTCCCAAGATAGCTAACCCAGAGTTAAATTCAAAGGGTGTACCTATTGATGAATCTGTCATCAATCATCCCACTTCAAGTGGTGCTTGCCCCCCAATTGGAGAATATGGCTACCCCCTCTTTGGAAGGATGTCTTTGCCCCCAGGTTGGAAGAGACTAAGCATCTTCATGTGGAATCTCCCGATGAATACTTGTTTCATCAAATTACCGAAGATCCATTGGAATCAAGTCCTTTAGATGTTGAAGTTCCAAGCTCTCATGCTTGCTACCACTATTGTTATAGCAATTCCTTCTATTCTTTGGGAATGAAGTTCGAAAGATGTCATTCCTTTAGAGGTCACACCTTTACGGAGCAAAGATCGAACTTGTGATTACCTTTGTGTGCAAAGGTTCTTCATCAACTTCAGCATCTACTTCTGAGACTGGTCTGCCTTTCTTTCCCCATGAATTCATTTTAGACTTCCTCTATATGAGTCCATGTCCTCATGATACCAGACTTCACTCTCTTGCACTACAAGAAAATCACAAAATAACGACGGCCTATCAGCGACGGCTAAAAAAACCATCGGTATAATCAAAACAAGCGACGGCTTGAAGCCGTCGTTGATTACCGACTGCAGTTATAGCATTTAACGACGGTTTAGTCGTTCGGTGATAAATAACGACGGCTAAAAGTCGTCGTTCATTTTGTGGAAGTAAAGCAGAATTTTTTTTAGCTTGGGCGACGGTCTGAAACGGTCGTTGATTTCTAAAGGGGGGGTTTAATTGAAGTCTTTCAGTCGGGTTTTTTTTTCAACAACAAAAAGGAGGGAATTTGGGCGATTTTGGCAGCGACGAAACTCGGTCGACTCCACCTCCACCTGCCTCTCCTCCTTCCTCCAGCCAACGGCAGCGACCCAACTCCACCTCACTTCGCGGCGGTAAGCTTTATTTTCTCTTTTTTTTTTAAAAAAATTTTGTACTCATGAACCAAACCCTAACATTTGGGTTTTTTCCTCGTGAGAGAAGTGAACTTCAGGCGACGAACTTGGGCGACGAACTTGCATCGACTCTTGCCGGACCGACATTTCGCCGGTGGTAAGCAGTGCTAATTTCTTTTTTTTTAACAATTTGTGTACTGATGAAACTAAACCCAGAAAATTAAGTCTTGCTTTATTTTATGTATATTTCTTCATGTAAGTGTTTGATCTTATAATATATCATTTCTTTAATTGGTGTTATCTACAAAATGTAATTCACTCTTAAATGCAAGCTAAGTGAAATTCAAAACACCCATATATAAACTGGGAACAAGGGCATGAGGAGGAGGAGTGCGGGGAGGTCGGTGAGGGGGAGGGGTGCAGGGGGTCGGTGGGGGGGGATTGCGGGGGTCGGGGAGGGGGGGGTGCTGCGGGGGTCGGTGAGGGGGTGGGGTTGTGCGGGGGGTCGGTGAGGGGGAGGAGTGCGGGGAGGTCGGTGAGTGGGGGAGGAGGGCGGGGGTCGGTGAGGGGGGTGGGGCCGTGCGGGGGGTCGGTGAGGGGGATGGGGCTGTGTAGGGGTTCGGTGAGGGGGAGGGGCCGTGCGGGGGGGTCGGTGAGGGGGAGGGGCGCAGGGGGTCGGGGAGGGGGGCTGTGCGGGGGGGTCGGTGGGGGGGAGGAGGCGGGAGGTCGGTGGGGGGGGTAGGGGCGGGGGGTCGGTGAGGGAGGAGGGGTTGCGGGGGTCGGGGAGGGGGGAGGCGTGCAGGGGGGTCGGTGAGGGGGAGGAGTGCGGGAGGTCGGTGAGGGGGAGGGCGGGGGGGCGGGGGGTCGGTGAGGGGGGTGGGCTGCAGGGGGTCAGTGAAGGGGGGTATTTACGAATGGGCTCCTGAGTTAGAAGGCCTAGTGAGGAAGGATTACAAGAAAAAAGCTTCATCTCGTCTGAGAGACTTGCGATACTGGGTGGTTAAGAAAGCCAAAGAAAGGCCAAAATGGTTGGGGGAGACGATCTACGAAGACTTGAAGAAGAGAAGTGAAGAGCCAACATTTCGGGAAAAATCTGAAAAGGCGAAGAAGAACCGAAGAGGTGGCTCCCTGTCTAATCCAATTGAGCCGTCACACTTTCAGGGTTCTATTTCGGCGGCACAGCATGCTAGGAAGATGGTAAATATGTTTCATATCTACTACTTAGTGTAATTTACATGACATTTTCGGTATGAGTAAAAAATAAAGCCTTTGTTCAACAATGTCTACAGGCAAAGAGTAGAGGAGGAGTACTCCCTACTGCTCCCGAGTTGTTCTTGAAGACTCATTTTAAGACTGTTCCTGGAAAAGGAGAAATCCCAGCAAACAAGAAAGTAAAGCAAATCTCGGTACATACTTCTAAACATATATTTATAGGCAAATATGATTGAAATTGAATACACTAAACATTTTAGGCCATTTTAGTTGAAATTGAATAAATACGATTAGTTTGATGCTAGTTTAAGTTATAAACACCTCAAACATCATATATATAGTTAGTTTAATATGATTATAAGTTGTTTTGATTGAAAATACACAAAATAGGAAAGATAGAACCAAATATAGGCTAATATAGGCCATTTTAGGCCATTTCACTTGAAAATGAATGAATACGAGTAGTTTGATGCTAGTTTAAGTTATAAACACCTCAAACATCATATATATAGTTAGTTTAATGTGATTATAAGTTGTTTTAATTGAAAATACACAAAATAGGAAAGTTAGAACCAAATATAGGCTAATATAGGCCATTTTAGGCCATTTCACTTGAAAATGAATGAATACGAGTAGTTTGATGCTAGTTTAAGTTATAAACACCTCAAACATCATATATATAGTTAGTTTAATGTGATTATAAGTTGTTTTGATTGAAAATACACAAAATAGGAAAGATAGAACCAAATATAGGCTAATATAGGCCATTTTAGGCCATTTCACTTGAAATTGAATGAATACGAGTAGTTTGATGCTAGTTTAAGTTATAAACACATCAAACATCATATATATAGTTATTGTAATGTGATTATAAGTTGTTTTGATTGAAAATACACAAATTAGGAAAGTTAGAACCAAATATAGGCTAATATAGGCCATTTCACTTGAAAATGAATGAATACGAGTAGTTTGATGCTAGTTTAAGTTATAAACACCTCAAACATCATATATATAGTTAGTTTAATGTGATTATAAGTTGTTTTGATTGAAAATACACAAAATAGGAAAGTTAGAACCAAATATAGGCTAATATAGGCCATTTCACTTGAAAATGAATGAATACGAGTAGTTTGATGCTAGTTTAATTTATAAACACCTCAAACATCATATATATATAGTTAGTTTAATGTGATTATAAGTTGTTTTGATTGAAAATACACAAAAAAGGAAAGATAGAACCAAATATAGGCTAATATAGGCCATTTTAGGCCATTTCACTTGAAAATGAATGAATACGAGTAGTTTGATGCTAGTTTAAGTTATAAACACCTCAAACATCATATATATAGTTAGTTTAATGTGATTATAAGTTGTTTTGATTGAAAATACACAAAAAAGGAAAGATAGAACCAAATATACACCATTTTGGCACTTTATATTATTTGAATATGAGTATATTTAACCAAATGCAGGAGACATACAATAAGAAGCTGGATCATTGTACCACTCGGGGTCACGGTCGAACCACGATACTGTTGTATTGGGGAGACAGGTTGGGGGAGAAAGCGAGGAAAATTCGGGAGATCATTTGTACTACTAACTCTTCATCAGGGCGAGGAGATGACGGCTCTTCACAACCATATGAGCCGTCCATTTTTTCTCAGATTGAGGCGCAAGTGGAGACAAAGGTCGCTGCACGGATGGGAGAGGTGGAGGCAATGGTCGCAGCACGTGTGGAAGAGTCACGTCGGGCCCTCATAGAGGAAATGATGAGGAACATGTCTAGTTTCGGCCACATGTTCTCAGGTTGCAACCCAGGCCCCACTCCACAACGCAGACCGGAAGATGACCTGGGTTTGGTGGTGGCGGTAGTGCTCTGAGCCACCCTTGACAGGTGTAGTTTTTTTGGTTTTGGCAACTAGGTAACTAACTTATAGTTGGATATAGTTAGTCTAACTATTTTCTTGTAGTGTAAATACTTATCGGCATCTCGCTTCGTTTCTTGATGTGTCGGGTTATTTTTTTTTCAACCCGACTTCTACTTTATTTCCCGACACGGGATCTATTTTGCGTACATATATTTAATCTAGGTAGTTTGTCTAACTATAGACATTTAGTGTCTATATTTATCGGCATCTAGCTTATTAGTTTCTAGCTTTGTCGATATATATTTTTTGTAAACACCGACATCTACTTTATTTCCCGACATCGGGATCTATTTTGTGTACATAAATGTAATCTATTTCATGTAATTATACAAGTATCTATGTAAATTTTAATATATATCAAAATTGCATATTTTTGTAATTGAAAAAATTGAATGCGATGGAGAAACAGCTTTAGCGTGGTATATTTAGGTGCAGCTGTGCAGGTACAGGTTTAATTATTATTAAGAACAATAGAATTTTAAATAACATTATTTTGTAACAACAGCGACGGTTAAACATTAAATCAACGACGGCTAGGCAGTCGCTGTAAGGTTCTCTATGTACCCATGGACACGAAATCAACGACTGCGTTAATACCTTAGCGACGGTTATAAACAGACGTTGATTAATCGAAATCACCGACGGTTTAAAACGGTTAGTTGATCACCGACGGTTTAAAACGGTCGGTGACCCAGCGACCGTTTTAAACCGTCGCTGAATCACCGTCTGCTTTAAACAGTCGTTGACTGGGGATCAACGTCGGCTTTTGTAAACCATCGCTGATTGTCATGAAACCGTCGTTAAAAATATCACCGACGGCTTGACGGTCGTTGATTCTTGTATCAGCGACCATCTTTTTACCGACTGCCTATCAATGACGGTTGACCGTCGTTGATTAATTAGCGACGGCTTTTTAGGCCATCACCGACGGCTTTTAGCCGTCGTTGATTGCCACTTTTCTTGTAGTGTTGCTAACTTGGCTTCTCTTCTTTGTGATGCAGAGGGAAGCACTCAAGAAGCAAGTGTGATGAAAGAGTCTGATGGAGGGAAAGAGGTTAATCTACAGACAGCTATCATCGTGAGGGATCAACCTACCTCTGCTAACAGTGATCATTCCAGTGATGGATCATCTGAACACATAAAACAAGAAGACAAAGTCTGGGATCTCTACTTAACCTTAACAAACAACCCTTATGATCGGGCTTACGCACGAGGCTCTTAAACAAATTTTGGAATCCCGATTTCTCGAGGTTTTGAAAACTGGATACCGTGTCTTGATTATGTTAAAGAAACTCTCCTTCTTCAGCAATGTAATGCCGAATCAAGAGTCCAATCTCTAAATTTCTCAGCTCGAAAACTTCAGGAAGAGGAGACTTCTTTGGAAGCTCAAGCTAAATCCTTCAGAAACTTCAGTAAACAGATCCAAGATTCTTTGAGCTCTTCTGATCAGAAGCTGAAGCTTCTTTCGGAGGAAAGGCAATCTTTCCGAGAATCGCCTAGCTGAGATTAATAAAGAGGAGATCAATATCATCAATGAGAAGTCTTCACTCCAAAACTCCATTGAGACTGAAGAGAAGAAGCTACACCAAGGTCGAACAAATCTTGCTCATATGAGGCAAGAGATGTTCAAAGATATGGCTGTACAGCAAAGCTTGATCCTTCAGAAGGAAAAGTTTTGTAATGCTTGGTCAGCCATTAAACACCTTAGTTTAGCTGTTAGACAATGTTGGAATGTCTAAGATTTAACATTATTATTAATGTTGTAATTCTAATGATCCCTTGTTGTTTGAAACAGTGCATGTTTTTGTTGAAACACAAGATCGTGTTTCTCCCATATAGATGGATGATATTTCTTTAGAAATTTGAGGGCTCTTTCTTTTATGTTGCCATCTATATCCTTTAATATGTATGCATTTCTAGACATTTTCTTATGAATGATAAAGGGACCTTGCCACTTAGGTGACCATCTCCCTAGTTGTGGATCTTTGTAAGCTGCTTCTGGCAGAAACATTTTCCAAACCTTATCATTCTCCTGGAATTCTTTAGGCACTACCTTTTTATTGTAGGCCCTAGCAACCTTTTCTTTTTGGATTCTCATTTTGGCTAAAGCTTCTTCCTTAGCTTCTAGAGCATCCATAATTTTAATATTCATCGCCTGTGAATAGTCGTCTCTGATAATCCCATTTGTTGGGCTACCCTTGATGATCTTACATTCACTTCAGCTGAGATCACTGGAGTATGTCCATAAACTAAGTTAAAAGGAGTAACTCCTGTTGCTTCCCTTTTAGAGGTCATGTAGACCCATAGGGTATATAGCAACAACTCATCCCATTTTCTTAGGTTATTGTCTATGAGTTTTGAGATCCCTGTTACTATGATCTTATTGGTAGCTTCAGCTTGACCATTTGCTTGAGCATAGTAAGGCGTTGAATGCAATTTAGTAATCCCAAACTGGTTAAGATAATCCAATAAGTCAGGATTTCTAAAGACTGTGGCTTGATCAAAGGTTATAGTTCTGGGATTCCTCATCTTGTAAAGATTTTCTCTTCCAAGAAATTTATTACAACCTGGGTATTGATCTTGTTGAAAGCCTGAGCCTCCACCCATTTGGTGAAGTAATCCGTCACCACTAGGATGTATGAATGCTTCTTAGAGGATGCAGGATTGATTTCTCCTATGGCATCCACTGCCCATCCTCTGAAGGGCCAAGGTTTAAGAATCTACTTAGTGCCCTGCTGATAGGCCCAAACTTTTGACATCTTTTGTAACCTTTAGCATAATCTATACAATCCTTTCTCATAGTGGGCCAATAGAAACCATGTTAGTGCAACATCCATCTCATTTTTAGGCCATTTTGATGAGCACCACATAGTCCTTGGTGAATTTACGCCATGAGAGTTAGAGCTTCTCTAGCGTCCACACATCTTAAAAGTAATCCTTACGGATCATTTCGTGTAGTTCACCAAACTCCATATAGAACTTGGTGGCTG
The DNA here is from genome assembly GCA_947648045.1 of Beta corolliflora. Lineage (NCBI taxonomy): Eukaryota > Viridiplantae > Streptophyta > Magnoliopsida > Caryophyllales > Amaranthaceae > Beta > Beta corolliflora. Next base: position 577,808 of record CANSZD010001586.1, read on the forward strand.
CCATTTTGACTCTATTTGGCACCTTTGTCCCAGGTTGGATTATGGAGATATTGAATAATTTAATCTCTCCAATCCTTCTCCTCGCTTAATATTGAAATTCTATAGACTTCCAATACGTTCTCTGATCTTTCTTGATCAGATTCAATGAGAGGTTCTAGGATCTTTTCTTGGAGAATGAGATCTTCATTTTGTGAAGGTATCTCTTCTCTAGCAGAAGCTATTTGGGACAGCTGATCTGCTACTTTATTCTCTTCTCTGGGAATGTGTATGAAAGTGATTTCCTTAAATTGTTTAGACAACTTTTGTGCTTTCTTACCACATTCCTGTGATACTAGTGATATACTTTTGAATTCCTCATTTATTTGATAAATGACCAACTGAGAATCCCCATATATCTTTACTTTCTTAGCTCCCAATTCTAGCAGCATCTCCAATCCAATTAATAGAGCTTCATATTCGGCTCTATTGTTGGTGCATGGACCCTTTAGGGTTACTTGCTAGTTTAATTGGGATTTCACCGAGGAGATAAAATATATATTCCGGCTCTGTTGTTTCTCTAGTGTTGGACCCATCAAAGAATAGGACCCATTGAAGGATGTCTTCATCAATTATTCTTGAGTCACGGCAAGGATGAGTTGCTAAGAAATCGGCTAATGCTTGACCTTTGAGCGCCTTTTGTTGCACATATACGAGGTCAAACAGTAATAAATGTAAACTCCATTTGCTTAACTTTCCTTTTATGAAAGGTTGAGATATCATATATTTTATGACATCCGTTGGAGATACCACTTCTACGGTGAAGGCTATGAAATAATGTATGAGTTTAACTAATGCATCATATAAACACAAACACCATTTTTCTATCATGGTATACCTTTTCTCTGTATCATGTAGGATTCTACTTAGGTAGAATATGGCCTGCTCATGCCCTTTTTCATTTTCTTGAGTAAGGAGACTCCCAATGGAATCTTCACAAGCAGACAGATACAGTCTTAGTGGTTTTCCATTTTGCCTTGGGGGAATCAGTACAGGCGGGTTTGCCAAATCTTGTTTGATCTGGTCAAAGGCCTTTTGATGTTCTTCCTCCCATTTGAAATTTGATTCATGTTTCAATCTTAGTAGTGGTGAAAACTTTTTAGTTTTTCCAGCTAGATTAGCCATGAATCTCCTGACATAATTGACCTGTCCAATGAATCTTTGCAATTCCTTCTTATTAGAAGGTGGCTTGGCTGCCAACACTGCCTTTGCCTTATTTTGGTCAAATTCTATTCCATTTTTGTGAATGAGGAATCTTAAATAGTTACTAGCTTTAACTTCAAATGCACATTTAAGTGGATTCATTTTTAGGTGATACTCTCTCATTCTGTTGAATGACTTAATCAAATGCTCTTTATGTCTTAAAAAGTCATTTGACTTTACTAGTATGTCATCCACATAGATTTCCATCATCTTACCAATCATATCCTTAAAGATTGCGTCCATTGCTCGTTGGTATGTGGCTCCAACATTTTTCAATCCAAAAGGCATGACCACGTATTCAAACAAGCCTAATGATTTTGGACATCTGAAGGCTATTTTGTTACAGTCTTCATGTGCAATCCTTAACTGGTGATATCCTGCATAACCATCCATAGAAGATATGTATTCATATCTTGATGCTGCATCTATTAGGAGATCAGCTACTGGCATGGGATATTGATCTTTAGGTGTCACTTTATTTAGATCCCTAAAGTCAATGCAGATTCGTATTTTGCCATTTTTCTTAACCACTTTGGAACTATATTGGATATCCAATCGGCATATTAGCAAGGCCTTATAAACTTTGCCTTGAGGAGTTTGGCTATTTCCTCTTGTATAGGCTCTGTTAATTCAGGCGCTAGTCTTCTAGGACTTTGTGCTACAGGCTTAAACCCTTCCTTGATAGGTAGTTTATGTTCTACTATTTGCCTATCAATGCCAGGCATTTCATGATGTTCCCAAGCGAAACAATCCTTAAATTCTTTTAGAATTTCTATTATTTCTGTTTCTCTTGGTTAGTGAGGAGTTTACTTATGTAAGTAACACGTGGATTTTCACTATCCCCTAAATTTATTTCTTCTAGTGGATCATGAACTTCCTGTTTAATATCGTCACTTTTAGCCCATACTTTATCATCCTCTTCGTCAAAGGATTCGGTTTCATTTAAAGTAGAGCAACATGCATTAGAGTTTATAAGAAAATCTTCTTGGTATTTTCTAAAAAGTAAATCTTTCATAACTTGATCAACAATAGGGGTAAACCCATTACAACATTTTCTTGGTTTATAGACATAATAAACTTTTGTAACAAAAATACATCCTAACTCTACAAATTAATGAGAGCTAAGGGTTGATCATAGTTTGGCGTCTGTTGAATATATTCATATTTTGATTGAATGTCTTCAACTTCTGGGACGTCCTCGACTTCTTGAATGAGAATTGCAAGCGAGTCTTCTTTCTCTTGGTGAGTTTGTGACTCAAGTTGTAGAGCAACCTCAATTTTGATAGTAGGACCCGACTTTAGAGAGTCCCTAATAAAGACGAGAATCGGGAGATGTAATTAGACAAACCTCCTCATCCGCTTGAACCATTTCATAAGTGTCACCATTCCACAAGATTACGACTTGGTGGAGTGATGATGGAATAGCATAGTTATGATGCAACCAATCTCTTCCCAGTATGGCATTATAATTAGTACCACTTTCGACTATGAAGAAACCGGTATAAGTAGTTTTAGTTCCTACTTCCTACCCTTATCTTTAAGACAGCCATCCCTTCCACTTTTTCTGATAAACCAGATAAACCAGTTATGTTGATTTGTATGTTATGCAAATCCTTTCTAGTTTTTCCTAATCTTCTAAACACAGAGAGTGGCATAATATTAACAGTAGCTCCAGTATCTACCAATACTTTGCCTAAACGAACTCCCTCAAAATCAACATTTAGAAATAAAGCTTTAGTGTGCTTATTATGATTAACTTCTCTAGGTTAGCTTTTAGAGATGTTTTGTTAGGCACTTTCTTATGAGGTGCATTTAAATAAGATGGCAAGCTTTGAGAAGAAGTAATTTTAAATTTACCTGCCCTTTCTTCCTTGTCAACTTCATCTTCTCATGATGTGGTATTGGTCTGGAATTCTGACTGATCTTCTGACTTTTTAAACTCCGTTGGGAGCATGACCACATTACACTGCATGTTTTGGCCCTCTTCCAATTCTGTTTGAGGTTCATTCATCAGTGGGTCTCCTCCATCCAACATTAAGTCACTGTCTGACACCAGTAAGTCCAAATCCTCAGATCCAAACTCTGAATCATGCATAGTCCTCATTAAAGCCATTTCCTGGTATCTCTTTCATAAGAGAGTCATCTCTTTGAGGCTGCTGGCCATCATTCTTTGTCGATGATGTACCCCATTGTTCCTCTTCTAGAGGTAACAATTTAGTGATATCAGCTTGGAGCGCCTCTTCATCTATTCTTATGTTTGCTATAAGGGACTCCTGCACATTTTGAGTGCTGATCTGAGCCCTTGCTGCAGTAGCTTTTCCACTTAACTCCTTCATCTTTACTGTCCTATTTTTAGATAAGTTTTGGACATCTTGTAGTGGCCAAGGCCTAGCTGCTGGCTTGATTTTTGACTTCCCTTGGCCCTCCCTGGGGCTTCACCCTTCTTTTAAGAATTTTGGGCACAGGAGTTTGACTTGGCTCCCTTTCTTTCCCTTTTAAGGAAGGGCCTGAACTGGGGCTATCATGCTTCCTTGGTCCTTGACTTATGGACCTTTTACGGAATGGACACTGGTAGCGAGGCACATAGGCGGGATCATTTGGGATGATCCGAGTTCTAACCATTTCAAAAGTTAGCCTGTCTCGCGCACGGTGAGCACATTCCATTTCTCGAGCCTTAACCCTTCTATCGCCCTAGTCGCAATGGGAATTTTTGAGCGGGCTCCTTATAGGTTTTGGCTCTTTCCTCATGCATCACCAGGTTTGGCGTTGGGTTGGATTTATCAAGCGCCTTAGCTTTGGCTAAGTTGGCCTTGTATGCTTCTAGCTCCATAGCATGTAGTTCCATCTCTGAAACAATCAGTCTTTTGAGACTTAATTGTCTAGTTAGGTATCCTTTAAATACTTGGCACTGGTATGTTGTATGTGACCCATTCATGTGCCATCTGCACATATCTTCTAGCCCTTCCTCATTGGCTATTTTTGGCATAACCAAGATTCCTTCATCGAGCAATCTATTGAAGAGCTGGTTGCCAACTTCTGTAGCTTGAGATGCCTGCAAGGTGACAGTAAACGCATCATTAGCCTCTACCATACCACAGAATAGTTCAAATGGTTCATCCATTCTAACTACATTCACATCTTCATCGTCAGGAAACATGATATTTTTCTTATCAATTTCATCCTGGATTTTGTTTCTAAACACAATGCATTCAGAAGTATCATGAGTTACTGCATCATGCCATTTACAGTATTTTTTACCCTTAACTTCTTGGCGGTTCTTACTTTATGTCTCCCTACCAATTTTATCTTTTTGTTAGATAATAACCGATCAAAGACTGAATTAGCTTTCTTAGCATCAAAAAGGAGAACATTTATAAGGTACTCCTTGAATGATTTCTGCCACGTCTACTTCTTGTGTAGTTTCAAAGTGGAAGGGCTCATCATTCTAAGCAAAGTAACTTTGGTGTCTTGCTGCACTTTCAGCTTGTAGGTTCCTTTCATACCTTACAGTCAATTCTGCTAATTCAACAAAATCGCCAAAGGCATGACCATCAAACCTTTTCCTAAACTGAATTAGCATTCCTTCTTGAGCCATTTGTACAAACTCTCTTTCAGGAATGCTAACGTGACACCTGATCTTGGCCATTTTGAATCTAGATAGATAGTCTTCTACAGACTCCCCTATCTTTTGTTGGATTCTGGCTAGATCTCTTAAAGTCACTCCTGGCTCAGTGCGTGCAAAATAATTTGTAAATTGCACCTGCATATCCTGCCAAGAATGGATAGAATTAGGCGGTAAATTAGTATACCACTAGAAAGCAGTCTCAGTAAGAGACATGGAGAACATTCTAAGCTTTAAGAATTCGTTGTCAGTTGCCTCTCTACACTGACAATTATTGAATCTAACTAAGTGTTCTTCAGCAGAAACCATATCATTCCCAGAGAACAGGGTGAAGTGAGGTATCTTAAACATTCTAGGAAATGGATTTGCTCTATCAATCCACTCAGGGTAAGGTTTTTGACCTATTTGCCTCTGATTTCTCCTAGAGGTATCCCCTACTAATCTTTAGACTAGTGCCTCAACTTGTGCTGACAATGGATCCTTTCCATACCCCATGTTTCTTGCAGTATCATATGCAGGGTTAGGATTAGGATTGAAAGGTTGATTTTGATAACCTCCCATAGGGATCTCCTGGTTGTGCATAAAAGTAGGATTGGCTGCCCCTTGTGCCATTTGTGGTGGGAATGTATGTCCATTTGTGGGCATCCCTTGATAATAAGCACCAGTTGCTTGGGCAAATGGAGCTTGGGGTTGACCATACCCTGGAATATTCTCATAATGAGGTGTACCAGCCATATTTGGCTGGTTAGGAGGCATGTAAGCATAAGGTGTAGAAGGAATACCAGCCATAGTTGGTTGGTTAGGAGGCGTGTAAGCATAAGGTGTATTGTTGTTGTTTGTAACAAAAGTACCTTGCCTCTGTCCTCCTTATGATGATCCAGGTTAGTGTATGTTGTCACCAACTTGTCTACCACCCATGGAAAGCGAAGGTTGATGATGTCCGACGCTGGTGCCGGCTGGCTCCACTCCCATTGCCATTCCATCACTTCTCCTAGGATTTCCATGATTACCTTCTCCATGGCTCAAGGGTATTGCCCTTGTTTGATGCACATGTGAAGAAGTTTGTGGATCTCTTGAGATAGGTGGATCTCTAGTTTCAGGATGGGAGAAATGTACCCTTGGAGGGTAGCCTATTGGAGGAACGTCTGGCGCTATGCCACAACTTCCCCTTGCTCTATCTAATGGGACCTCTTCTAAGGCCTTAACTAGTTTCTCATTCAAGCGATAATGTTTTTCGACTAGTGGTTCTAGGCGAGTAACTACTTCGGTCGAAGAGATTTGGATATTGCCGTAAAAGTTGCACTCATAGTATCATTGATATCTACAAGTATTCTATCAATTTGCCTAGAGTTAATTTCTCTATTTTCTTCACTTATCCTTTAGAGGATATCCGTGAAGACTCAGGCAGACTCATGGGCTAGAGATCTGTAGTTAGAGTCAAATTGTTGTCTCTGACTCTCTCTGGCTTCCAATAGCAAATTCCTTACTATCTCCGTGAACTTTCCATACACTTGGTGTATAAGTCCACGACGAGTACTACATGGAGATGAGTTATCCCTTTGTGGGGTATTTCTAACTGACTCTTCATGACCATGATGAATTTGTTCACCATTGTTACCATGTACCCTTGGTTTTGGAGGGATTGAAGAACTAGTTTCCATCTTGTGGAAACCTGATTCATCCTGAGCAACTTCCTTATTCTTCTTAGAACGTGTTTCCGGTATTTTAATAAAAACAACCGTTTTTTACGGTTAGTTTTCGAATGTACGAAGAAGAAACTTCACAATTTAATTATGAATCCTCTTCTCCCACTGTGGTCGCCAAAAAACTTATTGGTGCAAAATCAATTCGTTGACCTTACAAACAAGTCAATGCACATCCAATAGTTTGATACTGAATGCCTTGGGAGACTTAGTCCCTGGGGTTACCGGTTTTAATTAGATAAAACCTTGCTAACGTACTTTGTTGCAATTTAATTAATGATTAAACTACAACGCCTATTAAATTCAGGCAAATGCAATAAATAGAGCAAACAAATAATTAATCTTTTAATTAAATAAAGAAGAACATTCACATACATTTCACAAACTTTAAGAAAGATTTTACAACACATAAAGAGGATAAGCCGGGCTAGACAACAACTAAAGGGGAAGACACGAAGGTCATTACCTCCATGGTTCCTTGCTTAATCGGAGAATTAGAGAACTCGTCGCCAGAACATGTTCTACGTCTAAGGAACTAAACTATAACCCCAGTAAGGGGTTGGCTAGGCTAAGGTTAGGCTACGCTATGAAAAGAAGTAATGCGATTTGATGTGTGTTTGTTTGTTGTTTGCTTGATGATCATTCCTCTATTTATAGAGGAACATAATATGTAACTTCCGTGCTTGCTTGGAGGGAAACATTTGAATCGTATTTGGTTAAAATCTCAATCGTCTTAGGCGTTGAATAAGCTGCTGACCTTGCAAGTTCTTCCTTATGTGGATGCGCCTCATGATTGTTCTTTAACCGCTTTGTCCTTTTACTATTCTTGACTTTCATCTCCTTATGGTATTGATGGTATTCTCTTATTGACTTTGACTTATGTTGACTACGTCCAATGGGCTTTATACTCCTGTTGGGCCTTCATATTAAGATGAAATTAAACCTTTTGAGGTCTAATACAATGTACCATAATAAATGTTACTGGACATCTAAAAATGGTGGTAACAGATGGGTGCTTCACTTAACTTATCTTTAGAGCTTTAAATGCTCCTTGAGCTGATGTTGTCCAAGTAAAGGACCCTTTATTCTTTATGCACTCAGTTAAAGGTTTGGCATTGGTTACGGTCTTACGGGAGAAGACATAGCCGATAACACAAAAATGGTGGTTACTACCTTTCGGTCGAAAAGGTTGTCAACATAAGCGACCAATCCCCATTAATTCTTTATATCATGGTCGCGGCACCTTGTTGATCAGTATAATGGTTTAATCGAACAAAAATGCATGGAACACTGATTAATAACCGAGTGATGACGCGCAACTTAAGAGTAGCAGGAGTTCTACAACAAAATGGAAGAGTGGAATGGAAGCACATACACCTTATTGCAACACCTAGAGCCATCAATGTTCATGCAAGGCTATTTACATGTGAGAGTGTGAGAGTGTGAGTGCCCAACTTCATCTAATAGATGCCTTAATTGTACTACTTCTATCGTTTAGACTTTAGAGTCTCTTCCGAAAATTAAGGTTCCGGAAACATCAAATGTGCAAAGGATCTAATTCGACACACAATTGTCATCAAGCCTTTTACAGGAACTGAACTTCTATTCATCGCCCTGAAATTACTTAAAATCGCCCCAACTACCATGTAAATGTACCATTATACCCTTGGCTGCTTTTACAACTCTCTCTCCACCACCACCTAAAATCACTAACCACCAATCGCTACCTCTCCAACCCAACGGCGATCACCACCGACGAGTACAAAATTCCGACGAGGTATTTTTTTTTTAACGAATTTCATGGGGCTAACGTGTGGCCAGCACGTTGGCCCCATGGGACACAACATCTGGCCTGGACATTGTGTCCCATGGGGCTAACGTGTGGCCTACACGTTGGCCCCATAGACACAACGTCCAGGCCAGACGTTGTGTCTATGGGCCCAACGTGCAGGCCACACGTTAGGCCCATGGAATTCGTTAAAAAAAATATAAGTGGTCGGAATTTTGTCTTTCGTCGATGTGACGTGGTGATCGTGGGTGGTGATGGCGAAGATGAGAGAGAAAATGAATTAGAGGAGGAGTTAAGTTGGAGTAAAAATAAAAAAAATTACATAATGGTATTTTTAGAGAAGAGTTGGGGGTAATTTTAAGTAATTTAGGGGCGACATTTAACAATCCCCTACAGGAAATACCACTCCCTTCAAAACTCTTTCAGCAGATTTACCATTTCACCTGTTGTCATCTGCAGTTATGACTCTGAACCTGTGACAATAAATAATAATCATTCAAATCTTACCGGCTTCAAAATTGACATGTGCTGGCAACTGGCAAGTAGCAACATGGACATTAAATTTAGCCTTTACATTGCACTGAACACCAACTATTAATAAGGTGATTCATAAAGTGTTTCTGTCCTTTACATACTTTGCCCAATTCAAAGGAAATGAACTCGGAGCTGGGTACAGACAAATTATGAAATACTCCTATGTACTACGCTTCTTTGCTTTTAAAAGAATACAATGATGATCATCTCTAAAATAAAAATGTTAAAAGGTCAAAGTTGCCCGCAATGAGCGTAAGAGTCAAAGTGCGTTACAATATATTAAAAACAAGGGAGGTATATATTAGTCATATCACTCATATGTCCAAAAAAAATCCGGTCCAAATGTAGCTATCATTTGGTTAACAGAATAAGATAACAACTCCCTCCAATTCGTGGAAAATAAAACTTTTGTGTGTTACATACTCAAATATTAGATGGTACTCTTAAAAAGAAGAGCTGCAAACCTAAATCATGTTATGTTGAAGCAAATTTGTTCGTCTTCTGTTTAATTGATTTTTGCGATTCAATCTGGACAACACAAGATGAGGAAAAATGCAGATTTACCAATTCTCTAATCAAATAAATTCAGAGATAAACTCTCTAATATGACCAACATAACTAGGGATGTCAACGGGTAGCATCTGGACCGGATCCTCTAGGATCCAGATCCATTTTTCAAAGCATGTATCCGGATTTGGCCGGATCCACTTGGGTAATAAAGTTGAGGATCCAGGATCCAATGGATCCTACTGATTCCGGTCTAAAAACGGATCCTAACCTATTTTCTTCAAACGACCCTAATTTTCACAATAATTAAAGATTTTAAAGAACAAAGCAAGCCATTTAGCATCTTCATTTGTCGATGTTGAAGTAAACAAGCATTCAACCTTAATACAACAAATCCAAGCATAAATAACATTATTAAGAGTTTAACGTTAAGTTTTACTCTTTTAATTATATATTTTAAAGTAACTTAAAAAACGGGTAAACGGATCCGGGTAATAATTTAAGATCCAGTCCATATTCATTTTTAAAAACTAGGATCCAGATCCTACCTGGATCCATCGGGTCCAAAATTTGAGGATCCATATCAGCTAAAACGGATCTAGATCCACATCAGTGTAGGGTCCATTACCCACTGACATCCCTAATATAGACCAAGTGATGAAGAAAGAATAACATAGGAGCTAGTCGGCCAGGCAGGCTATACATGGAAAATTGTTCTCCATTGAACATATATTGAGGGGGCATCTTAGTAAATCCACTTGGTGTAGGCTCCTCGCCTACTCCCCGCTCTGTTTGGTGAAGAATAATTTCTCCATTTAGCAGTTTTTATAACATATAAATAACAAATTAAAGTTAGTTCAAGGAAAGGCTTCAATATACCAAAAAAATTCAAGGAAACACCCCTCTGAACCTGCAGTCGCACTCGCATAAACCATGTAAAAGTAATTAATATGAGCAAATCATTATTTTTGTTGGATTTGTAAAAAAAAATTGAGGAACTTTAGTGATCTATTTTGAAGTGTTGAAACCCTAAGAAGCACAGAAAAGTAAAAAAAATTGAGGAACTTTAGTGATCTATTTTGAAGTGTTGAAACCTAAATCATGTTATTAGATGGAAAGGGAGAGATAGAAAGATGAAGGGAGTAGAAAACAATGTAAACAAGCTGAGGAAAAAATTATTATGAAGCCCATGCCAAAAAAAGGACTTTCAAAGAATCAAACCAACTATAAATGGCAAAAAAGAGTTAAGAATACAGCAACTGCATGTGTATAAAAGTTAAAACTGACAATGCTCAGATTTGCTTCCTTTTTTTATTAAATTCAACTTTTTTTTATTTCTTCCAAGGAAAATGATAGAGCAATCATGAAAAAAAAAAAAAAAAAACTGGCTTGCTAGATCAGAGCTTTTTTTCTTTTCTATGCAACACGCTATGCAAGTTATGGCTAAGAATTAGTGAATTACTAAGGCTGTAATGGGTTACTTTTAATGCATACATGAGGTTATTGACAAGCACATATTGGGTTTTTGATAATGTATATGAGATTATTAATGCTGCACCATCATTTTAGCATGCGATAAGTCATATGGAAGCCAAACTGTTACAAAAATCATTTGATTGATTAATCAGTAAATAATCTGAGTAGATAACTTTTGAAAGAGCAGGAATATCAAACTAATAAAAGTAGTATTATACGAAAATACAATCAAAACATTGCTATACAAAGGATCAATCAAGGAACTTACCTTGTAATGAATAAATATAGATGAATTCTTGAACCAGAGAAAAAGGGCATCAGTAGCTAACAGTTGGGGCCTGGGGGGAATGAAGCCTGGTCCGACATCACAAATTATGTATAATCTTATTCCATTTAAGATTAATTACGCCATGAAATGACGATTAATGGGTGTCGTCGAGCCAAACAACATTCCCCTCAACATAATTCATCATCATCTCCCTCTAATCTCCACTGATTTCATATCTTCTGTATTTGGGAATCCTTGTTTTAATTAATTAAGGGAAGAACAGGAAGAAATTAGGGGGGGCGTTCAAATAGTGGTGAGGGACTAATATATAGGAGAGGAAGAAAGTGTAGAGAAAAAGATTTGAAGAAAACCATGGGTAGTGTAGTAAGTTAAGTAGTAGTGGTAATCTAGTTTGTAAAAGCTGTATCACGCTCCCTATACTTTTCTCTTCTCTCTCTTGTTTGTTGATATGAAAGTGATCTCTAGGTTAAACCTTCAACATTCTTATGCACTTTATAGATCTTTCAGTTCCTCATTATAACCTAATCATCATACCATGTCCAATATAATACTCCTAATACTTTTTCCAATATAATACTCCTACACCTCCACCGAAGCGTACCTTCTGTATTCTATACAGTAAGGACATGTATTGCTATGTACTGCTAATACAGTTTGTGTTATGTACTGCTAGTCTGCTATTAACCACTAAATAGTTATCTTCTATTTTTTTGTTAAATCTCCATAATAAGTACTAAGTGTTATATGGGCTAAGGTGGTAAGATGTTGTAGGATTGGCATATTCAAACTCTGGGATAGAATCGTATCTACAATACCTTCCTTAGTGCCTCACTATCCATCGGAAATTAAAAGAAATGAGTCATAGCACACACATGAAAGAGTCTCCTTCAATGCTATGTTTGGTAACTCACTTGCAACTACCTCACAAATTATTAGAATAAGGGGTCTAATTTTAACATAATATTAGACAAATCCAAGCCCATGTTAACCTAACAAGCTCATTTCGTCTCACTCTAATCCAACATTATCCCTAGACATCTCGCACCAACCTAGTAAGTGCTTTTTACCTACTTCCTTTATTTCCCTTTGGATCTCGAACTACAACGAGACAATTTAAAAGATAACCTAATAGTCTTAGGAATGGATTAAGCCTAGTCATTGAATGGATTAAAGAATGTGATTCCTAAATGGATTAAGTTGGTCACTTAATAGATTAGATTTTTTTATTATTCAAAAAGGTGGTCTGTTTGTTCTCTTCTTAATATGGAGCTTGAGGTGTTGCCTAATTTACATTTTCTATTTGATGCCCAGATATTAGTGTACACAGATAACCAATAGGCCTAAGCTACACTAGATCCATGGATAGATAGTTTTAACAAAAAAAAGATATACTACATTTACATTTTCTATTTGACACCCAAATATTAGTGTACACGGTACATCTAAAATTATTTTCTTGCTCATTTTCAAATCAACAATTTTAAAAGGTTCAGATGAGTAGAGATTCAAATGAACATATAATAATCATAGATACTGAATACGCAAATGTACAACAAATACATTGCTAGATCAACTGATCTTACCAATTAAGATGAGCGACGAACTTCATATTATTTTGGGCTTGTATATGAATATGATAATAGAAATTGAGATTTTCTAAACATTATGCCATCTAATAGAGGTAAGTCCAAATCATCAATCGACAAAGATAAAAGTGCTTGACATGTATAGTACAGATAGTTCAAAGAAAGTGATGAACTAAAGGCCCACTATTAACTTATATAATTGCTTTTCAAAAGGCTGTTTCATTAATAATAATCTTACTAAACATAGGAGAATGAAGAGCAGTTGGAAAGTGGAAAAGGTAACCATCCTTTTTATGCAAGCTTTTGTTTCACCCAAAAGTTAAGCTTTTTCTTTGATGATTTACACGAAGATTCTCTGCACAAATGCAAACAACGCAGAAGCCTATACCTAATATTTGTGCATGAGCGACTTGTCTTCTTATTACGAAGATTATATCGTATTCTAATCTCCCAAATCTTGGTTGGGACACACATTAAGCAATCAAGTAAATAAATGGAGCGTGAAGTAGCTCTTTTGTGTATCAACAAGTGATTAGGTCAGCTACTGGTAAATGGGTTGTTTCGACTTAATTTGAAGTCATGTGTTACATTTAAGCTCCGCAAGGAAGGCAGCTCCGAATCAGCTTCAATGAGGGTCGAAATCAGCTCCAAATCGAATTAGTCCCGAATGATTTAGAAAGAAAATTAAGCATCTCTTTTGTTTCTGTAATTTAACGTTCTTTGAAGGTAAAAATGACTGGCAAGTTATCAACCAAGAGAATCTCTAATTGATTAAAAGGTTTAAAAATATATCTTTCATACGTTCCAAAATAGTTTCTAACGGGGAGAGAGACACAAGTTTTAATGAGTGTATGTGAGGAAATGAGAGATAGAAAGAAATATAAAGAGAGACTCATGTGATAAGAAGGTAGGCACCGATTGATCCTATTACTAAATATAGTATATCGCAACTAATTTGAAACTTCTTGATAAACGACGTATTACAACTAATTTGGTACGGAGTATACAAATTCTCGAAGAGACCTTAATTCTAAGTTTTAATAAATTGTTAGATGGTCGTATAACCTAAATAACTATTAACCGAAAACCATAAAAACTAGAAAACTACAACTATTAACTCAAAAACCCATAATAATTAACCAAAAAACCATAATTATAAATACAACCATAACTACTAACTACTCTCTAATAACTACTTCCTGTCCCATAATATAGTCTTACTTCTTCTTTTTCACGGGAATTAAGGAAAACGAGAGGGATAATGAAGTACTTTTGTCTTGGAACTACTTCTTTATTTTCATTTTCTTTTAAAAATAAAATCAAAAAGCAATAAATTTTCCTTGGAATGGTGCAAGCAATAAATAGGAGCACACATTTTCAAAGAAAGGTAGGAATATTCTAGAAAGTTTATGTAAAAATTGAGGAAAATTTAGTCCAAGTGAATTGATAAAAATGAAGTAGGCATAATATTTTGGGACACCGAAAATGGAATGTATATTTATATTATGGGACGGAGGGAGTATATATTAATCTCAAAACATTTATTGCTGACTGAAATCATAATTATGATCTTAAATCTCATTACTATATATTAATCTATAACCATAACTAATAACCATATGGCACGATGAAACTACATCATGGCATACATTAATCATCGGTCACCGCATCCAAGAAGGTTCCATTATTATGAAGTTATTAGAGCTCTTTAAATCCCTTTTTCCTTGAATTTCACCCAAGTAATTTCGGGTGATTAATAGTTATGGCGCAAAGGCTACACATACCTTTGGGTGTATGTAGGCCACACATCACTTAGGTGTATGTGTTCTTAGTAAAAATATATACGCTTGTGTATGTGTTACTACTTAAAATGTATATTATTACTAAAAATATTACAAACTTACAATGTTTCAACGGATAATTTGTTTTTAATGATTTGTTCTTTATCTTTGTTTAAAAAAATCTGTTTTTATGAAATTTTCTTTGTTTAATTTTGTATGAATCCTTTGTTTAAAACTAAAAAAAGAATTGTAATTTTTTTTCTTTAGATTATTCATATATTAGCTTCATCTTATTCATCTTCACCATTTTTCTACTATTAATTTCTACTAAATTTTCTTGTCGTTTTCAATTATTTAATTTGTTTGTAGAAAAATAATGTTATATTTTCATCCCTACCATGTAATAAAATTCAATTCGAAATATAGTATTTCAATCGTTTATGTATTATGTAAATTCAAATATCGTTGAATAACAAAACAAGTTCAAATGATT
Organism: Beta corolliflora; assembly: GCA_947648045.1. Taxonomy (NCBI): domain Eukaryota; kingdom Viridiplantae; phylum Streptophyta; class Magnoliopsida; order Caryophyllales; family Amaranthaceae; genus Beta; species Beta corolliflora. The sequence continues at coordinate 592,827 of CANSZD010001586.1, forward strand.
GTAAGTTTGTAATTTTTTTAGTAACAGTATACATTTTAGTAGTAACACATACAAAAGGTATACATTTTAATGAATAATACATGTCATCCAGTGTATGTGTGGCATATCTGTGAGTGTATGTGTATCATCTCTCTATGGTATTCTAGTTAGTATTATACTTTTTGGGTTAATCATTTGGGTTATTTGGGCTATTATTAGCTTACAGTTTTGGGGTTAATGGATATATATGATTTTTACGTCAACAGTTATGGTTTTTGGACTAATAGTTAGGAAGTGTATGATTATGTCATCATGATATTATCCCTTAAACCACTTCATTCGCATTCAGTGAACTGACACAAGATCTGCTAAAAAGAATATACTTCGTAGAAAAAAAAATCTTATAATATTGAATGATAATGACCAAACGAGTATAGGTAACTCTTAACTTCCTTGTTAATAATATAGTCACATAAATTACACATAACATCTAGGTTCTAGCGAAACTTTTTTTGAACAATTTAGATAATGTGTTGAGGAATTGCTTCAATGGTACTTGGTAGTAGCCTTACGGCATCGGAGAATTTTCCGAAAATCGACCCCCCGGCAAGGCGGCAAGTACTATACCCTAAGGGAGACCTTTGTTGTGAGTTTGTGACCTTATCTTTTAAGAGAAAAAAAAAAGGTCTTTTAAGTCATATAATACATTATGTGACTTGACAAATCTAAGGTCCTAAAGAAAACAAACACCCCCGATCCCCTTCCCTAAATATTTACGTATATAAAGGCAATTTCTTGAAAAGTTTGGTGTCCACTTAAAATACCTTACCTCTTTATTGTTTAAAAAATATTTTACAATTTGATGTTAATATGTACATCTTTTCATAACTTGAAACATACATTGCGTTCATTTGAATCTAATATTACATATTATAACTATATCTTGCTTCACCCTAATGATAGGGGTGTAAATTTAAAAATAACTTCAAAACTCTATAAAGTAATCTAAACTATAGTCTAATGTGACTACAACCCATGTCAGATGAAGTATATGATTTACTAATGATAGAAAACGGGTGTTGTAGTGTTTTATTAATGCGGAATAAGTCAATGAAATAATAAGGATGAGAAAAGCAATAAGAAAATAAACAAAAGAGACACAAGGATTTACGTGGTTCGGTCAAAATAGACCTACATCCACAGGTGGGGGAATCGAGAGCTTCTTCGCTATAATGGAGAAAAAACAGAGAGAATAATACAATGAGTCCTACAAAAAAATACTAGAGGCTAAAAGTGTGTGTCAAATAATGAACACCAATGGGGTCCTTTTATAACATAAGGAACTCTAACAAAACCCTAGAATATACTCCGCATAAAACCCTGAAAGAAATCGTGCATCCCGCGTCAAATTCCCCGTCGCCCGATCGGGTCGGGCGACATCCGCCCGATCGGGTGGTCATTTTCTTCAAGCCCGATTTGTCTCGAGCACGATCGGGCGATGTTCTCCCTGTCGTGGATCGCTAAAGGGGCCCGGTCGGGCGGATGTTCCCCGACCCGATCGGGCAAAATTCCAATTTCGACAGTTCTTCGTAAAACAGCCATAACTTTCTCGTTTCTCAGCGGAATTGGGCATATGACCTGTCGTTGGAAAGCTCTTGGAACAAGCTATCACCTCCAATTTGAATCACATCAAACCATTATTTATAGATTGAGAGATATGTGCATTCAAAGTCGAGCTTAAGTCCTCAAATAACAAATCTCCACCTTGACTTGAAACCGATCAATCAAGATAACTCCACCTTGAACTGAAAACCAAGAAGTGATGCTCACCACAAACATAGAATCTCCACCTTAAACAAAATTCCATAAGCCTACTCACTTTAGGCAATCAAGAACAGACATCTTCTATAAATTGTGTACCAATGCGTCTTCGAACACAAAACTCCGTATACGAAACCATCACATTGCCTAGATTGAGAGTATAAAGTCACCAAACGCCAAGCATCCTTATTCAAATTGACCAAACTCTCTTCAAACACTTCTTCATCTCAACAACAAACTTAAGCAATTCTAGAAAATCAAATTACATCGATAATTTCTAAATTGCAATTGTACTAACAAAACACAAAAGTACCAAATTTGAGATAAGAAATAGCATAACTAGAACAAAATGTAATACATAACCAAGATTGCTACTTTATTACAAACTCCAAAAACAATCTATCATAGACTCCATAACAAAATCCACACGGTTTCTCGTTTCACCAAGAGATCTCGAAAGGGCACCAATCATGAAGAGATTGTAGAAAGCTGACCCCAAAACTTGTAACCCTAAAGTGCAAGATCATCATCAAGAACATCGTTGGCGATATTTGCGGATTTGTCCTCATTGGACCTTTCCCCATTCTTCCTCTTTAATTTCCAACAATCGGCTTTGACATGACCCTTCACGTGACAATAATTACAGATTTTATTTTTTCCAAAATTCTTTCCACCATGAGCAACCAAAGCATTAGTTTGAGAAGTATTATTAGATTTATTAACCAATTTATTATCAATTAAATCTCTCTGAGTTAAGGCATCCTTAACATCCTGCAAACTCAAATCATCTCTACCATACAATAAAGTATCTCGAAAATGCTTATACGAAGGCGGTAAAGAACACAACAACCTAATAGCCATATCCTCATCATCGATTTCAACATCGATGTTTTGCAAATCCATAATAATAGAGAAGAATTTATCTAGATGAGACTCAAGCGGTTTACCTTCTTCTAGACTAAGATCATGAAGTCTAGATTTGAGCGATGAGACGGTTGGTCACGCTCTTTGTCATATAAAGTGACTCCAACTTCAACCACAAACCCAGCGTAGTCGTCTCCTTGGCAACCTCTCTCAAGACTTCATTAGAGAGACATAATTGAATTGCCGAAAGAGCCTTCAAATCGATCTCCTCCCATCGATCATCCGTCATACCCGAACGCTTTTTGGATGCACCTTGAAGAGCCTTGTGACAACTATTTTGAACCAAGGTGGCTTTCATCTTCAATTGCCATAGGCCAAAAATTACTTGCCTATCGAATTTCTCAATGTTGAATTTCATTGACATAATTTAATCAAACTCGTCTATAAACACCTAAGACCTTAAAACCTTGCTCTTGATACTAGTTTGTTAGGGAAACGGGTGTTGTAGTGTTTGATTAATGCGGAATAAGTTAATGAAATAATAAGGATGAGAAAAGCAATAAGAAAATAAACAAAAGAGACACAAGGATTTACGTGGTTCGGTCAAAATAGACCTACGTCCACAGGTGGGGGATTCGAGAGCTTCTTCACTATAATGGAGAAAAAACGAGTGAATAATACAAGGAGTCCTAAAAAAATACTAGAGGCTAAAAGTGTGTGTCAAATAATGAACACCAAGGGGGTCCTTTTATAACATAAGGAACCCTAACAAAACCCTAGAATATACTCCGCACAAAATCCTGAAAGAAATCGCGCATCCCGCGTTAAATTCCCCGTCGCCCGATCCGGTGGGCGACATCATCTGACAAGGGGAAAACTAGGTCGTTACTAGTCTCCTAAAGTCAAACAAAACCTAACTAGACCACTAAACTAAGTAAAGTGACAAGCAAGGGTCATTCTTCCACAAGGACTAAGGAGCACCAATATGTGTTAATTTAACAATAAGCTAGGCCGAAGAAATGATCAAGTTTTGGTTAAACTAAGGATATAAACTATTGAAATCAAATTAGGAAAAGCACTAGGAATGGAAAAACACCACAATCATAGTTCACATCCAACAACGGAGTAGAGATATAGGGATTGACATGTATTGGGGATATGCAAAGGGAACAAACAAACCTAAACACCTCTAAAATCGTTGTTAGGGAGTTTAGAGTCCTAATTATGGCAACAAAACCTATATTTTGAGGTGTTATCACCTAACTAGGCTAAGTTAGGAATTGAAATCAAACCCAAGTTAATATCAATCAACAAGTGATGTATATCAACTAATCAATCAATCATGAAGGTCAACCACATAAAAGTAAACCATTAAATGGGCAACAAAGGATCAAAAGATGAAGGAGCTCACATCAACTAAGTCACCCAATCGACATCAAAGATTGAAATTGCACAAATCCCAAACATAACCAACCCAATAAACTCTACTCATGAAAATAGGATGGAAACAATGATTGGGCTACTCCCAATCCTAGTTAATGAACTACTCACTATCCATTATACTACCAAACATCCTAAACATTGAAAAACTAGCAATAAAGCACCAATCTAAAAATAGCAAAAACCAAAAATCAAGACTTTAAAGCAAAAACAAAACAAAATCTAGTGAACAAACAAGAAGAAACTAGGAAAAGATGAAAACTTTAATCTAGATTAACTATTAAACATGAAGATTAAACAATGAAAGCAATTAAAATAAAGTAAATAAAAGAAGAGAGAGAGAGTAAGAAATGCTCATTGATAAATTGTTGAATCTTCAAATACAAGTTGTCACCCTTGAATCTCCAAATCTTCAATCTTTCTTTGAGTTTTCTCACTTTTCCCCTAAACTAAGTTATGGAGGCTAATCCTCCCTAAAACCCTAAAAATATTCTAAAACTAAAAGTAGGGAATAAAATAAAACTTGGCTCCTCAAAATGGGCTAAGGGGGGTATTTATACTCCCCCTCAATTACATCGTCGTAAACAAAATGGGCCGAAGAAAAACGTGCGAATAACGGCGGCCGGGCGGGCTCCACATGGCCGGCGGCGGATGACCAAGGCACCCCGGGCGGGGCCGGGTCAAGGCCGGGCGGTGCGGAGTGGTCGGGCCCATGCGATCCACCGGGCGGGGGCATGCTACCCTTCTTCGTCGAGGCGAAGCTCCACTCTTCAGCAGCCGGGCGGGCGGGAAACTTGCTCGAGCGGGCTTAGTAGCCCGGGCGGTCCGGGCATAGCTCGGGCGGGCCAGAAGACGCGCCTGACTTCAAAGAGCCATATCTCTTTCATTTTTCACCGGAATCAGGATTGTGACCACTCGTTGGAAAGCTATCGAGCTAAACTTTCATCTCCAACTTGAATCACTGAAAAATAGTATTTGTAGTGAAAGTTATTACCATTTTAATATTACCCTTGTGCACAAATCCTTCCAAAAGCTCTTATTTTGGCAAAATTGCTCCACTCTATGCTTGGTGTGTGGTATGGATAGGTGGGAAGTGTGGTGTAGGATAAGCTCCATATTATAGCACTAAATCAAGCCACCCCTCTAACTTTGAAACTCGAACGCGTAGCTCCAAAAGCTTACCTACATAGAAAACCAAACACAAGGGGAGAAACTATACATATAAAATAATAAAATGAAAATAAATAAAGAAAACAATAATAACTAAAAAGGAAATAAAATTAGAAGAATAATTACGAAAATTAAACTAAAACGACTCTAATTAAGCACGAATTATTACCTTATGAGTAACATAAATGTCTCTCATCACATCCACCCGATCGGGCGGTCATTTTCTTCAAGCCAGATTTGTCTCGGGCAAGATCGGGCGATGTTCGCCCGGTCGTGCATCGCTAAGGGGGCCGATCGGGCGGATGTCGCCCGACCCGATCGGGCAAAATTCCAATTTCGACGATTTTTCGTAAAACGGCCATAACTTTCTCGTTTCTCGGTAGAATTGGGCATATGACCTGTTGTTGGAAAGCTCTTGGAACAAGCTATCACCTCCAATTTGAATCAAATAATAACCATTTATATATTGAGAGATATGTGCATTCAAAGTCATCCTTATGCCATTTTGATAAGATTTTAAGTCACAAATAACAACTAATTAATCATCAACCCAAACTTCTAAGGCATGTACCCAACCAAGTTTACTAAAAATGAGTCATCGAAGAGACTTGATATAGGTGGCATATGCTCCTATTTATTATACTCCTTCCGTCCCATAATATAAGTCCTAATTCTGTTTTTACACACGAATTAAGGTAAGTGGAATCTTGTTTTATTTGGATAAATAGATTCATTTTTATTGGGAAAAACTTGCATTATATTTTTTCTTTTTAACAAAAAAAAGAAATTGAACATTTAATGTTGCAAGGTTTAATGTATAGAAGTTCAATGGGATAAAAGATCCCATTTTGTCATTCCGATGGTGCATTGGGAGGCGAAATTATGATGACATTTTGGGAATTAAATTATTTTCATGAGGGTATTTTGGGCATGATTATTAAGCGAAAATAGAAATAGGACTTATATTTTAGGATACCTTATAAGAAAAACAAGACATATTATGGGACGGAGGGAGTAAGAGATACCCGGGTTTAAACATAACCAAACATTTAAAAAAGTTCCAGTGTGTTAACGTACACACCTAATTGATATGTTTATCAGCTTATCTGAACAAGTTCTCATGCATTCGAGTGTGTAAAATCGAAACTCAATTCTATTTTATGTGTTTCTTCCTCTATTTTTATACTTTCTCCTTTTTTTTATTAATTGATACACAACCTTATTACCATCAACAAAAATGATTAGATTAAGCGGTCTAATTTTAAAATAAAATTAGGCAAAAACCCAAGCTTACATTCTTCTAATAAGCCTATTTTATCTCACTCTAACCTAACACCATCCCAAGAGCCAAGACATCTCGCACCAATCTAGTAGTTAGCCTTCTCTTCTCCTTTCTTTGTTTCCCTTTGAATCTCGAACTATAGTAGACAGGTTTGAAAATTTATCTCGATAGTCTTACCGAATGGATTAAACTAGTCACTAAATGGATTAAATAATGTGAAAACTCAATGGATTAAGGCGGGTCGTTAAATAGATTAAATTGGTCGCTAAATAAATTAAACTAGTCATTATATTTAGAAAGGTGATTCATTCTCTTCTTAATTTTAGGCTTGAATCGTTGCCTAATTTTAATTAAAAGTAGGCTTGGTCTTTTACAAGACCAACTCCTAAAATATTGCAATTGAAAATGTATTTATTTTAGAGCATCTCAAAAAGATAAGTCACTTTTTAAATTTAGTAAGCTAAACTTTTACGTGATCCATATTATTCTCAATGATATGTTTAGCTCAAACTAGAATTGCACCTAGATGTGGGAGAGGAAAGATCAAAAGGATCCCTAATAAGGTTCAAACCGTCGGCCCGTTTGGTAAGAGGTCGTAAATGGTGGGAATGGTAATGCGTTATAGTGTAAATTTGTAATAGAAATCCAATGTCATTACCTATGGTAATGCCACTTCATCCCAAGATATCATTTTCTTCCTAAAATCTCATTACTATCCATTACCACTTGGGAATGTGGTATTGAGTGGTAATGGAAATTTATAAAGGAAAACCCATGTTTTTGTGATAAAGCTTCATTCATGGTCGTTGACATGAAAACTTCTTTGCAAATTAACATTAAATTTCATTACCATTCACTATTTATTATTACCATAAGCCAAACGGGCCGTGCGTGTTTTGAGGACATAAGTTCTTGTGAGTTCCAATTCATGAAGCTATCACTACGACGAATATATTATTCCCATTTACATGTAATATCTTGAATTTTTATTCATTTGTCAAGGTTGCATTTTTTTTGTTTTTAAAGTAAGCAAGGTTACATTTTGATCATGCATTTACGATAGTAGCAAATATTTTTTCGTATTGGCATCTGTGAAGTTCACAACAATCTTTTTTGTTACTCAACAAGCAGTATTCGGTAAGGGTTTGTCTTATAATCCATGGAATCAAATCCCTACTTGACTAGTTAAATCTGGAAAAGTTGGAATGTAATGTGTACCCCAGAAATGTCTTAGTGGTATGGGTTTTCGCGATCTCGGGGTCTTTAATGAAGCACTTTTAGGGCGCCAAGTGACTCTTTTTGGTCGTGTAATGCGAGCTAAGTACTACCCAAACTCCTCTTTCTTTTCATCTTCTCTTGGTCCTGTTGGGAGTTACTTTTGGAGGAGTATTTGGGGTGCTAAGTCGCTGCTGAAGGAAGGTATTCTTTGGAGAGATGGAAATGGTGAGGATAAAAAGGTTTGGGAGGATCCGTGGGTGTGCAATGGTGGAGGTTGGTTTTTGGTGGGTGAACCAGTAGCAAATGTTGTGTGGGTTAATGATTCGATCGATGTGAAACCAAGGCTTAGAGGACTGATTTTATTACCAACGAGTTCGAAGAGGATGATGCTCGTGTTATTCTAGCAATTCCAATCAGTGAGCGTTAGCCGAAGGATACTATCTCGTGGGCTTTCACAAAAGATGGAAATCACTCGGTCAAAACTGCTTATATGGTGGGGGAAAGCTTGTAATTTTGATGATTTCCACCAAGCTTGGGTGAAGCTGTGGAGTTTGGAGGTGTCCCGGTTCGTTCGCTGTTGAAAACCCGACACTTGATTGAAGATGGTGATTGCCCAATTTGTAGAAACTCCCCTGAAACTTTAACACATGTTCTCTTCTCGTGTCCTATGGCTGCTGAGGCGTGGGAATTGGGGGGCCTGGCTGATTTGGTGCCCAGCGCCGGGGTGGAATCGATGTTGGAAGCTCTTGAAACTTGGGAAAAGGCAGATAAGGAGAGAATCAAAAGCTTGGGGTTCTTAGTGTGGCTCATATGGTACCACAAGAATCAAGTTGTGTTCTCCGACAATCTCATAGCCAATCATGTGCTTGTTGTGAGGGCACGAAAGATGACGGTAGATTATGGAGTTTACAAAGAAATAATCTATGGTGGGATTGCTCCAGAACGCACCAGCAACTCTAAACAGTGGCTAGCCCCTCAAGAGGATGTTACTAAAATTAACACAGATGCAGCTGTAGGAGAGGATGGATGGGTGGGATTGGGGGGATGTGGCGAGGGATTGTACAAGGGAAGGTGTTGTGTTCAGCTACGCGGAGGTGTCGTGCTCGGTAGCCGCCCGAAGTGGCTGAGGGTAAAGCCCCTGGTTTGCAGCAAAGCTGGCCCATAGCCATGGTTACTCTCGTCTGATCCATGAATCTGATTGCCAAAGTTTGGTCTCCCGGCTTTCGATGGGTGCTATCTATTTTTCTGATTTTGATTCTATTTTGGAGGATGTTCTTGTTATTTGTAAAAAAAAATCGTGTATGTGACTTGGTCTCGTATGCGTAGGGGCGACAATTATATTGCGCATCACTTAGTTAGAGTTATCCTTTTGGTGTTGAGCAGACGGTGGGAGTGTCGTATTCTCTCAAGTTGCACCTTATGTTATGGACTCATGTCCCTTTCTTGAATTAATATAAATACCTTTCCTTTAAAAAAAAGTTAATTTTTTTTTAACATCCGGATTGACTAGTTTATTTTGGAGTAGGCATGAATTTATTCATCATACAGCCGGATAACCATGTGTCGGGTGTACATACAAGACTAGTTTTGTTGTCTAATGGCAAAACTACAATTCTTATATGGCAAAACTACTTATCGTTGAGCGAAATAACCGCTCCCAAATAACCTTTTTCACATCGATGTACGATGCGGCCGCCTACGAGGGTCTAACGATCTAATGTAGTTTTGATGTACAACTAGAGTTAATTCGACCAATTGTACGGGAAATAATGACGCCGTTGTAATCCCGCACAAAAATTGTATCGACAAATCAGCCTTTAGCGGAGTAAGGGTCCAAATCCCACTAACACACAAAGAAACCAAACTAATACACCCACAGTGAAGGAGACTACTACAAACCCATAAAAAGGAGATTTAAGCGTACACATAGATGTGACTTATTGAAAAGCGTGAAAAAATGAAAAAAAAAAGGAAGAAAATAAGCTAGAAGCGCAAAAAGGAAAGAGGAACTTACCATGGACGAGAAATGTCCATTGGCAGATCCCTCTAGAGGGTTTTCTATGAAAAGAGGAGAAAGAGAGGAGAAAGAGGGGATAACGGCTAGATATACGTATATCAATTAAACTAGCACAATAAGCTAACTGATGATGGAAAGTTGGAAACCTAATATAACCTAACTCAAATAGATTCAAACTGATGTTAAGATTGAAGAGTGAAGACCTACATCATTTTTTAATTGATACCAAAAACTTGTGTTATGGTAAGAGTATTAACAATCTTCATCAGTTACATTTTTAAATGAATCGTTTCTTTTTACACGGCCAACACACTTCTTTAATCATTAATATCTTTAGTTGTGTACGCGTAAAAAATATAAAAAGTTATAATTTGATAGTATGCGTCGAGACCGAATCTATAAGATCCGCTTATTATGTTTTATTTATATATAATGGCGATAAATTGGAGTCAAAATTGATCGATGAATAGTGTCATTTCGCGTGTTTCGTTTAAAGCGGAACGGAGGAAGTATTTGTTTTTCAGGTAAAGACTAAAATTAATTGTGCACTCAGGTGCGTCTAAAGTTAAAAGTACCCAACTGCTGTTTCTTGCTTATTTCTCCCTCAACTCGCGTGTCCCTTCCACAAAAGAAAATGATAAACACATCCTTGATAAGATCATTGAGTTGTGCTCTTTTCTTTTCAAAAAAACAAAAAACAAAGAAAAGGAAAACAAGAAAGGGTCTGAATACCGAAAAACATCGCAAATCCTTTATTCACAAGTCCAGGCTAAGTCAAAAAAATAACAATAGAAAAAGCAGGATATCATAAACCCCACGGACAGCATAACGATTATATAAATCTTGTAGCTCACGACGAAGAAAAATGGAGGAAAGAATCATCTTTTCTACGCAGCAGGCCCACCAAATTGTTTTCAAAAAGAGTGTTTTTTCCAATATACAGTTTCAAAATTTTAGCAACAGCCTTAAAGCAGAGTTGTGAAGAGTGAAATGTGAATCTTCTGGACTTCATCCAAATAATTGATAGAGCTCCAACAAGTCGCATCATATAGACATATAGTTCAGATACGCGTTAAGTGAACTCATTGTCAATGAACTAACTTTTCTTCGGGATGGTGAGATGAAGAAGCCGACTAAATTAACCCCGTCACAGGTGAATCAGACCCAATCTAGCTACAGGCAAGCCTATGAAGTGGGGAGAAGAATAAGAGACCCAATGAACTAACAACAATATTATGAAACCTGTAATGTGGATCCTTTCCAAATAATCAAGTGAACTCATTGTCAACAACACAATCTCTTAGTTTTGGACGATAAGATGAAAAACCCTATAGAATGGAACCGCTCACAGAGAGCTCAGATCAAATTTACAAGACACACCCTTAAAAGTAGAAGGAAGACCAAGAACCTTGCACCTGTAAACTACGATCTCAAAACTAGACTAAATAACCTTAGTTATTGTCAAAGACCTATTTCTACTTGTAATAAAAAGGTTGGTAACAAAATTTTCATCAATGCCCTCAGACATGGCCCAAGCACAACACCACACCCTTAAAAGTAGGAGGAAGACTATGAACCCTACGGCCTAATGTGACCTATGATCCCTACTATTAGACCAAGCGATCTTAGTCACTACCAGTGAACGATATTTTATTAACGGGCTTTTTTCACCATATACCCCGCATAATATTGAACAATTCAACATACCCTCAATGTTTTGATATGCACCATAGATATTGCCACGAAGCTTTAACGCTCACCATATTGCGGCTTTTCTACAGCCTGTCGTTAACTACATCGTTAGCCTCATTTACTTATTTGCCTTATTATAAACCCTAAACCCCAATCTAACTCTCTAACCTTAATCCTAATCTAACCCCTAACCT